>CM042390.1:15317697-15765197 GCA_023634145.1 Thymallus thymallus
CATGTGTAACTCTTGTGTTGTTGTTTTTGTCGTACTGCTTTGCTTTATCTTGGCCAGGTTGCAGTTGTAAATGAGAACTTTTTCTAAACTGGCCTACCTGGTTAAAAAGGTGAAATAAAAAAAAATAAAAAAAATTGGGGAGTTTCTCCTATTCTTCTCTGCAGATCATTTCAAGCTCTGTCAGGTTGGTTGCGGAGCGTCGCTGCACAGCTATTTTCAGGTCTCTCCAAAGATGTTCAATCAGGTTCAAGTCCGGGCTTTGGCTGGGCCACTCAAGGACATTCAGAGACTCGTCCTGAAGCCACTCCTGCGTTATCTTGCTTGTTTTGTTTGCATCTTTATCTTTAACTCTGCATTGTTGGAGAAGGACCCATAATTCAGCATTTCACTGGTAGTCTACACCTGTTGTTTACAAAGCATGTGACAAATAAACATTTATTTGATTTAGAATTTAAGACTAGAAGACTTCTTGTACAATTTTTTATGTTTCTGTTAATGATATGTTTTGCCTTGACATTATTTTGTAGTTTTAATGTAATTACAATAAATCTCTGAATTATGTGTTTCAGCAACTGAATTGTAGTAGAGCAATTAAAATACAATTCCAAAAGATTATATGGTTTCCTCTCCTAACATGCGAGATTAATACATTCGTATGTATTAGTATTTGCTTGGTCGGCCATTTCATAATAGGAAGGGAAATAATCAATGAGTTGGTGTTATTTTGATGTATTGGAATGAGAAAATGAAATTGAGGTAATGAAGCAATTTCGGGGGAATATGAATTAATCCATGGTAATATTTCCATGTTGAAACCAACTCAAGATACCGCTGTACCGTATTAAAAGTCATGAGACTCACAACACTCCAGGTCCTGTGACCTTAATCATGTTGTGCTCAATTGAATTTGAATATTCATCATGCATTGTGAATTTACCACATCACTGCGACATTTGCATACTTTTCAAAACCAACCTGCTTAATTTGAAATCCTTCACTCATTAATACTTTCATTCTGGTATTGGCACTTGAGACAGATGTTGCCACTTGGCATCTGCTATCGCTTATTGCCTCTCTTTTCTGCCTGCACCACCTGAAGGGAATATTGACAGATCCTCAACATCATTAGATGAGTTAGAACAGGTTTCTTGATGTGCGCTAGACTGAGTGTTCAAGTACACATTTTTGTTGTAGCCCCAGACAACCACACCTGATTCATTGGGGTACTTGAGGACTGGAGTTGGGAAACATTGCTAGGTGTCTTTAAAGATCCCAGGGAAAATAACTAATGCTACCTCAGAAACACACAGGCTGAAGTTCCTCCTCTCTCGTTAAGTGGTAATGCTAATAGCTAATCATTCCCCAGTTCGTATTCAATTTGAGTACTTTTCAGAGGACTTTGCAAGTGGAGCAGAAAGGCTACAGGGAATGGAGTGCTGTTCCTCTCAGACCCTTCTTGTATCCATTCAAATATGCCAATCTTTGAAGAAGGCTGTAGGAATCTCTTTTTGTCTTTTTGCCCATAGTTATCCCCCCTCCAGTACTCTATGTTGAATCTCTCTGCTTCAAACAATTCTTAGAAACTGTGTAGGGTGTTTAGAATGTGCGATTGATGAATTAGCCTAAGTTAACTAAGCAGGCTAACACAGTCACAGTGGAGTGATGGCCTAGATTCTGAATATCCAGGCGATTACTCAAAAATACATATTTTAAAGAATAGCAATGCAAAATGTGATATCATGCATCAACATTTTTACAATAGTTTCTCACAGTTAAATTGTCCTTGTTTTGGTAGAAAGGAATAGCGGTGGAGTACTGATGTAATGACCGACATAGTAAAGATCCAGTCAAATATATTTATTCTAAAATAAGTTTAAATTGAAAAAACTTTTGGTGATTACACGTGTATTTGTTTGATTTACAACTGCGTAGGATAAACACTTTTAACGATAAAGAAATTATTCAAAATTAAAATGAATTTGTTTGGAGGAAATGATTACAGTGTAATGTATCTCACCTGTAGTAAGTTGCAGATGCCTACAAGGTAAAAATAGCCATTCAACCAGTTTTGAAAAGTAAAAGCAGAACATTCTGCTTCATTGTAACGTATCCATGGGTGCCAATATGGATGTGTTTCACAGCATCTGTAGGCCTGTACAGTACTTGTATGAACCGACAACTGAAGTCCTTTGGTCAGATCTATTCAATTCCTAGGGCTAAGTTTTATACCCTGTCTTGTTCCTTACTACCTCTGCATACAGTAAACAAGGCAGATACAAAATCAGACACACTTGCACACACACATGCAACGCACACACACACACACACACACACACACACACACACACACACACACACACACACACACACACACACACACACACACACACACACACACACACAGGGGGGCATAGATGGCTTTCTCCCAGATTCACTGCTGCTGTAAAATGATTTAGTAAAGAACCTTGGCTGGCACCTCACCACAACTCTGGAGGGTTCATTAACTGACCTCTCAGAAGCATTCCTTCATTTTTATTCCCCTCTCTCACATCTCGTTTGTTTATTTGTTTTCCGATCGATTAGGTCAGCCCCTTCATAGGGCTTTTTTGTAAAGCTGCTCCGGTGTCATGCAGCACTATGGCTTCAAATGGTCCTCAGAGAGACGCATTAATTACTGGGACTGTTCCCTCTCTCTCCCTGGGGCTCTGGCTCATCACATCAAAAAGACCACACACACAAAGCCATAATTTGTAACAGTGTTGTTGGTTAGAGATGCTTTAAAGTGTGTGTAGTGCGCGAAACAGAGAACTGCTCTTTATGAAACCAGTTATGGAAGAGAGGCGAGTAAGATCAAAAGCATAGCAAGATCCTAGAATGTTGTACAGTGTGTTCAGAACATAATACTGTGGGTGAATCTTTGGTATGTTGGATGTTTTAAGGTGTAATACTATAATTTTTTATATTTTTACTCTATTCCGGTGTATTTATGTCATCACAATCTTGCCTCTACTGAGCCATATGGATATGTGGGTCCAATATATGCATGTCCCACTATTATTACAGTACATCCATCACTAGGTAGCCTAGATGTTTCATGCTAAACACACAATTACTTATGAATTGGGTAGCTCACACAGGTGTGTGGGCTTTCCCACTAAAACGAATCTGTGTTTACTTTGCCTGTGGAATAGAAGAGAACACCCTAGCGGCCTTCCCTTCCCTTCCCTCCTGTCTGTTCAGCCTTTCGGTGGGCCAGCCAAGCAGCACTCACTGTCTCATATCCATCTGTGCCCCAGATACAAACCTCATTAGCCAAGAGACAAAACAGTTTGGGCCATTCATTGCAGAAAAACACACAGTCAGCAATGCATATAGCCTCAGTTGATAGAGGTCTGTATTGGGAGCTCCGTAATCTCACTTTCCAACTTTTTCCAGGAGTTTCAGATTGATTGTGGTTGAAGTGAGGGCACACAACCCTCAGGTATCACACTGAGCCTGTCGGACAGATTACTTTTGACATTTTCACGTTGAATTAACATTCAAACAGGATGTTTACAAGGCTTTCATAATGCTCAGCGTCAGACAACCGATTATTAGGTGCATTGCTCAAAACTCAAAACGGCTTGTGGGGAAAATGTCAAGCTCTTCAGCCGCGGATCAGGGATAAACGGATTGTGATACCTAAGAGCATACTAATAAATGAGAGGAGAAGAGGGACCGCTGCTACCCAATTCTCACACCCCAGCACCCTGGCCTTCTGTCCCACAATCCATCACAGTGTCAGTGGCTGGGCCCCATGCCATAGTGACAAATCTGCCTGTCAGAGGTACAGGGTCCTGCATGACAGCTTGGCATTTTAACTACACAGATTAACTTTCAAACGTACAATGCTCCTCTTCCAACAAAACATTTGTGTGATGATTAATGATAAAGAGAGAGAGAGAGCAGGTCTCTGATCCGAGATGAGCGATGGACCAATGACTTGGCCGAGTGGACCCCCCTCTGTCCTGTTGCTTCAATCAGGGGAGTCAAGCGTGGAGGCTTTTAGCACAAGAGACCACACAGCTCAAAACAAACACAGTCAATTGAGAAACTTTTGTTTGGTTGTTTTGATAGGTGGGGAAGTCACAAGAATAGATCACTTGGTTCATCTTTTGAACTGACAAAAAGTTGCAAAAACATTGGAATAACTCCACGGGAAACGTTCTCGTATGTCACTTTCTAGGATATCTTGTCAAATCCCAGGTTCTAGCATCATGTAACATTTGACAAACAACATTGTTGCCATGACCCATGGAAAACATTCAATAACTCCCCTGCATGGTCAGGTTAAGGTCATCAATATGCCATAACTCAGACGGTGGTTAAGAGTGTGAAGCGATCAGTCTGAAGACACTGTGCTGTGAGATTGCACATCAGAAATAGTTGTATATACTGTAAATGCAAATGATACCTCTTTTACTTCGTCAAAAAAGGACATGTTTGTTAATTGAACGGCCTGACAGCCATACAGACCATGGAATTAATATATTTAAATAGGATGTTCACCATTAGCATGAATAATATGCTGTTAGCCTCAGTCTGCCTTCACTTGTAAAATACCTGACTGGGCTCAAAGACTTTAAAGCAACTGATAACTAATATTCAAATTTATCGCTCTGGTTTAGTATTAGCTTTGAATAACACTGGAATGTTTTTCTCTTTTTGTGTATGAGATTTGTATCCAGATGTTCTATCCAAAATTTGTATCCAGAATCTGTATCCAAGATGTGTATCCAGTTTTTGTCAAAATATTTTTAGATTTGCTGTGATAGGGTTTCTGAGCGCAGATGTCTTTCTAGGACAAACTGAAGCGTTCTTCATTGTAATGCAAGTTTCAGACTGGGCTAATTCAGGTCAAGTAGCTCAAGGAAACAGCTGACTCCCCACCGAGGACTGTGACCTCATAACGATGTGCACAACTGTCTACATGACTATGTAAAACCCTATGGATTCATTTAAAACTAAACACTGTCATGCTGCACGCGATATGCTTGTGTACGGCTGTAAGCTGGGACCCAGGTGCTGTTGTCTTATTGTTGTGTCCGACAGCGTGTTGGTAATGGGGGAGTGGTAACCTCCACCTCTGTTAATATCTAATGGATCAATGCTAATCCCATTTATGGAAATGTTTTCCTCACATGGGGAACCCCACACAGCTGACTAAAGAGGCAGATACTGCACAGCTGACACCATTAACCCTGAGTGAGGAGAAATATATAAAGAGATGAAGAGGGGGAGGGAGAAATAGAGCAAGATGAGAGAGAATGAGAGAGAAATGTACTGTATGTATACTCTGTATATCTATGGCTGTTTTCAGTTGTATAGGGTCTCTTGTCATCTGTGGCGGATAAGCCAAGGCTGTATGCACCATAACAATGTGGCTAGACTAGGATGTCTCTTTATGACATTGTATTTACTTCATGTATGCATCTATGGTTGTCTTTCAGAAGCGTGCAACTTTGCAATTCGACAGATGTAAGATCTTAATTTGAGCCAGTTTGCTAGAGCAGGAAGGGCAAATCAAGTCTGAAATTTCAAAGTGAAAATTATAAACTTTAGATGCCTTTTTAAAACTCAAATACACTACTTTGCAGGACATTTCTCAGTAACAAAAGAGTGATCAAATGAAGATCCTACATTTATAAGTGACTTTATGTACACCAATCTGACAATCATTTGAACACATACAGTGGGGAGAACAAGTATTTGATACACTGCCGATTTTGCAGGTTTTCCCACTTAAAGCATGTAGAAGTCTGTAATTTTTATCATAGGTACTCTTCAACTGTGAGTGACGGAATCTAAAACAAAAATCCAGAAAATCACATTGTATGATTTTTAAGTAATTCATTTGCATTTTATTGCATGACATAAGTATTTGATACATCAGAAAAGCAGAACTTAATATTTGGTACAGAAACCTTTGTTTGCAATTACAGAGATCATACGTTTCCTGTAGTTCTTGACCAGGTTTGCACACACTGCAGCAGGGATTTTGGCCCACTCCTCCATCCAGATCCTTCAGGTTTCGGGGCTGTCGCTGGGCAATACGGACTTTCAGCTCCCTCCAAAGATTTTCTATTGGGTTCAGGTCTGGAGACTGGCTAGGCCACTCCAGGACCTTGAGATGCTTCTTACGGAGCCACTCCTTAGTTGCCCTGGCTGTGTGTTTCGGGTCGTTGTCATGCTGGAAGACCCAGCCACGACCCATCTTCAATGCTCTTACTGAGGGAAGGAGGTTGTTGGCCAAGATCTCGCGATACATGGCCCAATCCATCCTCCCCTCAATACGGTGCAGTCGTCCTGTCCCCTTTGCAGAAGAGCATCCCCAAAGAATTATGTTTCCACCTCCATGCTTCACGGTTGGGATGGTGTTCTTGGGGTTGTACTCATCCTTCTTCTTCCTCCAAACACGGTGAGTGGAGTTTATACCAAAAAGCTCTATTTTTGTCTCATCAGACCACATGACCTTCTCCCATTCCTCCTCTGGATCATCCAGTAGGTCATTGGCAAACTTCAGACGGGCCTGGACATGCGCTGGCTTGAGCAGGGGGACCTTGCGTGCGCTGCAGGATTTTAATCCATGACGGCGCAGTGTGTTACTAATGGTTTTCTTTGAGACTGTGGTCCCAACTCTCTTCAGGTCATTGACCAGGTCCTGCCGTGTAGTTCTGGGCTGATCCCTCACCTTCCTCATGATCATTGATGCCCCACGAGGTGAGATCATGCATGGTGCCCCAGACCAAGGGAGTTGACCGTCATCTTGAACTTCTTCCATTTTCTAATAATTGCGCCAACAGTTGTTGCCTTCTCACCAAGCTGCTTGCCTATTGTCCTGTAGCCCATCCCAGCCTTGTGCAGGTCTACAATTTTATCCCTGATGTCCTTACACAGCTGTTTGATTGAGTGTGTGGAGTCCGTTTGATTGAGTGTGTGGACAGGTGTCTTTTATACAGGTAACGAGTTCAAATAGGTGCAGTTAATACAGGTAATGAGTGGAGAACAGGAGGGCTTCTTAAAGAAAAACTAACAGGTCTGTGAGAGCCGGAATTCTTACTGGTTGGTAGGTGATCAAATACTTATGTCATGCAATAAAATGCAAATTAATTATTTAAAAATCATACAATGTGATTTTCTGGATTTTTTTTTAGATTCCGTCTCTCACAGTTGAAGTGTACCTATGATAAAAATTACAGACCTCTACATGCTTTGTAAGTAGGAATACCTGCAAAATCGGCAGTGTATCAAATACTTGTTCTCCCCACTGTACATTGCTAGTAGCTGATAGGTACAGTACATCAATGGAAATACGAAGTTGGCTAGACAAAAGATGTCTTGCTGTAGGATTTTAGTAGCTAGCGTCACCCTCACAGTGAGCCATTCTTCTCTAGTCTGCCTCAAATCTTGAACATTGCAAGTCTTTCATAAGCTAGTGAACAGCGACATATTTTATTTCTTTATGGCACACTCTAAGATGCTTTTAGTTTTTCTTTTGAAGGTCAGACAGTGCGGAAAGACTAAATGTTGTCCAAAGTGGATACAGAGAGAAGCAGAGAAAAGCCTGTAGCTGGTCTGGACGAGGCCTGTCAGTGAAAAAGTGTTTCATAAATGACTGCTAACACTCGGACAGAGAGGCCAGGGACCTCTGTTAGAAACCTCACCGACTATAAATCTTAAAAATCAATATGACAGCCCCAAGTAATCAGTATCAATGATTTTAAACTGAAATACGTCCCTTGGGGAGGATTATAAAATCCTCCAACTCAGCTCTGAAAACATCTCTACAATGAAAGATGGAGGGCGGTGAAAGACCTTATTGATGCTCCGAGCACCTCAACAGTAGAGTCAGGGACATACAAGTGGCAAATGGTGTGGCTTGTGAAAGTCGTGATTTCTCTCTCTCTTACACACACATACCTTTTCGGGTTTGAGACTGAGCAAACTGATTGTGTCGCCATTCTTTCATTCTCCCTGTCTTCGAGTCTTTCTTACCTCTTTGTACTCTCAACTTTGTCTCTCTTCCTTTCAGTTTCTCTTAACTTCTGTCTGTTGGTCTTTGCTTTTTAACATAAGCCCATATTGGCAGAGAGAAAATGGGAAATGATTTGGTGTAAAGCAGGTTTGGAACGGGCTGTGCCCTTTCTGTCAACAGTGTTTAATCGCCTTGCCCTGGCACCAGTAAGAAACCTTGTGAATAGCATTCTGTCATGCTTGAAGCTTCTGGGAACTTCTGTGGGTAAATGTCAACAAATAACATTTTGTCAACATTTATCTGCTATAATTCTACAGAGGCGGCGGCTGCCACAACCCCTAGGGTCCCATGGATGTATTTTAAGCTGAGATAAAGCCTAATATCCTTATATTCACTGCAGCAATAGTTCCAAGGCATTCCTTTCTGCAGACAAATTTGGCATCCAAAACAACTCCTGTTTAAAAGTCTGCTAACCTCAAAACACAGAGCAGTCACCATCCTACCATGGCATAAAAAACACAGCACCCGCCTTATAGGCTATATTGAATATCTCTGTATTAAATGTGTCACGGTGAGCTAATGTCAAGCTATATAGGAGGGCAACGACAATACAGCCGAAAGGTCAACTGAAAGGCCATATTAGCTAATGGGCTGCAAGCAGAGTTTCCTGATACTACAGGGATTTGGAGAGTGAATAGGGAGGAGATGATGGGAGGAAAGCTGCTGCTACCATTGCTGCCTCATGTTCTATGGTGCCCATGCAGCCACACTCGTTTCCTCTGGGGTGTGCTTTATGCTAAGAGGAGCTCAACTCTGACTCTGCTCCGTCTCAACCTCCACTCTCTCCACACAGCCAGCCAGTCGCTCACTGACTGCACATTCAATTGAGATTAGGCTGCATCCAAAGTTCATGTTTGTGTTGCCTACTGCAGCTTAATAGCTCCACCATACCTCTTCCCCTTCAGTGAGCTGTTTAAGCCACAGTCTGCAAGTATTTTTATTGAAGTGTCACAAGACAGTTTTGCTTACTTGGACTTCTTTACAATGTCAGTACGGGAATTCTGCATAATGTTTGACCAGCGTGCGCCCATGATGCATAATGTGTTGTTGACAACAGTAGTGGAAAAATAAAGAGTGAACAAATGTGAACGATGATGAAGGCCAGTGACGAAGATCCGTCTAGCGACTTGCTGGTGCAGAGGCCCATCGTGATGACACGATCACGATTTATGGCATTGTTTGACAGACCATCTGTGGGCGATCACAGGGGTCAAACACACCTTATCTGTGGCAATCTCAATGAAGAGACATTCCCACAGAAGTCCTAGGGTCACTGAAGCCAGGAGAGGTGAAGACTGATGAAACTTGAATCAACTAAATTAATGATACTGTGTGAATTAAATTGTCATGTTTGGATTGTTTCAAGAGTGCATAAAGAGCTATGCATTTTGATGTGTTTCATTGTACTGTAAGTGCTATGGATTTATAGTTAAAGAGCAACTGTGTTATTCTGTTAATCGGACGGCAGATAGTTCCAAGAGGAGCAACACAGGGGTACACCCATATAAATTAAATAAGAGTTGTGATGATTAGATCCAATAATGTGTGTGTTGTTTTCATGCCTTTGTTTTAATGTTTTGGGCCCTGCAAAGTGATATTAATGAGATGATGAGAGAAGCTGGGTATAAACGTTGATCATGGAGTCATTGGTAAACCGATCTCATGATATACGCTTGTACAGTATGTCATAGTGGTGAATTTTCTAGGCTGTTAAAGATAGAGTATTATTTTAGTCGTGAAGATTTCTGCTATTAACCATTTGTTAATTGTATTCTTATTGTGTAACTAATACGTTTTATTATTTTTAAATGGATAGGAACTGTAGTCCTGTCAGGCTCTGGCCATAGAGAGGCCTATTTGCTTCTCTATGGAGCTATGGTCAGAGTCTGACAGTGTCTTCCTTTTCTGTTTCTGTGTGGGTTTTGGGTTGGATCCCTAATTAGAGGCAGCTGCACCGCATTGTCTCTAATTAGGGATCATATATATGTTTGTCTGTCTTTCACTCTTGTGTGGGTCGTTGTCGATGTATTTCGCAGTCACGGTGAATGTAAGTGTGCTCATTTGTTACGTCCGTTCATGTCGTGTTTGTTTCGGGTAACGTGATGTTTTTGTATATCGTGTTTTGTGTTGTATAGTTCGTTCCTGTTTGGTTATGTTATACAGTGGGGAGAACAAGTATTTGATACACTGCCGATTTTGCAGGTTTTCCCACTTACAAAGCATGTAGAAGTCTGTAATTTTTATCATAGGTACTCTTCAACTGTGAGTGACAGAATCTAAAACAAAAATCCAGAAAATCACATTGTATGATTTTTAAGTAATTCATTTGCATTTTATTGCATGACATAAGTATTTGATACATCAGAAAAGCAGAAATTAATATTTGGTACAGAAACCTTTGTTTGCAATTACAGAGATCATATGTTTCCTGTAGTTCTTGACCAGGTTTTCACACACTGCAGCAGGGATTTTGGCCCACTCCTCCATACAGATCCTTCAGGTTTCGGGGCTGTTGCTGGGCAATACGGACTTTCAGCTCCCTCCAAAGATTTTCGATTGGGTTCAGGTCTGGAGACTGGCTAGGCCACTCCAGGACCTTGAGATGCTTCTTACGGAGCCACTCCTTAGTTGCCCTGGCTGTGTGTTTCGGGTCGTTGTCATGCTGGAAGACCCAGCCACGACCCATCTTCAATGCTCTTACTGAGGGAAGGAGGTTGTTGGCCAAGATCTCTCGATACATGGCCCCATCCATCCTCCCCTCAATACAGTGCAGTCGTCCTGTCCCCTTTGCAGAAAAGCATCCCCAAAGAATGATGTTTCCACCTCCATGCTTCACGGTTGGGATGGTGTTCTTGGGGTTGTACTCATCCTTCTTCTTCCTCCAAACACGGCGAGTGGAGTTTAGACCAAAAAGCTCTATTTTTGTCTCATCAGACCACATGATCTTCTCCCATTCCTCCTCTGGATCATCCAGATGGTCATTGGCAAACTTCAGACGGGCCTGGACATGCGCTGGCTTGAGCAGGGGGACCTTGCGTGCGCTGCAGGATTTTAGGATTTTGACGGCGTAGTGTGTTACTAATGGTTTTCTTTGAGACTGTGGTCCCAGCTCTCTTCAGGTCATTGACCAGGTCCTGCCGTGTAGTTCTGGGCTGATCCCTCACCTTCCTCATGATCATTGATGCCCCACGAGGTGAGATCTTGCATGGTGCCCCAGACCGAGGGAGATTGACCGTCATCTTGAACTTCTTCCATTTTCTAATAATTGCACCAACAGTTGTTGGCTTCTCACCAAGCTGCTTGCCTATTGTCCTGTAGCCCATCCCAGCCTTGTGCAGGTCTACAATTTTATCCCTGATGTCCTTACACAGCTCTCTGGTCTTGGCCATTGTGGAGAGGTTGGAGTCTGTTTGATTGAGTGTGTGGACAAGTGTCTTTTATACAGGTAACAAGTTCAAACAAGTGCAGTTAATACAGGTAATGAGTGGAGAACAGGAGGGCTTCTTAAAGAAAAACTAACAAGTCTGTGAGAGCCGGAATTCTTACTGGTTGGTAGGTGATCAAATACTTATGTCATGCAATAAAATGCAAATTAATTATTTAAAAATCATACAATGTGATTTTCTGGATTTTTGATTCCGTCACTCACAGTTGAAGAGTACCTATGATAAAAATTACAGACCTCTACATGCTTTGTAAGTAGGAAAACCTGCAAAATTGGCAGTGTATCAAATACTTGTTCTCCCCACTGTAAAAGGTAGTTTGTGTGGGTGTATGCATGTGTGAGCAGTATATGTGTGTACAGATTCAGCGCAGAGTGCTCTGCTCTCCTCTCCTAATTAAGAGGGGAGGGAGGCAGTTCTGACGAGGGGTCTGGAAGTGCTGGATGGGCTGATGGGCCTCACCTTTTATCTGCCGTGGCTCGGAGGGAGAGAGAGAGAGAGAGGGGAAAGAGAGAAGGACGAGAGATAAAGGGAAATAGTGATGGAGTAAGAGAGCAAGATAGAAAGAGGGAGAGAGAAAGGTGCAGAGGGTGTAGGGGTTGAGGAGAGGATAGGGGAGAAATCAAGAGAGAGAATTAAACTGGAGGGAAAATAAGAGTACAGTATCTCTTGTGAGCATACACAGCACATCACAGCACAGCCGATTAATAAGAAATACAGAAAAGGTGCTTGGCTCTCTCCTATGGTAATTGGGGTATTCTCTGGTTTTGACTCACAAACGCTCATAATATATCTCAAGTGCAATCGAGGCCTCGCCAATGGGAGTAGCCGAGCACACCGCCCAATCCCAATCCCAACTCAATCCTCTCAAGTGTGTTTTTGCATTCCCCACATACAGAGTTTGTTCCTGAAGAGTCAATGTAATTCAACTACCACTCAACGGGAAAAGTAATTTGTAGTCTCCATCGTTGACTTTTCTTTTAAACTGGGGAGCTTTGTTCTGGTGTCTTTTCTCATCTCCAACATATCGCTTCCTTTCATGTGAGCAGAGATACATTTTTTATTAAACCTTTATTTAACTAGGCAAGTCAGTTAAGAACAAATTCTTATTTACAATGACTGCCTACACCGGCCAAACTCGGAAAACGCTAGGCCAATTATGTGCCACCCTATGGGACTCCCAATCATGGCTGGTTGTGATATAGCCTGGAATCAAACCAGGCTGTCTGTAGTGACACCTCCAGCACTGAGCTGCAGTGCCTTAGACCGCTGTGCCACTTGGGAGCCCAAAATGATGATCCCTCTTTTCAAAAGCGTCAGAAGTCGCTCATCCCTTCGTGGAGCTCACAGGATATTTGCAGTGCTCACCAACGGCGCTGGAGGAGATGGCTGCCATTTTATGGGTCCCTAACCAATTGTGCTATTGTGTGTTTATTTGTAACTTATTTTGTACATAAGGTTTCTGACACCACCTCTTATGACCGAAAAGAGCTTCTGGATATCAGGACAGCGATTACTCACCTCTTAATGGACAAAGATTTTTTCTTTAACGAGTTGGAAGCTAAGGATATTCTTCAGACACCCGACAAGTCCCAAATCCCTGATATTCGCATGATATAGAGACAGAGATTTTGGGGTGCCATGTAAGGATCCAACGGCGAGTGGGTAATCTTCCTTTACCATCGGTCCTACTAGCCAACGTACAATCATTCAAATAAATATCATCGATCACGAATATCCTACCATTGGTAATATCTTATGTTTCACCGAGTCATGGCTGAATGACGACATGGATAACATACAGCTTGCGGGATATACGCTGCACCAGCAAGATAGAACAGCAGACTCTGGTAAGACAAGGGGTGGCGGTCTGTGTGTAAACAACAGCTGGTGCACGAAATCTAATATTAAGGAAGTTTTGAGATTTTGCTCGCCTGAGGTAGAGTATCTCATGATAAGCTGTAGACCCCACTATTTACCAAGATACTTTTCATCTATAATTTTTGTAGCTGTCTATTTACCACCACAAATTGATGCTGGCACTAAGACCACACTCAATGAGCTGTATAAGGCCATAAGCAATCAGAAAAACACTTATCCAAAGGCGGCGCCTAGTAGCCAGAGACTTTAATGCAAACTTAAATCAGTTTTACCTAATTTCTACCAACATGTTAAATGTGAAACCAGAGGGAAAAGAATTCTAGACAACCTTCACTCCACACAAAGAGGCATACAAAGCTCTCCCTCGCGCTCCATAATTCCTGATTCCTGCTTACAAGCAAAAACTCAAAAAATCAGGAAGTACCAGTGACTTGGTCAATAAAGAAGTGGCAGATGACGCAGATGCTAAGCTACAGGACTGTTTTGCTAGCACAGACTGCTAACATCTGCTAAACACTTGTATGTGACAAATAAAATTTGGTTTGATTTGATATGTTCCGGGATTCTTCCGATGGCTTTGAGGAGTATACCACATCAGTCACTGGCTTCATCAATAAGTGCATCGATGACGTTGTCCCCACAGCGACTGTACGTACATACCCCAACCAGAAGCCATGGATTACAGTCAACATCTGCACTGAGCTAAAGGGTAGAGCTGCCGCTTTCGAGGAGCGGGACTCTAACCCGGCGATTATAAGAAATCCCGCTATTCCCTCCGTCGAACCATTCAACAGGCAAAGCATCAATACAGGACTAAGATTGAATCGTACTACACCGGCTCAGACGCTCGTCGGATGTGGCAGGGCTTGCAAACTATTACAGACTACAAAGGGAAGCAAAGCCACAAGCTGCCCAGTGACACGAGCCTACCAGACGAGCTAAATTACTTCTATGCTCGCTTTGAGGCAAGCCACACTGAAGCATGCATGACAGCATCAGCTGTTCCGGACAACTGTGTGATCACGCTCTCCGTAGCCGATGTGCGTAAGAATGTCAGGTCCGGGATTCGAACCCTGAGTGTGTTGCTGGAAAACCCAAGGTTCTATGGGGCAGTGTGGACCCAATTGGCAGATAATCACAAGAGGCAGGTTAG
Organism: Thymallus thymallus; assembly: GCA_023634145.1. Taxonomy (NCBI): domain Eukaryota; kingdom Metazoa; phylum Chordata; class Actinopteri; order Salmoniformes; family Salmonidae; genus Thymallus; species Thymallus thymallus. Next base: position 15,332,249 of record CM042390.1, read on the forward strand.
AAGGAAAAAACAGATAGTGTTTACTTAGTATTCCTCCTGAGCAAACACAAAGGATCCAGCATAAGTGCTGGGTTGAGCAAGGTACAAATCCACACTGGATGATGCAGGCAAAATAGTCCAATAACAATATTTACCAGAGAGGCTGGTCAAAAGGTCTGAGTCAAAGTCTTTCAGTTTAGACCAAACGGGAAAACACAAAAGCATAGGCTAGGCTAGAGAACTTCAAGACTGAGCAAAGATACAAGCAAATGAGAGTCTTTAAATATACACCTGTTAACACTAACTAACTAGGCACAGGTGATTTAATTGAAACAATAATGAGCAGTGAATTAGGAGGAGGATGTGGAAGGTCTTGTGCTCTCAGTCTCCCTCTGCTGGACAGACCGTGGTGTGACAAAGAACTTTAAACAGGTCAACCTTCATAAGGCCACAGGACCAGACGGATTACCAGGACGGTTGCACTGAACAATTGGCAAGTGTCTTCACTGACATTTTCAACCTGTCACTGACTGAGTCTGTAATAGCCACATGTTTCAAGCAGAACCCCGTAGTCCCTGTGCCCAAGAACACTAAGGTAACCTGCCTAAATGACTACCGACCCGTGCACTCACATATGTAGCCATGAAGTGCTTTGAAAGGCTGGTCATGGCTCACATCAACACCATTATCCCACACTGCCCTTTCCCACCTGGACAAAAGGAACATCTATGTGAGAATGCTATTAATTGACTACAGCTCAGCGTTCAACACCATAATGCCAACAAAGCTCATCAATAAGCTAAAGACCCTGGGACTAAACACCTCCCTCTGCAACTGGATCCTGGACTTCCTGACAGGCCGCCCCAAGGTGGTAAGGTTTGGTAACAACATCTGCCAACACCGGGGACCCTCAGGGGTGCGTGCTCAGTCCCCTCCTGTACTCTCTGTTCACCCATGACTGCATGGCCAGGCACGACTCCAACACCATCATTACGTTTGCCGACGACACAACAGTGGTAGGCCTGATCACAGACAACGATGACACAGCCTATAGGGAGAAGGTCAGAGACCTGGCCCTGTGGTGCCAGGACAACAACCTCTTCCTCAACGTGATCAAGACAAAGGAGATGATTGTGGACTACAGGAAAAAGAGGACCGTGCACGCCCCCATTCTCATCGGCGGGGCTGTAGTGGAGCAGGTTGAGAGCTTCAAGTTCCTTGTTGTCCACATCACCAACAAACGATCATGGTCTAAACACACCAAGAAAGTCATGAAGAGGACACGACAAAACCTATTCCCCCTCAGGAGACTGAAAAGATTTTGCATGGGTCCTCAGATCCTCAAAACATTCTACAGTTGCACCATCGAGAGCATCCTGACTGGTTGCATCACTACCAGGAATGGCAACTACTCGGCCTCTGAGCGCAAGGCATTACAAAGGGTAGTGCGTACGGCCCAGTACATCACTGGGGCCAAGCTTCCTGCCATCCAGGACCTCCTCTTATACCTGGCGGTGTAAGAGGAAGGCCCTAAGAATTGTCAAAGACTCCAGCTACCCGAGTCATAGACTGTTCTCTCTGCTACCGCACGGCAAGCGGTACCGGAGTGCCAAGTCTATTTCCAAAAGGCTTCTTAACAGCTTCTACCCCCAAGCCATAAGACTCCTGAATACCTAATCAAATGGCTACCCGGACATGACCCCACCCACACACACACCCTCTTTTACGCTGCTACTACTCTCTGTTAATTAATATAATAATAATAACTATGCAAAGTCACGTCAGCTCTACCTACATGTACATATTACTTCAATTACCTCAACTATCCTGCGCCCTCGCACATTGACTCTGTACCGGTACCCCCTGTATATAGCCTCGCTACTGTTATTTTACTGCTGCTCTTTAACTATTTGTTATTTTTTACTTATCCATTTTTTTACTTAACACTTATTTTTCTTAAAACTGCATTGTTGGTTAAGGGCTTGTAAGTAAGTATTTCACTGTAAGGTCTACACCTGTTGTATTCGCCACATGTGACAAATAAAATTGTATTATTTTCTGCAGCAAATTTCAGGTCTGCTGAGCTCACTCTTCAAAGTTGCAAAAATTCTGTGCAACCTTTGGCATGCTTTTACTGTGAAAACCGAGGCTGTACCCGCTTTAAGTTACAGTTACAGTATAACAGTGGCCAAGTAGGCTACTGTGGCTATTTGATCATAATGTAGGCCTATCAATGTAGAAAATGCATCCCATAACATTTAAACATGGAAATAGCTTTTCTATCATTCAGAGTACAGTAGCAGCCAATGTGTGGTGTTCAATGTAGGCCTACATTCCATGAGACTATTGAAAAAAACATGTAGGGATTGACATTAACCTGTTTATCCACTTGTCCTTCAGACAAGGAGATGACTGAAAATGTTGTGCTGTTTGATTCAAGAAACCACTTTACAAAATCAAATGTATTATTAATCCAATACAAATTATGCTACCCTCTGCCTATTGGCTTATTCAAGCCTGTCTCAAAATACAACACTGCCCTATAAAATGGAAAAAAAGCTCTTTACCTGGCTTGATTTTCAAAGATGGCTAGAAATGCACACGTTTTGTGCTCTTGTAGGAAGCAACCACTCCCCCATTGCTGACTAGAAATTAGCTATAACTGGGCATTTACTAGCAAAACATATTTACAAATGTGCACACGTGGATACATGCAGCTCTCAATACATGCACATCTATTCGAAAACCAATCATGCTGTAAACACAGTCCAGTTCAAAGTGAATGGCACAAAGTGAATGGTCTATTTGCATATAGGGATACTGCAGCACTGATTGGTTTGGCACCCCAAACTTTAGTAGTAAAGACAAATCTATATTTTATTTCATCCCCAAAAAAAGTATATATTTTTTGATACCTTAAGGGGTCCAAAAATTCTAAATATGACCATCTTTAAAAAAAGCCATATGTCAGCTTAGCACACAACCCTCCCCCAACATATTAGACATGTTTCTCTGTGTCCTAGATTATTTTAGATTTTGCATGCATTGGACAAGTCAGTGAAAATATTCACAAGTATGACCAATGTATCAAAAGACACATGCGGGTAGAATAAAGGGTAGTAGAAGCCCAGAGGGTATACTGCTTGATGAGAGAATAGGCAGGGAGACTATCTGGCATTTTATTTATTTTTTATTTTACCTTTATTTTACTAGGCAAGTCAGTTAAGAACATATTCTTATTTTCAATGACGGCCTAGGAACAGTGGGTTAACTGCCTTGTTCAGGGGCAGAACGACAGATTTTTACCTTGTCAGCTCGGGGATCTGATCCAGCAACCTTTCGGTTATGGGCCCAACACTCTAACCACTGGGCTACCTGCCGCCCCAAGCATGTGATGCTTGATGTCTCTGAAACTTAAAAAGGAAAGGCATGCTCATACAGTTGCTTTAAACATCATATTTGAATATAGACATATTGTAGACTACATTTATTTTCAATATTACATCAGCTTCACAAAGGATATGTATGGGCTTGTAGGTTAAAAACATTATATGAAAACTTGTCATGCATGGCTTCAACAAAAGGCTTTTTTCAACTGAATGCTCACTTTGCCAAAGGGAGGTACAGGCATTTTTTGTTTAAATTGAACCTTTATTTAACTAGGCAAGTAAGTTAAGAACAATTTCTTATTTACAATGACAGCCTACATACAGGGTGAGGCCCTGGTGCATATTAGGGTTAAGTACCTTGTTCAAGGACACAATGACAGGTCTTTCACCTTGTTGGCTTGGGTATTCAAACCAACAACCTTTCGGTTACTGGCCTAACCGCTAGGCTACCTGCCTCCCAAGGCATGCACACATGCGGGGAAAGTCGCCTCTCACTAATAGCATGGTTCATTATCATGCCCACAGAGATGAAACACCTTTACTTCCCAGAAATGTTTCTTATTTCTGTTCTGCATTGATGAAGCTCCTCATTCTACAGTAGGCTACATACTTCCCAAATGCTCAAGTCCATTACACTCCAATCTGAGAGTATTTTGCCTGTAACAGGCCCACATGCATTGACTCACACAGCTAGGCAGAGAAGAAATGGGTGAATTCTATAACATAAGAATGTTGCTATGATGATCTCAGTAGAAGTTGTCACTTTCAATATCCACATATTAACTTTCCATTCCCCTTGGTTAATATGTCAGAGGCCGAGACTAATGTAATATGTTGCCGAACAACGCCACCTAGGTAAAATACTAAGAGCCCTAGGAACTCAAGATACTATGTTTGTCACGAGTCGGGACGGTGAGAGACCAAGGCGCAGCACACTTATAGTTCGACATTATTTATTGAATATTAAATAATCTGAACGAATTAAACAAACAAACAAACGATATACAAACGTCTCATTTTAACACCAAAAACAAACACAAATGAATAGAATGTAAATGAAAACACTACGTTACCTGTGACTGGAAGAATATACAATGACCCACAAACCCAGTGTGGAACATACAAACATATGTAGGATCCCTAATTAGAGACAATGCACTGCAGCTGCCTCTAATTAGGGATCCAACCCAAACCCCACACAGAAACAGAAATAATAGATCTGTCAGACTCTGACCAAGCCTATGTAGAGAAGCAAAAGGCTTCTCTATGGCCAGAGCCTGACAACGTTAAAAATCAAGGTTTGTTACAATTTGGCGGAGAGCAGTGAGACAGCAACCCAAGAGGAGGCAGAGGCTGAAGTACTACAAAACAATTATTTATTTTTAGTACAATATTTAAAAATACATAGAAAAGCTAAAATCGTCCCTTCGTCTTCCACACAGCCGAGGTAAGTCCAAGACACAACCGGTCCCCGGTTTCCTCCGCCTTCGCCAGTCGATAGCCTCCCGCCTGGGCACAAAGAACAGCGAACCAGGCATAAAATGTACGGGCTAACCGCACATTTAAATCAAGAGGACAGTATGGCGGGACTCAAACCTAGCAGCTAGCACCGCATCCCAGAGTACGCTTCTCAACAAATGACCCGTACTCACGATTAGCCCGTGCCATAGATGAGATCCTGTTATGGCCCAGTGCGTGGAGAGGTTCGCCTCGTACTCGTAGGTGCTGTTGCTCTCCGGGAGTCCACGCCAACTGCCTCTGTCGGACGTTGTGTTCTGTGTTGAAGAATCGGGACAGGGTCGGCTTCCTTCCTCAGCGCTCTCTCAGCTGTGTTTGTTGCTTGTCATCCGAATCTGAATCTACATCTCTATCTGAATCTCTATCTGTGTCTTCCTGTTTTAAAATGTCCCATCCCTGGTCTGTCCCCATAAGTCCATTGTCCATTTGCAATAAGCCACTGACAAATACATACCATCCAAGCCGTTTTTGTGGCCTTCTCATTTCGGGTACTGATGTCTTCTGGAATCACACACATCCCTGGGTCGCTCGTCTTTTCAGTTCGCTGCAGCTAGCAACTGGAACGAGCTGCAACAAACAAACACTCAAACTGGACATTTTTATCGCAATCTCTTAATTCAAAGACTCAATCATGGACACTCTTTCTTTGCGTGATGTATTGTTGTCTCTACCTTCTTGCCCTTTGTGCTGTGGCTGTGCCCAATAATGTTTGTACCATGTTTTGTGCTGCTACCATGTTGTGTTGCTGCCATGTTGTGTTGTCACGTGTTTCTACCATGCTATGTTGTTGTCTTAGGTCTCTCTTTATGTTGTGTTGTGTTGTCTGTCTTGTCCTGATGTGTGTTTTGTCCTATAGTTTTAGTTAATTTATTTATATTTTTAATCCCACCCCCCATCCCCACAGGAGACCTTAAGTATTTTGGTAGGTTGTCATTCTAAATAAGAATTTGTTCTTAACTGACTTGCCTAGTTAAATAAAATAAATAAATACATTTTAGAATCTATTTGTGTTTTATAACTGTTTTTACTATAGGGCTTCCCTTAAAAAGAGACCCTAACTCACAGGCCTCTAAATACATCTTAAAACAAAATAGTTGTCAGGCTCTGGCCAGAAGCCTATTGCATGACAGGTCTATTCTTTCTGTTTCTGGTGGTGGTTTGTGTTGGATCCCTAATTAGAGGCAGCTGCAGTGCATTGTCTCTAATTAGGGATCCTACATAGATTTGTATGTTCCACACCGGGGTGTGGGTCATTATTCTCCAGTCACAGTCTAAGTAAGTGTACTACGTTTTTGTTTGTTAAAACACGTTTCATTTTTTAACGTTACGTTTGAAGATCGTGTTTGTTTGTCTGTATAGTTCGTTCATCTTATTGAATAATCAGTAAATAAATGTCGAACTACAATCCCTGCGCTGTGTCTTGGTCTATGTATGCACCTCCTCGTGACAATAGTTGAAGAAGCATGTGCAGTGGCTGATAGGGAAAACAGATCTGGCAATACTAATAGGCTATAGATAGTCCTGACCATTTGGGACACCTTGGCTATTTTGCTCAGGACAGGTTACGGCCAAGACTTAATCAATATTTTGTTTTGTCTCATTCATCTGCGTGATGGCTATAACAGGACTACATACAGAGTGGAATTCACTAATCCAACAGTCAAAATGCCTAATATAAGGCCTACAGTCCGTGTTCCCAAATAATGGAAAAAGTGTGATTCATTAGGTTACATGATCAACACAGTAGCCCCACGAGGCTATAAAAATTAATTATGCAATTATATGGCCATTAAATAACACACAACGGCATGGCATATTTAGATAGCCTAAATCATATTTACTTTCTATTTTGTAGCTCATGCGGTTATTCTAGACAAGGCTCTTCTGTGTCTATCATTCTCAAAGTAATTTGCTGAAGCCTATACTACTTAATCAATCTTGATTATTTCCTGGTCTCATTCTTGCTGGCATCAAAAGTTTTTAAAAAGTATTAATAGGAGACCGAATGCGATCGTACCACCATCTAATTGGCATCCATATAACTCAAATTTCAACGTGGACGGGTGGATTGGATGACAATTTTTTGCCACTGACATTTGATTTTGTAAATAAATAAATAAAATCGACCCATCCTGCTCCTTCCCTGAACATTTTTAGGCTTGCCATAACATTTTTAACCTTTATTTAATAAGGGAGTCATACTGAGACGTAGGTTACAGACCTCTACATGCTTTGTAAGTAGGAAAACCTGCAAAATTGTCAGTGTATCAAATACTTGTTCTCCCCACTGTATATGGCAGCAGCCTCTATGGTGCTAGTGATGGCTATTTAACAGTGATGGCCTTGAAATAGAACAAGCTGTGTGTCACGTTTGGGTGTATAGGGAGACCAAGACGCAGCGCAGGGATAGTAGTTCGACATAGTGTTTTATTAATTACTATGTAAATAAAACGCCAAATGAACGAACTATACAAAAAAAGACACGATCGAACAAACGTCAAAAGTACAAAAATAAACACGAATAATGAACAGACGTAACAAAAGGTGTACACTTACTTTCACCGTGACTTGCGACACATATCGGCAACGACCCACAACCCTGTGTGAAAATCTACAAACCTATGTAGGATCCCTAATTAGAGACAATGCGCTACAGCTGCCTCTAATTAGGGATCCCACACAAACCACCACCAGAAGCAGAAAGAAAAGACCTGTCAGACTCTGACCATGGATACATAGAGAAGCAAATAGGCTTCTCTATGGCCAGAGCCTGACAGTACCCCACCCGGAATGGCACCGGTGGAGCGGACTGCTCTGGCACTGGAGCGGAGCAGACGGCTGGACCCGGAATGGGCACCGGGGGAGCGGACTGGTCTGGCTCAGGAGTGGAGCAGATGGCTGGACCCGGATTGGGCACCGGTGGAGGGGACTGCTCTGGCATGGGGGTGGAGTAGACGATCGGACCCAGACTGGGCACCGGAGGAGCGGATTGCTCTGGCAGGGAGGTGGAGTAGACAACCGGACCCGGACTGGGCACCGGTGGAGCAGACTGCTCCGGCCCGGGAGTGGAGTAGACGACCGGACCTGGACTGGACCACTCCGCCATCTCCCTCTATCTCCACCAATTCCTCCAGAACCTCTCCAAAATGCTCCTCCAAATACTCCTCCTCCACCTTGCTCTGAGCCCCCCATTTATTCCTCGGCCTTTCCATGCTCCACCGGGGAGGTGGTATTGGCTCTTCCTCCCTGTAGCCAGACCACCCCCATAGCCCCCCCCAAAAAAAATTACCTTGGGGTTGTTTGCGGGCGTTTCCCCGTCTCGCGCATCGCGCATAACGCGGCACCTCCTCACTCTCTGTCTCTCCCCAGTTACGCTGCTTGGTCTCATAGTGGTGGGTCGTTCTGTCACGTTTGGGTGTATAGGGAGACCAAGACGCAGCACAGGGATAGTAGTTCGACGTAGTGTTTTATTAATTACTATGTAAATAAAACGCCAAATGAACGAACTATACAAAAAAACAGACACGATCGAACAAACGTCAAACGTACAAAAATAAACCCGAATAATGAACGGACGTAACAAAAGGTGTACACTTACTTTCACCGTGACTTGCGACATATCGACAACGACCCACAACCCCCTGTGAAAATCTACAAACCTATGTAGGATCCCTAATTAGAGACTATGTGCTACAGCTGCCTCTAATTAGGGATCCCACACAAACCACCACCAGAAGCAGAAAGAAAAGACCTGTCAGACTCTGACCATGGCTACATAGAGAAGCAAATAGGCTTCTCTATGGCCAGAGCCTGACACAGTGGCTCGGGTGGTTTTTGTCCTTGATGATCTTTTTGGCCTTCCTGTAACATCGGGTGCTGTAGGTGTCTTGTAGAGCAGGTATTTTGCCTCCGGTAATGTGTTAGGCATACCACACCACCCTCTGGAGAGCCCTGAGGTTGCGGACGGTGCAGTTGCAATACCAGGTGGTGATACAGCCCGACAAGATGCTCTCAATTGTGCTTCTGTAAAAGTTTGTGAGGGTTTTAGGTACCAAGCCAAATTTCAGTTTGTCAGTTATGTGTACACCGAGGAACTTGAAGCGTTCCACCTTCTCCACTGCGGTCCCGTCTATGTGGATAGGGGGGTTCTCCCTCTGAAGTCCACGATCAGCTCCTTTGTTTTGTTGACGTTGAGTGATTATTTTCCTGGCACCACACTCCCAGGGCCTTCACCTTCTGCCTGTCGGCTGTCTCGTCATTGTTGGTAATCAGGCCTACTACTGTTGTGTCGTCTGCCTACTGTTGTGTCGTCTGCAACAAAAAACTGCAAAGTTGCTTAGGAACTAGAAGCATGGCTGCCCTATCTATCGGCGCCAATTTCAACATCAGTAAAAGGCACATGACAGACGCATTACCGGGGGCAAACTTCCCGCCCTCCTGGACACCTACAGCACCCGATGCCACAGGAAGACCAAAAAGATAATCAAAGACATCAACCACCTAAGCCACTGCCTGTTCACCCCGCTATCATCTAGAAGGCGAGGTCAGTATAGATGCACCAAAGCTGGGACCGAGAGACTGAAAAACAGCTTCTATCTCAAGGCCATCAGACTGCTAAACAGCCATCAGTAACACATCAGAGGAGGCTGTACAATGGACAGACATAGGAGCTCATAAGGTAGTTCCATAGGTTTAGCCTATTGCTGCATTATTTCCTAGATTCTCGCATGAATCTTTTTCATTTATAATGAAACTCTTATGTGAAAAAAAGTAATGAATGCAATGTTTTTAGGTTTTGCCTATTGCTTGCTGCATTGTTGCCTAGATTCTTGCATTAGTTTATATAATGAAACACTTAGTAGAACTCTGTATTGAAGCACTTGTCTTGACTAAAAGTAGTGCAATGTTGTGCTGCATCATTACAAATGTACTGTTATATCTTATTAAATTGTTGGCGTTTTATTCATTCACATTATTAGACACTCTATCTGATCGAAAAACACAGAATTCAGAAAAACAAAACGGAATTTGGAAAATAATTTAATGGATTTCATAGGGCCCTACATAATTTATAAGTATATATAAGTATATATTTATAAGTATATAATTTATAAATATATATATACATGTGGAAAAAGTCAAGGGGTCTGAATACTTTCTCCTGCTCGACCATGGAAACCCATTGTTATTTGATATTTCTTTTAGGGGGGACCTGTGGTCCCATTGAGTATGGAGGCACTAGGACATCAAATTTAAGAACATTTTGAAGATTGTTCCACAAATAATGTGCACGAAAACTTAAACCTGATTTACCTAACTCAGTAGAGACCAAAGGAATTTCCAGAGTTAGCCATCCCTGAGACCGATTATGGTAACTTGTAAGTCGAAGGTTTAGTAATGATGTTAGGTACAGTGGGACTAAAAGGGCTTTGTAAATGAAAACAATGTACCAACCTACGTGACATCAAAGAGGGCCAACCAACATTCTGGTAGAGAATGCAATGATGAGTACAATTGTCACACGTAATAAAGCGCAGTGCGTTGTGATAAACTGCATTTAACGGCTATAATGAAGTGGCATGATAGGAACGTCGAATGAATAATCTGTTTGCTACTATTTAGCGAGAGGCAAGACCTATTTCTAATGAAGAAACTAATTTTTATTAACTAACTCATCAATATGCTTTTAAAAAAGACAGCTTTGGAAACCATCCAAAGTACATATGCTTAATTCATCAGACTTATTTGTATGCGCTCTAGAGAACAACATATACTTAGTTTAACCTGCATTCAGCACTAATTTCAGGTCATTAAAGTTTTTCTGTAATACAGACTGTAGTTCAGATAGAGCCTGGTCAAGTGTGGGGGCAATAGTATATACAACAGTATCATTGGTATACAAGTGCAGGTTACATTTTTTTAGACAGCTTAAATCGTCAGACTTATTTTTATGCGCTCTAGAGAACAACAGTTCTCAGTTTTGTGCTGCTGCCATGTTGTGTTGCTACCATGTTGTTGTCATGTGTTGCTGCCTCGCTATGTTGTTGTCTTAGGTCTCTCTTTAGGTAGTGTTGTTTTGTCTCTCTTGTCGTGATGTGTGTTAGGCCCTATATTTATATTTTATTTATTTTTATTTTTAATCCCAGCCCCCGTCCCTGCAGGAGGTCTTTTGCCTTTTGGTAGGCCATCATTGTAAATAAGAATTTGTTCTTAACTGACTTGCCTAGTTAAACAAAGGTTAAATAAAAAATATAAAAAAATAAAGCACTTTTTTACAGTCGATATTGTTTGTGTAAACAGTAAAAAGTACAGTACCCAGAATTGACCCCTGAGGGACACCTTTCGTAATATCCAGGAAACCTGATTTTACACCATCAGTAGATATCTATAATGAGTATGTGTCTAAACGAGATACACTACATGACAGTATGTATGTAAGTATGTGGACACCTGCTCATCGAACATGTCATTCCAAAATCATGGGAATTAATATGGAGTTGGTCCACCCTTTACTGCTATAATAGCGTCCACTTTCCACTTCATGTTGGAACACTGCTGCAGGGACTTGCTTCCATTCAGCCACAAGAGCATTAGTGAGGTTGGGCACTGATATTGGGTGATTAGGCCTGGCTTGCAGTCGGTGTTCCAATTCATCCCACAGGTGTTCGATGGGGTTGAGGTCAGGGCTCTGTGTAGGCCAGTCAAGTTGTTCCACACCGATCACGACAAACCATATATGTATGGACCTCGCTTTGTGCACGAGACAGGAAAGGGCCTTCCCCAAACTGTTGCCACAAAGTTGGAAGCATAGAATCATCTTGAATGTCATTGTATGCTGTAGTGTTAAGATTTCCCTTCACTGGAACTAAGGGGCCTAGCCCGAACCATGAACAACAGCCCCAGACCATTATTCCTCCTCCACCAAACTTTACAGTTGGCACTATGCATTGGGGCAGGTAGCGTTCTCCTGGAATCCGTCAAACCCAGATTTGTCAGTCGGACTGCCAGATATTGAAGCATGATTCATCACTCCAGAGAACTAATTTCCACTGTTTCCAATGGCAGCAAGATTTACACCACTCCAGCTGACCCTTGGCATTGCGCATGGCGATCTTAGGCTTCTGTGCGGCTGCTCGGCCATGGAAACCCATTTGATGAAGCTCCCGACGAACAGTTATTGTGCTGACGTTTCTTCCAGAGGCAGTTTAGAACTCTGTAGTGAGTGTTGCAACAGATGACAGATGATTTTTACGCGTTAGGCGCTTCAGCACTCGGCATTCCCGTTCTGTGCGCTTGTGTGTCCTACCACTTTGCGGCTGAGTAGTTGTTGATCCTAGACATTTCCACTTCACAATAAAAGCACTTACAGCTGTCCGGGGCAGAGATTTCACAAATGTACTTTTTGTAAAGGTGGCATTGTATGATGGTGCCACTGAGCTCTTCAGTAAGGCCAGTTTAGTTCCAATGTCTGTCTATGGAGATTGTGTGACTGTGTGTTCGATTTTATACACCTGTCAGCAACGGGTATGGCTGAAATAGCCGAATCCACTAATTCGAAGAGGTGTCCATATACTTTTGTATATATAATGTATGTGTATCAGGGTTCATCATTCTTATCCAATTCTATGATCATTGGTAATTACTTTATGTTAGCCGCTGCAGACATATAAAACCCAGTAATGTCCTTCACTATTCAAACCCACGTCTGGGTTGAGCCTAGTAATATACTGTTAATTAGAGGATAACGCTTCAATTTGAGCCCTGGACAGAGCAGCATGACCTTCATTAGCTCAAGCTGACCTTGATAATAATTTACATTCTCTCACTAATCGTTCTGTATGGATGTGCAAATCTACTCTGTGAAGAATGGAAGGAAATGTTGAAGTAATTGATATCCATGAGTGTCATATATTTGGCTATCCACTTAGCCATGCGTTGTGTGGTAACTCTATACTGCTAGCACAGTTCACATTATTTTCCTGTCCTGATATCACAGTGAATCACTTTAGTCACATGCACACACACACAGACACAGACCCATCCACCCACACGTTTCTGTATTCAAAACATTTTCATGGGAGGCTGTTACAGGAAATCTGCTGAATCCTCCACATTTTTAGGGCCTCCTGACATGCCCATATGCTCCACGCTCCGTTCCGTCAGGTCCTAATTCTTTAAATTGTTTTTTTATACCTCACCTGCAATGGGAATCATTAATTAGATCATGGCAAAACTTGCATCAACCTCTCATTTAGTGAATCACACAGCTCTCTGGTGAAGTGCTCTTTGCCTCCCTGCTCTCGGCCTGTCATTGTGTTTTGGCTCTGGCAGGCAGAGTGGTCAGGGCAGCTCTCTCTCGCTCATGAGTCATGGGCAGCCTTCCACTCTCTCACTGAACACCATCCATTTTACATCACTTAATGGATGCTTGGGTAATTATCAGCTTTTTAAAGCCTTTTGGGCCCCATTTGGGCTTTTTTAATCTCTGGGTCTAGGTGACCTTGATCATCTGAGCAAGGATGTCTTTGCTGTTTTCCTCTGTAACGATAAGTCATTTTTCTGTACATTTTTTTTAACCTAAAATGACTGGGAAGAATAAGCGTCAATACCCAGTCAGGTACCCTCTAAAGTTCTCCCTAAGGAGCTGAATGCTGTGTATGAATATGTTCAAAGAGTACGTCAGCCTGAAATTGTTGCTTTGGGTGTTTTTCAAAGGAAAAACCATTTGAAACCTGCAAGGAGTACAAGTTAAAAGCTCAGACCCATAGCTGCTGATTGTATCGTTCTATTACTGCATATTAGGTGATTAATAACCTCCAAGGGACATCATTTCACTGTCTCAATAACAGACTCAGCACATTCAGAGGTGGAGAGGGCCGGGGTGTGTGTGTCAATTGTGTGTGTGTGTGTGTGTGTGTGTGTGTGTGTGTGTGTGTGTGTGTGTGTGTGTGTGTGCGGGTGTGTGCATGCGTGCGTGTATGCGTGCTTCCGTGCATTAGGGGTTGGAATTTGTGTGGGATGTCTGGAGGGGTGTGCTACTCCACCTCTGTTTTCAGCAATCCGCTTATAAGTCTGATGATGCCTGTTTGCTTTTGTCTTTGTTTCGCTTTGTTTGTCTTCGTCTGTATCTCATGGCAGTGCTGCACTGTGATTTGTATGTATTGTTGTTGTCGGTCAGATGGGCAGCCGGAGCAGCCATGCTGGCGGGACTGAGGGAATGGGAGGGTGTTTGATCTGTCTGGGTTTGAAGGAGAGACTGACTGTCATCTTCAGTCTGAGGAACTGCTGCATGAGGAAAAGCATAGCGCTTCAGAGATCATGGCAAGGCAGTTTAATGAGGCCACCAGAGAAAAAGATAGAGAGAGGGATGGAGAGAGAAAGAGAAAGAGATCAAGTGAGAGAGAGAGAGAGAGAGAGACAGACGGCATGCAGCGCAATGGCCCACAATCTTTAAAGGTGTAACACACACACCTCTGTCTCACACACTCACTGACTGACTGAGATAGAGTATTACAAACGGCAACAGCAGAGCATAGGTAGTGTACTGTGAGGCAGCTGAATTCCTCTTCTTTATATTTTTCACTCTCTCACTCCCTATAGAACAACCCAAAGCACACAGGCTTTCCTTGAAAACGTTCAAAAAGTTGCAGCTGTGCCCTGGAAATAATTAAACATTCCGGATGAGACACATAAGCTATGTAACGGATTTATCAGGGACTTTCAGAATGAACCGGCAGCATTCCATATATTCTACATATTCATTTATAAGCTCATGCATACCAATGCTCAGTAGTCTGAGTTTTGAATCCAGTGCGGATGGATCCACAGGATTCAGCTTGCCTTACCTCAGCCCATTGGGCTATTCTGCTGCTCTATTTCATCCACAAACGCAGTGGAGGCATATGACAGCTTGGTAGGACTACTGGAGAGGACAATTCTGTGCTCTGCTCTCCAGCTGCTTCAGAGTGCCGCCATGAAAAGCCTGTTAGTAGCTCCCTCCCTCACACAAAACAACAGGGACGGATGGGAGGAAAAGTCTGAACAGGAGAGACCGAGAGAGTGAAGGACTTTCCCGCCATAACTCTAGGTCACTGATGTGTAAAGAAAATGTCCAGTCTGTCCTAGTCTGTACATGGAACATGTACTTATTAGGCCCTTAACAATACAAGTCCTCATTGATTCTTATTAATGAGTGCATTGCATTGTGGAGAGATGCTGCAGACGGATGTTGTGACCTCCAGCTCGGGTTCAATGACACCGCTTGATTTACAGAGTGGAGCAGAGCAGAGCGCGGTGACGGGGACAGCAGATTAACTAGCGGTTTCTGTAAGGCTCTGACTCATCCACTCATTCCCTTTGTCACAAGAGTAAGCATTTCAATGCACTAAGATCGGGGGGTTTAAACAGGTGTCTCTCTCTGGCGGAGGAGACTAGATGAGGGCTGTATGGCAGCTTGTTCAGTTATAGAGACAGATAGAGTACTTTCCCAGCCCTGCCAAAAGTGGGATTGCATGGGCCTACATGAAGCTGGAGACAAATACAGCATAGTAGCTCCTTATGTGATCATCTTCGGCTCGGTCTATGCGTGCGAATGCGCATGCATGTGGGCACGTGTATATACCCTCTCCCTTTTTCACCAACATGCCCATCTATTTGTTATCCAACGGTCTCTCTGTCTTTCTTTGCCTGTCTAGCTCAGGTCTCCATGATCTGCCATGGGAGGGCATCAGACACTTCTCTGAAGTATGTGTGGTGCCTTCACTCATCTTACTTGGCTATATTTTAATTTAATTCACAAGGTATTACAAACTAACCACAGTATTTAATTGGCAGTCTTTCTCCAATGTATTTACAATGACATAATCCACAGATTGTTGGCAAATTAGGGGATTAGTAGGAGTTTAAAAGCCTTAGCGCCTCAAAATACCAAGAAGTGATTCTTTGTGTTTTTTGTGTGTTCTGTTAAATGTTTGCTCAGTGTACATGTTCACACATTTTATATATGTAATGTATACAATAACTATGTATTCATACTATGACTCTTCAATATACAGTGGGGAGAACAAGTATTTGATACACTGCCGATTTTGCAGGTTTTCCTACTTACAAAGCATGTAGAGGTCTGTAATTTTTATCATAGGTACACTTCAAAAATCCAGAAAATCACATTGTATGATTTTTAAATAATTAATTTGCATTTTATTGCATGACATAAGTATTTGATCACCTACCAACCAGTAAGAATTCCGTCTCTCACAGACCTGTTAGTTTTTCTTTAAGAAGCCCTCCTGTTCTCCACTCATTACCTGTATTAACTGCACCTGTTTGAACTCGTTACCTGTATAAAAGACACCTGTCCACACACTCAATCAAACAGACTCCAACCTCTCCACAATGGCCAAGACCAGAGAGCTGTGTAAGGACATCAGGGATAAAATTGTAGACCTGCACAAGGCTGGGATGGGCTACAGGACAATAGGCAAGCAGCTTGGTGCGAATGCAACAACTGTTGGCGCAATTATTAGAAAATGGAAGAAGTTCAAGATGACGGTCAATCTCCCTCGATCTGGGGCACCATGCAAGATCTCACCTCGTGGGGCATCAATGATCATGAGGAAGGTGAGGGATCAGCCCAGAACTACACGGCAGGACCTGGTCAATGACCTGAAGAGAGCTGGGACCACAGTCTCAAAGAAAACCATTAGTAACACACTATGCCGTCATGGATTAAAATCCTGCAGCGCACGCAAGGTCCCCCTGCTCAAGCCAGCGCATGTCCAGGCCCGTCTGAAGTTTGCCAATGACCATCTGGATGATCCAGAGGAGGAATGGGAGAAGGTCATGTGGTCTGATGAGACAAAAATAGAGCTTTTTGGTCTAAACTCCACTCGCCGTGTTTGGAGGAAGAAGAAGGATGAGTACAACCCCAAGAACACCATCCCAACCGTGAAGCATGGAGGTGGAAACATCATTCTTTGGGGATGCTTTTCTGCAAAGGGGACAGGACGACTGCACCGTATTGAGGGGAGAATGGATGTTGCCATGTATCGTGAGATCTTGGCCAACAACCTCCTTCCCTCAGTAAGAGCATTGAAGATGGGTCGTGGCTGGGTCTTCCAGCATGACAACGACCCGAAACACACAGCCAGGGCAACTAAGGAGTAGCTCCGTAAGAAGCATCTCAAGGTCCTGGAGTGGCCTAGCCAGTCTCCAGACCTGAACCCAATTGAAAATCTTTGGAGGGAGCTGAAAGTCCGTATTGCCCAGCGACAGCCCCGAAACCTGAAGGATCTGTATGGAGGAGTGGGCCAAAATCCCAGCTGCAGTGTGTGCAAACCTGGTCAAGAACTACAGGAAACGTATGATCTCTGTAATTGCAAACAAAGGTTTCTGTACCAAATATTAAGTTCTGCTTTTCTGATGTATCAAATACTTATGTCATGCAATAAAATGCAAATGAATTACTTAAAAATCATACAATGTGATTTTCTGGATTTTTGTTTTAGATTCTGTCACTCACAGTTGAAGAGTACCTATGATAAAAATTACAGACTTCTACATGCTTTGTAAGTGGGAAAACCTGCAAAATCGGCAGTGTATCAAATACTTGTTCTCCCCACTGTACATGTGATGGCCACCGCCCTCATATGATGTCTGTAGTGGTAGACATCCTGATAAAGAAGAATACACCCTTTTCCCTTATACCCCAACCTGGTGTTTTTGGTTAGAATTCAAGCTATATTAGATCAAACCCAGACAGGAACTATTATTTTAGCAAACATTCAGCAAGTTAGACAGACATAGCAATAAAAAAAGGGAAAGTCAAAGAGCCCCCCAAGAGGCTGAAAAATGTCAAAATGTTTAAAAAAAATGCACTCAACAATATACTGCGTTCTAAAATCCATTATATAGTCATATCGGATCATTCTCCTGTATTATGCTTAATTACACCAACAGAAAATACACATAGTGACAGAATATAGGGAATGAACAGAGCGGAAGTTCAAGACCTGAAATGTATTAAATACGTAAACAAAAAACTAAAGACCATAGAGGACAGCGAAAAGCTGACCCCAACATAGTTAGGGGAACGATAATCTTACTCTGCAAAAGTTAAAACTAAATTAGAAATGAAAATGAAAGAAAAATAAATCACTATCTTAGAAAAAGCCCATAAATATCTTTACAAGCTAAAGAAGGAAATAAAATGTCGGAAATTAAGCAGGAATATTATGTTTTACTTTTGAAGAGAGCAAACAAACTCAGAATAAATAGGAAAGATTTTAACCTTCCAGATTTGGAATTGCCTCACCTTGCCACCCAAGGCTTTTATTTGCGTCATATTGTTAAATGCTCATCCACAGAATCTTTTCACTATCTATTTTCAAAGGATGTAGCTAAGAACATTAACAACTTCATAATTAAGAACACTCTAAAAACATGAAACGGATTATACAAGAACCAATATCATTACAAAATTAAAAAGCAATTTTGGACTGACCAATATAGACATTTTAAAATATATTTTATATCACCAAATTGCAACTTGAAAGTTTTTGGACATCAGAGCAATGTTGAATCCTATTTGAGTCAGAAAAAGATACTCATATGATCGGTAAGATATACAAACCTTGCAGAAAGCCTATCCAACTGACGATCTCTTAGAAAAAAATATAAACTATTGGAACCAAGACTTAAAAATGACTGATATTGGCATAAGATGAAGGGAGTTGTGGAACATAAAATAAATTAACAAAACTTTGCTTAATCCAGTATAAACTAATGTATAGAATTTATTACAGTGGGTATAGAAAGTCAACACCCCCCTTTGTTGCCTTACAGCCTTAAATTAAAACACATTAAATGAGACTTTTTTTCCGGCTTTATTTACACAGTAACCCGCAATATCCAAGTGAAAAAAACATCTACAAATCTGAAAATTATTTTTTTAAATTTAAACAGCAAAATACCCTATTTTACTGAACATCCCCCTGAGTTATTACTTGGCGGAACAACTTTTTGCTTGAATTACAGCCATGAGTTTCTTTGAATACATCTCTACTAACTTTGCATAACTAGACTGTGCAATATTTGTCCATTCTTCCTTGCAGAATTGTTCAAGCTCAGTCAAATTGCATGGGGACCGCTCATGGACTGCACTCTTCAAGTTATTCCACAGATTCTCAATGGGATTTAGGTTGGGGCTCTGACTAGGCCCCTCAAGACATTCACCTTTTTGTCCTTCAACCACTGTACGGCTGCTTTGGTGGTGTGCTTTGGGTCATTGTCATGTTGAAATGTAAACCATCTTCACATTTTAAACTTCCTGGCAGAGGGCTGCAGGTTCTCCTCAAGAATCTGTCGGTGTTTTGCACTGTCCATTTCCCCTTCTATCCTGACAAGTCCCGGCTGAAGAGAAACACCCCCACAACACGATGCTGCCATCGCCGTGCTTTACTGTAGGCATGGAGCTCTGTGGATGGACATATTGTTTTGCGTTCAGGCCCAAAAGTTTATTTATGGTCTCATCTGACCACAGCATCTTTTGCCACTTGGAATCGGAATCTACAATGTGCTTTTTGGCAAAGCTCAAACAAAACTTGTGCTTTTTTTGAGGAGTGTTTTTTTCTTTCTTGCCACCCTCCCATAGAGGCCAGATTTGTGGAGAGCTTGTGATATTGTGGTCACATGCACACATTGACCAGTCTTTGCCATAAAGGCCTGAAGCTCCTTCAAAGTGGCCATTGGCTTCTTGGTAGCCTCTCTGATCAGTCTCCTCCTTGCTCGGTCATCCAGTTTGGAGGGATGGCCTGATCTATGCTGGGTCTGGGTGGTGCCATATGACATCCACTTCTTAATAATGGTCTTAACTGTGCTCCGAGGGATAGACAAAGCCTTATATTCGTCAGGGGATGAATATTTTCATATCCATCTCCTGCATCTCTTGTTTCAACAACTTTATCTCGTAGAGCTTTTGAAAGTACCTTTCTGCCCATTGTGGATTCTTTACTTTGAATTGCACTACTAAGCAGTGGAGTCCTCTATGAACAACTGCTTTTATTATGAACTAATCAAAGTCACTACAATTGATCACAGATGGAAGCCAATTAGCTTGATTTGTGACCTGGAAGGTGGTTGGTTATACCTTGGGGGGGGTATTTTACTTTTTTTTATAGTTTTTTCACTTGGATATTGTAGGTTACTGTGTGTAAATAAAGCTGGAAAACAGTCATGTCTTAAGTGTAAAACTAACAATTAATCAATAATTCATGCCTTCATGCCCTCTGGGTGTGCTAAGTCCAAATGTTATGGGTAGAGTTAGAAAGCTGTCTGTCTGTCACGTGAGGGTGCACACACAGACCAAGACGCAGCGCAGGGATAGTAGTTCGTCATCTTTTATTTATGCTATGTAATAATTTCAATAATTACTATGTATGAACAAAAACGAATGACGAACTAAAGAACACAAACAAACACTATAGACAGACGTCACGTTCACAAAACACACAAATGAACGGACGTAAAAAAAGCACACTTACTTTAACCGTGACTGCGAAATACATTGACTATGACCCACACCAGAGTGAAGGACAGACAAACATATATAGGATCCCTAATTAGAGACAATGCGGTGCAGCTGCCTCTAATTAGGGATCCAACCCAAAACCCACACAGAAACAGAAAACAAAAGACACTGTCAGACTCTGACCATAGCTACATAGAGATGCAAATCGGCTTCTGAGCCTGACACTGTCAGAAGTTTTACACTGTAAATTTACTTTTAATCTGCCTATCTGCATATTTCAAGACATGATATATGGGGGTGAGGTGAGATCCCAATGGGTTTTTACAATATTATTTGTTCTTAAATACTGGAAGTCAAATGATACTCCAACATTAAGAGAATGGAAGAATGAAATACTTTTTTAAAATAGTGAAATAAATCTGGCTAAAGACAAACAATATAGCATTAGAAACAACATTGGGTGTGGTGTGGATATGGTGGGAACATGTTGGTCTGAGCAAGTGTGATGTAATTTGTGTTTGTGGAAATGTATGTATGTAATTGTTAAGTTGTCTATTGTTTTTGTCTATATGTTTTTGTTTATAAAAAATGACTCCTGTAATGTGCAGCGTCATCCGCAACCAGGGCCTCTCTCGCTTCAGCGCAGCGAGGAGCGTCTGTTCTCCTAGGAGTCCCTCTGCCTCTCCTCATCACAGCTGCATACTTCATGCAGAGCCAAAGTGTGCACAAATTTGCATTCGTACTCTATGCCTGGCAAACCACACACACACGTGATCCCTTCTCATAGAACAGAGCGTCACTCGGCAGCACACTGGCCAATGCAGATGGTGAAATTAATTGCGTTACAGACTTAAGGCTCCAATAAGCGCTTATCGCTCCGTTGCCCCCAAACACACACACACACACACACACACACACACACACACACACATCCTTCCCAGATTCCCAGCTTGGACTCAGTTTCACTGTCTGGTTTGTAATGACGCATTTCCATGAGAAGATGAGCAACATAGAAGGAGGCTCCAACTCCTTTAGGATGCCAGGCAGCGAAAGTAAACAGATTTACAGTAGCTATCTGTGAGATGGTGAGAGGAAAACCCAGCAGCTTAACGTTTTTCATCATAAATCTTGTTCTGGAGGCAGCTCTGCAGAGTGGTCAATAGCTGGCACAGCAACAAAGTCATAAAATCTGATTTTATACATAACCTTAACTCTAACCTAACGCTAATCTCTAACCCTATCCTTAAATCAACATTTTTGTTTTCATGAATTTTTACAATATAGCTTATTTAGAATTTTCAGCTGGCCTATCTAAGGGGAAATCGCTCAGTTCTGCCTCCAGGACAAGACTCATAACAATAAACATCAACCTGCGAAAAACCCACGAGGTGAATTATTAAACAAATGACGATTTAAGGCTATACATTGTACTGGTGTTAATGAGGCCACAGGAGATGTTAATGTTGTAAATGACTGTTGTAGCTGGAAACAGCTGATTTTTATGGAATATCTACATAGGCGTACAGAGGCCCATTATCAGCAACCATCACTCCAGTGTTCCAATGGCACGTTGTGTTAGCTAATCCAAGTTTATAATTTGAAAAGGCTAATTGATCATTAGAAAAACCTTTTTCAATAATGTTAGCACAGCTGAAAACTGTTGTGCTGATTAAATAAGCAATAAAACTGGCCTTCTTTAGACTAGTTGAGTATCTGGAGCATCAGCATTTGTGGGTTCGATTACAGGCTCAAAATGGCCAGAAACAAAATACGTTCTTCTGAAATTCGTCAGTCTATTCTTGTTCTGAGAAATGAAGGTTATTCCACGCAAGAAATTGCCAAGAAACTGAAGATATCGTACAACACTGTGTACTACTCCCTTCACAGAGCAGCGCAAATTGTCTCTAAGCAGAAAAGAAAGAATGGGAGGCCCCGGTGCACAACTGAGTGTCTAGTTTGAGAAACAGACACCTCACAAGTCCTCAACTGGCAGTTTCATTAAATAGTACCCCGCAAAACACCAGTCTCAAAAGTGAAGAGGCGACTCAAGGATGCTGGCATTATAGGCAGAGTTGCAAAGAAAAAGCCATATCTTCCTCTAACAAGAGTCTGTCTTCTTTTGCCCATCTTAATCTTTTATTGGCCAGTCTGAGATATGGCTTACTCTTTGCAACTCTGCCTAGAAGGCCAGCATCCAGGAGCCGTCTCTTCACTGTTGATTTTGATACTGGTGTTTTGCAAGTACTATTTAATGAAGCTGCCAGTTTAAAAAACAAGCACATTTCTAAGTGACCCCAAACTTTTGGTATGGGGACCAATTTAGAATTGCAGACAGGTCCGAATAATAGATGAGCGAGTTAAAGGCCTTTTTCTATAGAGAATGGCCCGCGGAGATGAAAAACAAAACTGAAAATAATATATTTTTTTGCGATTACTTTTGTTGCAGGCACTTCAGACATATTTGATTCAGTAGTGTCACTAAAGTATTGTGTGGTTGTAAATCTGCTTTTGGTTAAAGGACGGGCCATCGTAGGAAATTGTATTAGTGTGTAATAATATAACAATACTTTTTCGCTGGTGAGGCAGACATTGCAACATCACACCCTTCCTGCCTCCTCCTTACTGGCAAAAGCAACACACTGGACAAAACTGATGGTGGGTGGAAGGCGATGACAAAACGAGAATTGCCTGTATGTATTTTTGTGTTATTCAAAATCGATCATCACATTAATAATTTCTTCAAAGGTCCGGCCAGTGATTTTGTTCGAATGAAAGTTGAGGCTGGGCTGTGTGAGGTCATTGATTCCTCAGGTTAAATTATTATGACCAGGCTCAGATAAATTTTACAGCTTGTTGGAACACCTCATATTCAGGGGTTCTCATTCCTTCTCATCATCCCCTTTCTGCCTTCATGGATGACGGACCCCCACCTCATGGATGACGGACCCCCACCTCCCACCCTGAAACTCTACAGGACTTCTCATTAGGAGTCTCTCTCTCTCTCTGTGTGTGAACCCATTAAGGATTCATGCTCACTATGGATCACAAACTCAGACAGATGGTTGCAGTGTGGAGAGTAAACCTCTGTAATGTTTAAGTTCAGCCTCTACAGATATCAATTTTAATTCATCTGCTCGGGGGGTGCAAACGTGTTCAACATTTTATGTTTAACAATGCCGTAACAGGAGATTGGTTACACTGGTAGTTTTCTCAGTGGTTGTTATGGTGTATTTGATGGCAGTGGTTGTTATGGTTGATTTGATGGGCTAACGGTTATGACAGGTATAGTATTTATAAGAGATGATCTAAAACATTTGCACTCCTTAAGAAATGTCCCAGATCACAGGTGCGTAGGAGAAGCAAAAGATGAAGTAGAATAATAGAATGGACACTCGCCCACTGCATAACCTAAGGGTACTTGCAAATTAAACACTTATTAGAAAGTGTGGCATTTCGGTCACATACGGTAAAGCTTTATATAGAGCACCACTACAGCATCTCTTTTCAAGCTAGCTGAAAAGTCCATCCACAGGCATTTTCGCTGACAGACATTGATCAGAGATCATAGAAACCTCCACTTTTCCCTAAGACCTGCCTCTGGCTGTCTAATTTAAAGTAAGTGTTAAAGTTAAGAAGGAAAACTGCTGTACAGCCAGTCAGTGCACCTAACAATCTCAGACAAGTATTTAAGGACATGTTCACACAAAATTAGAGCTGAGGAATTCTATTACCGTGATAACTTGCAAGATTAGACTTAGTCATGGTGGAGCAGACAGTTTTTAGATGAGCCAGGGTATGCAAGGTACAGGGAGATTCATAGTCCACCAGAGCAGTATAAGTCTCTGGGAGTTTTTATGAGAAAGACGAAAACACGCAAACAAACACACAGCACTTTACATTCATGAGTGACTTTACTCCCTCCACTACCCTCTAATTATCAACATAATATGGACTTGCTGATGATGGAGTTGCGATGGTGGTTGGGTGGAGATGTGGCGCTTTAGGGCCAGATAAATGGATAATCTGTCTCTGACTGATGCACTGCCTTTGGGCCCCTGAGACCAGAATGGCTGTGTGATCAGAATGGGTTGTTTTTATAGTGATCTTCATCGAAAAGTGGCCCAGCTTTCCAGCATATGCCACTTTCTCAGTGTTTGTAGTGATATTAGCTGTTGTGAAGGTTGCTGTGAATGACCTCTACAGGTTGTAATGGGAACTCTCTCATATGCATACTTGTGCATTCATCAAGGTGTAGGTGTTACAGCTGGCAGCTGGTTTATAGTAGTGACTGTGAGTCCCTAAGACCTGACATACTATTACTTCCAACCCCCAAACATACCTTGGCTTTTTAGGGTCAGCGGTAATGACAGTGTCTTGTTTGGTATATCGTTGTGAGCATGTGTTATTGTAGTGTGGACTGGTACATGCTACACTGATGCAAGGTACTGTAGATTAACTATGTCTTATCACAACTGACTGTGCAAAGACATACGCCTCAAAACAGCAGGAGAAAATGAAACTGGAACATTTAACTAGGGACACAGCAGCATACTCATAATCTCCAGCATTGCCCTCAATCTCTGACAATGTGTAATCGTCTGTTATGAGTTATATAGGTTTTTCTATTCAAATGATCTGCTTGGAGGTTGATATGTTTCACACTAAATCTGAGTTGCTCGACAGGATATGGGAGATTGAAACAATCTTCGGTCTTGGCTTCATTGTCATGCCTGGATATTCTGCACGCAGATGCTCTGTTGGTTTCCTGCCAGCATAGACACTGCACTGTCTCCGCACCTGCCATATTCACAAATGCATGAACAGGTCTGACATTCAATGAAAGTGATCACAGCACAAATTGATCAAACAGCAGATAAGAGTCTTACACAACCCTGCTTATCAGTATTGATCAGTGCTGTACTGTACTTTATTCTCTGTTGTTGTACAACCTCCCTACAGAACACACACGATTTGAAAACCCCAAGCTTTTCAAGAGAGGAGATGCCTCTAATCAATGTTTTCTGCAAAATAAACACAAATCAATCTTGGTGGGGTGTATAATCAATCTTGGTGGGGTTTGTTTAGACTCATCAACAGCAGTGTCTGGTGAAGGCCTTATCCTCATCATTTATCTCAGGCAGGCTAATTCAGTGTCTTTAAAGACTATCAAAGGGGAAAAGAGGGATGCAATTTATCTTAGTGTAGTAGCTATAGCTTTGACACAATCAAGCCTAGATTCTTGGAAAGCTTAAACATGGAAACTGTCAGGCTCTGGCCATAGAGAAGCTTTGCTTCTCTATATTTCTATGGTCAGAGTCTGGCAGATCTATTATTTCTACGTCTGTGTGGTGTTGTGTGTGGGATCCCTAATTAGAGGCAGCTGCTAGGCATTACCTCTAATTAGGGATCTTACTTATATGTCTATGTTCCACTCCCTTGGCGTGGTTCATTGTTATATGTTGTCCCGTGTTCGTGCTACGTGTGTTTCATAATTATATTGTATTGGTTATTTTGTATAGTTCGATGTCCATTCTAGTTTATTTATTTAATAAACGATGTCGAACTATCGCTACGCTGCGCCTTGGTCTCTCTACACACCCGAACGTGACAGAAACATACAATTGTTTTGTAAAATTGAGAAAACTATGATGTGAAATTAAGGCAGTAAGATTACGTGACTAGTGTACAGATTATTATAAAGACTTTAGTGTGAAAATTATCATCGTTATCATGAAATAACAAATAAACATTGAGATTATTTCACTGACTACAGTAAGTAAGAAGCCTTGCATGAGCCTTGGCTTGTGCGACCGGAACAGCTTATGGGAGCAGGAGCCTATCTTCTGTGAGGCAGCATGATGTACAAGTACTTCCCCTGGACAGGACGCTAGTCTATCACAGGGTCTTACCCTCAACCTATATACAGGGGCTTCGGAAAGTATTCAGACCCGTTGACTTTTTCCACATTTTGTTATGTTATAGCCTTATTCTAAAATGGATTAGATAAAAACAAATCCTCAGCAATCTACATACAATAGTCCGTAAAGCAAAAACAGTTTTTTTTTTTTTTACATTTTAGCAAATGTATTAAAAATAAAAAGCAGAAATACCTTATCTACATAAGTATTCAGACCCTTTGCTATGAGACTCGAAACTGAGCTCAGGTTCATCCTGTTTCCATTGATCATCCTTGAGATATGTTTCTACAGTTTGATTGGATTCCACCAGTGGTACACATGTCTATATACAGTGGGGAGAACAAGTATTTGATACACTGCCGATTTTGCAGATTTTCCTACTTATAAAGCATGTAGAGGTCTGTAATTTTTATCATACGTACACTTCAACTGTGAGAGACGGAATCTAAAACAAAAATCCAGAAAATCACATTGTATGATTTTTAAATAATTAATTTGCATTTTATTGCATGACATAAGTATTTGATCACCTACCAACCAGTAAGAATTCCGGCTCTCAAAGACCTGTTAGTTTTTCTTTAAGAAGCCCTCCTGTTCTCCACTCATTACCTGTATTAACTGCACCTGTTTGAACTCGTTACCTGTATAAAAGACACCTGTCCACACACTCGATCAAACAGACTCCAACCTCTCCACAATGGCCAAGACCAGAGAGCTGTGTAGGGACATCAGGGATAAAATTGTAGACCTGCACAAGGCTGGGATGGGCTACAGGACAATAGGCAACCAGCTTGGTGAGAAGGCAACAACTGTTGGCGCAATTATTAGAAAATGGAAGAAGTTCAAGATGACGGTCAATTTCCCTCGGTCTGGGGCACCATGCAAGATCTCACCTCGTGGGGCATCAATGATCATGAGGAAGGTGAGGGATCAGTCCAGAACTACACAGCAGGACCTGGTCAATGACCTGAAGAGAGCTGGGACCACAGTCTCAAAGAAAACCATTAGTAACACACTACGCCGTCATGGATTAAAATCCTGCCGCGCACGCAAGGTCCCCCTGTTCAAGCCAGCGCATGTCCAGGCCCGTCTGAAGTTTGCCAATGACCATCTGGATGATCCAGAGGAGGAATGGGAGAAGGTCATGTGGTCTGATGAGACAAAAATAGAGCTTTTTGGTCTAAACTCCACTCACCGTGTTTGGAGGAAGAAGAAGGATGAGTACAACCCCAAGAACACCATCCCAACCGTGAAGCATGGAGGTGGAAACATAATTCTTTGGGGATGCTTTTCTGCAAAGGGGACAGGACAACTGTACCGTATTGAGGGGAGGATGGATGGGGCCATGTATCGCGAGATCTTGGCCAACAACCTCCTTCCCTCAGTAAGAGCATTGAAGATGGGTCGTGGCTGGTTCTTCCAGCATGACAACGACCCGAAACACACAGGCAGGGCAACTAAGGAGTGGCTCCGTAAGAAGCATCTCAAGGTCCTGGAGTGGCCTAGCCAGTCTCCAGACCTGAACCCAATAGAAAATCTTTGGAGGGAGCTGAAAGTCCGTATTGCCCAGCGACAGCGCCGAAACCTGAAGGATCTGGAGAAGGTCTGTATGGAGGAGTGGGCCAAAATCCCTGCTGCAGTGTGTGCAAACCTAGTCAAGAACTACAGGAAACGTATGATCTCTGTAATTGCAAACAAAGTTTCTGTACCAAATATTAAGTTCTGCTTTTCTTATGTATCAAATACTTATGTCATGCAATAAAATGCAAATTAATTACTTAAAAATCATACAATGTGATTTTCTGGATTTTTATTTTAGATTCCGTCACTCACAGTTGAAGAGTACCTATGATAAAAATGACAGACTTCTACATGCTTTGTATTTGGGAAAACCTGCAAAATCGTCAGTGTATCAAATACTTGTTCTCCCCCCATCTATATAAGGTCCCATAGTTGACAGTGCATGTCAGAGGAAAAACCAAGCCATGAGGTATTGTACGAGACAGGATTGTGTCGAGGCACAGATCTGGGGAAGTGTACCAAAAAATGTCTGGAGCATTGATGGTCCTCAAGAACACAGTGACCTCCATCATTCTTAAATGGAAGAAGTTTGGAACCACCAAAGCTCATCCCGGGACTGAGAGACTTGATGAAAACCTGCTCCAGAGTGCTCAGGACCTCAGACTGGGGCGAAGGTTCACCTTCCAACAGGACAACGACCCTAAGCACACAGCCAAGACAACGCAGGAGTGGCTTCGGGACAAATCTCTGAATGTCCTTGAGTGGCCCAGCCAGAGCCCGGACGAAACCCGATTGAACATCTCTGGAGAGACCTTAAAATAGCTGTGCATCAATGCTCCCCATCCAAACTGACAGCTTGAGAGGATCTGCTGAGAAGAATGGGAGAAACTTCCCAAATACAGGTGTGCCAAGCTTGTAGCGTCATGCCCATGAATACTCAATGCTGTAATCGCTGCCAAAGGTTCTTCAACAAAGTACAGAGTAAAGGGTCTGAATAGTTATGTAAATGTGATATTTCAGGGGGGGTTTTTTGTAATACATTTGCTATAATTTCTAAAAACCTCTTTTTGATTTGTCATTATGTGGTACTGTGTGTAGATTGATGAGGAAAAAAATTATTTAATACATTCTAGAATAAGGCTGTAACGTAACAAAATGTGGAAAAAGTCAAGATGTCTGAATACTTTCCAAAGGCACTGTATTTAAACTTAGAACCCTTAGTTCCTACATACATTTTTGGATTCAACGATATGTACCCATTTATTATTGAAGAATATAACATATAAATGCCTCATGAGTTTACTGCAGTTCAACTGTCGTACCCCATCAGAGCGCAAAATATAAGCTTGTTTAACTCCAATGTTTGTAAACATGGTAAATATAAGCAAAAAGGATATAGCTTCAAAACATAGTTCAGACTATCATGTTGATATCACAGATCAGGTCAATCCTTACATCCATAGCTCTGTCTATGAATATGAGTGGTTACATTTCTCCAGCCCACAGCTTTTTACCGAAACAGGGGCGGGGACACCGCTTTATTATTGTTTCCAAATGATGAGGGCCAAGCATTTTGCAGTCTTTGGTATGACTCGCAGGGGATCGAACTTCCAACCTTCAAATCTCAGGGCGGACACTAACCACAAGGCCACTGAATTCAGATTATGAAAAATGCATCTGTCAGTTCGCCCCCCTGTAACCCACAATTGAAGTGTTTTCCTCCCAGGCGTAATGCAAGGTATTATCGCTGGGATATGAGGTTACACCAGGCCCTGAGTTCATGTTAACAGTGTTGCAAATAAAAAGCCATATCTTCCTCTGTCCAGTGTCTCTGTTCTTTTGCCCATCTTAATCTTAATTTTATTTTTATTGGCCAGTCTGAGATATGGCTTTTTCTTTGCAACTCTGCCTTGAAGGCCAGCATCCCGGAGTTGCCTCTTCACTGTTGACGTTGAGACTGGTGTTTTGCAAGTACTATTTAATGAAGCTGCCAGTTGAGGACTTGAGGCATCTGTTTCTCAAACTAGAGACGCTAATGTAATTTTCAGCCTGTAATCGAACCCACAAATGCAGATGCTCCAGATACTCATCTAGTCTAAAGAAGGACAGTTTTATTGCTTCTTTAATCAGCATTTTTCAACTGTGCTAACATACAGTCGTATGCAAAAGTTTAGGCACCCCTGACAATTTCCATGATTTCCATTTATAAATAATTGGGTGTTTGGATCAGCAATTTCATTTTGATCTATCAAATAACTGATGGACACAGTATTTCAGTAGTGAAAATTAGGTTAATTGGATTAACAGAAAATGTGCAATAAGCATCAAAACGAAATTTGGGCACCCCAACAGAAAAATCACATCAATATTTAGTAGAGCCTCCTTTTGCTAAAATAACAGCCTCTAGACGCTTCCTATAGCCTCTAATGAGTGTCTGGATTCTGGATGAAGGTATTTTGGACCATTCCTCCTTACAAAACATCTCCAGTTCAGTTAGGTTTGATGGTTGCCGAGCATGGACAGCCCGCTTCAAATCATCCCACAGATTCTCAATGATATTCAGGTCTGGGGACTGCGATGGCCATTCCAGAACATTGTACTTGTTCCTCTGCATAAATGCCCGGGTAGATTTTGAGCAGTGTTTTGGGTCGTTGTCTTGTTGAAATATCCAGCACCGGCGTAACTTCAACTTTGTGACTGATTCTTCAACATTATTCCCAAGAATCTGCTGATATTGAGTGGAATCCATGCGACCCTCAACTTTAACAAGATTCCCAGTACCGGCACTGGCCACACAGCCCCACAGCATGATGGAACCCCCACCAAATGTTACTGTGGGTAGCAAGTGTTTTTCTTGGGACGCTGTGTTCTTTTGCCGCCATGCATAACGCCCCTTGTTATGACCAAATAACTCAATCTGTGTTTCATCAGTCCACAGCACCTTATTCCAAAATGAAGCTGGCTTGTCCAAATGTGCGTTTGTGGCGTGTGTGCAGAAAAGGCTTCATCCGCATCACTCTCCCATACAGCTTCTCCTTGTGCAAAGTGCGCTGAATTGTTGAACGATGCACAGTGACACCATCTGCAGCAAGATGATTTTGTAGGTCTTTGGAGGTGGTCTGTGTGCTGTTTTTGACCGTTCTCACCATCCTTTGCCTTTGCCTCTCCAATATTTTACTTGGCCTGCCACTTCTGGCCTTAACAAGAACTGTGCCTGTGGTCTTCCATTTCCTCACTATGTTCCTCACAGTGGACACTGACAGCTTACATCTCTGCGATAGCTTTTTGTAGCCTTCCCCTAAACCATAATGTTGAACAATCTTTGTTTTCAGGTCATTTGAGAGTTGTTTTGAGGCCCCCATGAGGAGAGTCACTCTTCAGAGGAGAGTCAAATAGAGCAACAACTTGCAATTGGCCACCTTAAATACCTTTTCTCATGATTGGATGCACTTTTCTATGAAGTTCAAGGCTTAATGAGCTCACCAAACCAATTGTGTGTTCCAATTAATCAGTGCTAAGTAGTTACAGGTATTCAAATCAATAGAATGACAAGGGTGCCCAAATTTTTGCATAGCCTATTTTTCACATCTGATTTAATTTCATACAACTTAATATTGCTACACTAAAAATCTTTGTCTGGACAATACCCCAGTACTCAGCTTTTATTAGAAAATGAATGGCATGCCACTGTGATCATTTTCTGTGACGACAGAGTAAATTATTATGCAGCCTCAGAGGGGTGCCCAAACTTTTGCATACGACTGCAATTGCAAAAGGGTTTTCTAATGATCATTTAGCCTTTTAAAATGAAAAACTTTGATTAGCTAACACAACGTGCCATTGGAACACAGGAGTGATGGCTGATAATGGGCCTCTGTACGTGTTGTATATTTTCCAATTCTTCTTGCTTCTACAAACTCCAGAAGTGCTTTTATTTTTTAGTAAGAGGGAAGAGTTTTTCCACCACATATGCCTATGTAGATATTCCATTTAAAAAATCAGCAGTTTCCAGCTACAATAGTGATTTACAACATTAACATTGTTTACACTGTATTTCTGATCAATTTGATGTATTTCTGATCAATTTGATGTTATTTTAATGGACAAAAAAATTGCTTTTCTTTAGTGACCCCGAAATTTTGAACGATAGTAGAGATATCTTTGTTAGAAAGAAAACTATATTTCCCTTGACTTAGTGATGCTGAATGTAAAAAAGGTAGACTTTCTGTTGTTTACACTGCCCTAACACTTTAACGGAACATTCACTCCAAACTACCTGGACCTAGCCTTCTCATCACTCTGAGTCGAGAGCTGTGTTCGAATACTCATACTAACCGCACTAACCATACTATTTTTGGCGTAAATTGAGTATGTAGTATGCTCATTGGTCATAGTATGGCAAAGGTTTGCGGATGTCGTACTACACTTTTTCCGTGCTTTTATGGCCTATAATGCAATTCTTTAGAAAATGGGCATGGCTTCACAACGTTTTCAGATTTGAAGAAAATGGCGGAAAATATGCAGCCGAAGACCGACAAGAGTGGATACAAGTTCATCGCTTTATGACAAATGTTAAGAAAATGTTGAGCAATGTAATAAAGTAATGACATTTCAAATAAGTTACACTACACGTTATGTTTGCTGACAACGTGTTGGCTACGTTATCCTTACGAACCGCATAGCATATCATTACAGCAGTAGGTACTAGTACCGGTATGTTAGCTAGCTACCTAGTTGGCTACTATCAAACTTGCCCGTATATTAACTATATGCTATCTAGCTAACTACCCGACATTTATTGACTTGATTATTCCCGTCATTCTTAGTTAAGTGGTATAGTTGTTGTGCGTTCTCAATGGACATATTTCAGAGCACTCTTGTCTGAGGGTGCCAGAGTGTAAAATAACTGATTTACAAACGCTCAACACCCGTTTAATATGACAGGTGTCAGTAAATGTCGGCAAAAAAGTGAAATGCTCTGACAACGCTCTAAATCTGACAACGCTCAGAATTTAAGAACACCCAGAGCGCACTCTGTCACTCCAGATGGAATTTACTAACACAAAAATGTCTAGCTAGTAATCAACTTCCGGTAGAGACAGGCGTAGCGCTAGTTTACAATACCGTTTGTTTACAATATACTAAAATTAACTAATAGTATACTGTATAGTATACTAATTAAGTATGTAGTACTGTATACAGTATGTTAGTATGGGTATTCGAACACAGCTGTGGGACAGAATCGTCTAGAATGTCATTGTAGATTTCCCTTCACTGAAACTAAGCGGCCTAGCCCGAACCATGAAAAACAACCCCAGACCATTATTCCTCCTCCACCACTTTCCAGTTGGCACTGTGTATTCAGGCAGGTAGCGTTCTCCTGGCATCCGCCAAACCCAGATTCGTTGTCGGACTGCCAGATGGTGAAGCGTGATCACTCCAGATAACGCGTTTCCACTGCTCCAAAGTCCAATGGCGGCAAGCTTTACAGCACTCCAGCTGACACTTGGCATTGTGAATATTGATCTTAGGCTTGTGTGCGCCTGCTCGGCCATTGAAACCCATTTCATGAAGCTCCAGACGAACAGTTCTTGTGCTGACATTGCTTCCAGAGACAGTTTGGAACTCGGTAGTGAGTGTTGCATCCGAGGCAGACAATTCTTCCACACTTAAGCACTCGGTGGTCCTCTTCTGTGAGATTGTGTGGCCTACCACTTTGCGGCTGAGCAGTTGTTGCTCCACTTCACAATAACAGCACTTACAATTGACCGAGGCAGAACTTTGACAAACTGACTTGTTGGAAAGGTGGCATTCTATGACGGTGCCACGTTGAAAGTCACTGAGCTCTTCTACTGCCAATGTGTGTCTATGGAGATTGCATGGCTGTGTTCTCGATTTTATACACCTGTCAGTAACTGGTGTGGCTGAAATAGCCGAATCAACTAATTTGAATGGGTGTCCACATACTTTGGTATATAAAATCTCTGTAACTGTGGTCGTGCATCAGCAGTTTATCTTGTTATGTCAGTCATTAGATTAGATTGGTAAATTAGGCTAGCCGGCTATCTAAACTTGTAGTAATCATAGTCAAAAAATTGAAAAATGTGGAATGATGCCGTCTTATTGTTTGGAGCAAAGCTCTGAGCTAGTGATGACATTTTGGGAAGATTTGATTGAGCAATTTCACTTTATTCTTGTCTGTCGAGACCTTAGACCAAACAGCGATCAGAGCCTTAACACTGTTAATAGCTGTTTATCTCCTCTGCGTATCCCTTTTACTTGGTTGTTCTTGAACTCGACAAGTGCCATGCATCAGAACAATATAAAAGCTCAACCCAAGAGCATCTTATTAGTTCAGCTGCTGCACAACTCCACCTCCTTTCTATCTCTATAATATGCATAGTATCAGTGGGCAAAGTGTAGTGTTTACATCCCAGCCTCACCACCTCCTCATTTGTTAACATTTATGTCCTGTTTCCTCTGTACAATTACCTGAGGAAAGAGCCTGATGGTGCAGAGGTTGACTTCTCTACACAGCCAGGTTGTCAAGCCCTCACTCTCTGTGCTAAGCAGATTTTAATGCCAAAGATGCTATTTGCTCGCAGATCAATAAGGCCTTTCAAACAAATCAAGTTCCGTGCAGGGTTTCCATTACCTGATAAAAAAATGAAGCTGATAAAGAAAATTGTTGCACGCAAAATTGACTGGGAGAAAAAACAATTCCATTGCAATATAATGCTTTTTATTAATTGATACCAGTTTATTTAAATACATTTGACAGTCATGCTTATCGGTCTATAGGTTAATTAGAAACATTTTGGGGAAATTAAATTGGGGCATGTGTATTTTCATTAGTTGTCATGTATCTGATGGATCACAAGTGCACAGCATACAGAGCCTATTTTGAGCAGAATATCACTTGTCAGAAAGGGCTAGAGCGGCAGCTGCAGCTCCTCACCTTGCTGCTGCTGGAGTGAAACTTGCTTTTATAAGCCCAGTCATTGCTCAATAATTCTAAATGCAATTGCGTGTTGAAAACTGTTTCGATGGCCACCATTAAAAATAGCTACTATTTGGAGTGAGTGGGGGCGTTCAGAGAGATTTGGGCCTCGCCCACCGAGACACTCTGGTTCACGGGCAGAGCTTAATTCAGCTAGGGTTGAGCCTGGCTCCCATGATAAAGCTGACTTCAGTCAAGAGTGTCACTACTGTCAGGGTTAAGGTCATTGGAAAAACGAATATCCTGTTCTCTGGAAATGCAGCACTCGTGCCAACGTCAAACCTATGCCTACGGCGTTAGCAGCGCCTGTCCCACATCCGTTCACTCCTGTCACTTCATCTCATGCCCAGGTGCATGTGAAAGTCCTAATTGACCCAGATGATTTACGGAGGGTTTTGTGTCTCTGTTAGTAATGACCCAGCGATCAGGGATTGTGTCCTTAAATTTCTCTAGGATAATCAGATCACACAGCCCCTGGAAAGTCTTAACCACACAGGCGGAACATGAGTCTATTTATCAGCCCTTTTTAAAGTTCTAATATCGTTGGCGGTAAGCCTCAGGAACCAATTTGTAAGTCTGTAAGACAGCCATTTTAACCTTAGCATAGCTGACACTGTCGGCTACACCAAGAGCTGAATATGCTTCCTGAGCTTTACCAGTCAACACCCCTCAGGTTAGTCAAATTACCTTGACTAACCTGTACCCCTGGACATTGACTCGGTACCGGTACCCCCTATATATTGCCTCGTTATTGTTACTGTGTTACTTTTTATTATTTTATTAATGAAATATTTTCTTAACTCTATTTCACACTGGGCACCACAGGAGAGAGAAACCAGTTGCTAAGCCTAACAGGGGAAGGGGAAAAGAAAGGCTATAGCTCCAGGTAGCAAATGGCACTACCCTACCCAAATCTCCCACTGAGGTACACAGCATATTGTACTCAACCCATCGGACCGATGTCCCAACAGCGAGTAGAGCAAGAGTTTCCAGCCTGGGCAGGGGCCTGGAAACTAACCAATGTTCCTCTCTCCAATGCAGCACACAACTAACTATCCACCACAGTGGCAAGTTTACCAAACAAACATAAATAAAGGCAACCAACAATAATCCTACCTAACAGTGCAACTCAAAAAAGCTGAGTTGCATAAATTAACTATATGAACAAAAAATTAACAACAAAAAACAACAGTGTGTCTGCATAGAGAGAGTCTCCTCGATGTATGGGGTAAAGGTGTATTTACCCTCCCAGCTCCGCCCACCGATATCCTATTAAGGATATCCGCAGACCGAGTGGGAGGGTCGTCACAACCTGGTCAGTCTATATCATAGAAAGAGCATGTTTTATACACTCAGTTTAAGTTTCTAATAGAGATTTTCATCTCTCACATATGCAACCGCTCGCATCAGGTGCGCAGTTTAAATTCTGTTTTACCGTGAATTGCAACTTGGCAAATGTTTGAAATTGTACTTTTTATTGTTGGCTTCATTACAGGAGTTGCATGTTCTGTTAAGATGAATTACCACAATCGCAATATGATTTCTGTCATTATGAGCACCGTGGGTGGACACCCTAATGGGTTATGCAACCAATGACTATGGGTCCGGTAAATTAAATTCTTCCAGGTCACGTTGTCTGGCCATGTTGTCTGGTGCCAAATTCCCCTAACGGAAACCCTGGTTCAGGGGTCCTTCAGATGTCAGTGAGTGCGTGTGTGGCTATTAGACTAATTGGTGTGTGTGGGGTGTATGTTTTTTTGTGACTGTGTGGCTGTGTGTACTGTATGTGTGTGTTATCTGTGTGTGCGCACTCGGCTGCAATCCATCCAACACCAGCAACAATCAAATCTCTACAAAAAGCCCCTTAATTTCTGACTCACTGAACAGTTAAACAATAATAACAGTGCCAAGGAACGTTTAACGCTGCCGTCTTTAAACTGTGACTGGAACCTTTTCTATTGTCCTCCACTGGAGTGTTAGCTCGTCAGAGCGCTACTGTCTAAGGCTGCCAAAGCCATCATCTTGGCCTACATCATTCCCTGCTCCAACGGAACACAGTCAGTACATTTCTATGGAAAACGGCAAGACATAATGGGAGCTATAGGTTTCTTTTTTTCCCCTCTCCACTAGCTGTAGGGGGAGAGTGAAACATGAAGGCACAGGCCTGGAATGACAGATGCTAATTCCATTAGAGACACCTGAGGAGCACTTTTGGGTGTCCACCAATGTATTGAAACCCTGTCATGTGGTGTAGGAGAACACAAACAATGGGAATGGCACTGGTGTTACGGCTCTGGGTCAAAGTTTCCCATATGAACAGATTTAGGATCATCTTCACCTTAGCCATCAATGCCTTAATTGTTGAACCGAAGAAAAAACACCAACCTGGCCTTGGATCATTGTCTGGTGGCAAAGTCATCCTACTTTGGTGTTTCTGCTCTGAGTAGAAGTTCCCTTAGGCACATATATAGGATCAGCTTACTCTTTCACCACAATGGCAACTAAAATGCTAAGCTGACCTTAGATCAGTATCTAGAGTAAACTTCATCCTATTCCGGTGTTACTGGAGTGATGAGGTTTAAGACTGCTATCCTGGCAGGGCACTATGATTATTACCTTGCCCTGTCTCTATGTAAGACGTCTACTTCAAATCCACTCTCACAGTCTTATATTTCACATTTCCATTTTAGTCATTTAGCAGATGCTCTTATCCAGAGCGACTTACAGTCTTCTATCCACTGAAACAGCAGTTTAGATACACCAAGTTCCAAAGAACACTAGTATTCAATACTCAGCAATAGCCATTCACATCCCTATATCCAAACAACAGTGGACGATTGATTAAAGCAGAACAAATATTCAATTCAGTTTTTTGTGGGACAATGCAGAAAATACCTTGGTGGAGAGGTAAAATATGATTTATTTTTATTTGCCCAGGTGTCAAAGCTGTGGAGTCTGCAAGTGTTACTATTGACGTGAGACGAGATTCTAGGAGAATAGATCCGACTTAAACAATGGTCAATGTACCAGACATGTTTATTCAATACTGAATTTCTGGAATTCTACTCTGAAATGTATTTTTATTTTATTTTATCCCCATTAGCCGACACCAATGGAGACAGGTAGTCTTCTTGGGTTCTGACACATTGTCTCTGGAGTGGCACAGCGGTCTGAAGCACTGCATCTCTGTGCTAGAGGCATCACTACAGACACCCTGGTTAGAATCCAGGCTGTTTCACAGCTGGCCGTGATTGGGAGTCCCATAGGGAGGCGCACAATTGGCCCAACGTTGTCTAGGTTTGGCCATCATTGTAATTAAGAATTTGTTCTTAACTGACTTTCCGTGTTAAATACATTTTTTTTAAGACATTACAGAAAAAAACACTACAATTTACATACATTAACATTACAGACTTGCACATACATACACTACTACATATACGCATGCCTTAAGTAGGTTAACTAGGTCAGATAGGGGAGAGGCGTTGTATTGTTTTATTCGTTTTTAAAGCTACTTTTGCTGCTTGCTTGAGTCATTTGAGATGTATGGGAGTTCCATGTGATCATGGCTGTCTGTTATACTGTGCATTTTCTTGAATTTGTTCTGGATTTGGGGACTGTGAAGTGACTCCTGGTGGCATGCCTGGCGGGGTAAGTATGTCCGTCAGAGCTATATGTATTGATTATACATACAATTTGGAATTTAACAAAATAATATTTCTCACAAAAACAAGAATTGATGTAGTCAATCTCTCCTCTACTTTGAGCCAAGAGAGACTGACATGCATACTGTTGGCATTAGCCCTCTGTGTAATTTGAAGGGTAAGATGTGTTTCTATGTTCGGGGCCAGCTGCAGCTTTTCTAGGTTCTTCTTTGCAGCACTTGATCATATCACAGAGCAATAGTGAAAGTGAGATAAAACTAGAGCCTGCAGGACTTGTTGGGTCGACTGTGGTGTTAAAAATAATGAGTATCTCTTTAACACAGACAGACCACTCCCCATCTTTACAACCATTTAATCAATATGCCTTGACCATGACAATTTACAGTCTAAAGCCTGGAACACACCAAGCCGACGGTCGGCCGTCGGGCAATTGTTGTGCGTCGGCCAACTAAGTTTTCTCAGTGTGTTCCGCACCGTCGGCTGAAATTGGTCCTCGTCGGCTT
Source organism: Thymallus thymallus (assembly GCA_023634145.1). Taxonomy (NCBI): domain Eukaryota; kingdom Metazoa; phylum Chordata; class Actinopteri; order Salmoniformes; family Salmonidae; genus Thymallus; species Thymallus thymallus. The sequence goes on from CM042390.1 coordinate 15,371,268, forward strand.
TGTAACAGCCGATTCGACATGTTGAATCGTCGTCGGGGCTTGTCAGTCAGTCGGGCCATCTGATCATTCTGATTGGCTTTTCAGCCAGCGAACCAGTGCACGAGAAGAAAAAAAGAACGGCAGAACAGACGTGCTACTTGGCCGTCGGGTGTTGAGAATCGGCTTGGTGTGTCAGGGCAACTTTGGACCCAGACGCTGCCGACGTGAGCCGACCCTGCAGTCTGCTTTCGTTGTCACTAGTTCGTCGGCGTCGGCTTGGTGTGTTCCAGGCTTAAGGTGACATCAGGAAGTTTAGTCTCCTCAACTTGCTCAACAGCCACATCATTCATTACCAGATTCAGCTAACATCTAGATCTTAGGACATTTATAAAATACAATGCGTTTAGTTTTAGATATGTTCAGTACTAGTTTATTACTAGCCACCCTTTCCAAAACTGACTGCAAGTCTTTGTTTAGGGTTGCAGTGATTTCACTAGCTGTGGTTGCTGACGTGTATAATGTTGAATCATCACTGTACATAGACACACAGGCTTTGTTTAATGCTAGTGGTAGATCATTAGTAAAGATAAAAAACAGTTACAGTCACGATCTACAGGATTGCTGTAGATCGTGAGTTATTATTTTTCCAATTGACAATTTTTTTTCACGCAAATGTTCTATCTTGAGATTCTGAAAATATTTTTTGCAAAAGAGGCATCGAGTTTTCTATATTGGTCAGGTATATCAGTAGATCATCTTCAAATAAGTTTAGTTTATATTCATGTTTACCAATACTGATACCTGTTACATGGGCCCTGTATAATTCTTTCTGCAAGTGGTTCAATTGCCAGTGCAAACAGGAGGGGGCAATTTCATCAAATAATGTATTATTTGTGTATATTTGTGTCTCTTTTTGCATTAGGACATTTATACAATATTTTGTATAAAATGTATTATTTCAGCTGGAAAGTGTTTTGAATAGAAAAGGCCATTCAAGACGGTCGAAAGCCTTTCTCGGCATCAACAGCCATTATTGATAAATCTATATCTTGTTTTTTTCCGTATTGTATTAAACTTAAACATGTTCTTGTATTTTTTTGTAAATGTCTATTTTTAATAAACCCTGTTTTATTAATATGTATGGTAAGACTTTTGCCATTCTATTATTTATAAGCTTTATTATTTTGTCACAATTTAACGGTCCTAGGAGGTACTCAGTGGTGTAAAGTATTTAAGTAAAAATACTTGAAAATACTACCTAAGTAGTTTTTGTTGGGTATCTGTATTTTAATATTTATATTATTGACATCTTTTACTTCACTACATTCCTCAAGAAAAGTATGTACTTTTTACTCCATACATTTTCCCTGACAACCAAAAGTACTGAACGCTTAGCAGGACATGAGAATTTTCTAATTCACACACTTATCAAGAGAACATCCCTGGTCATCCCTACTGCCTCTGATAAAGACATGCTTGTTTCTAAATGATGTCTGAGTGTTGGAGCGTGCCCCTGGCTATACGTCATAAAAAAGAAAAAAAGAAAATGATGCCGTCTGGTTTGCTTTATATAAGGAATTTTGATACTTAAGTATATTTTAGCAATTACATTTACTTTAATACTTAAGTATATTCAAAAACAAATAATTTTATACTTTTACTCAAGTAGTATTTTACTGGGTGACTCACTTTTACTTGAGTCATTTTCTATTAAGGTATCTTTACTGGAGGTACTGAATTCCATACCCACAGTACTGACGGGAATCGGAGTTGAGACTTCTTTTTTCCTCCAGTGACTGTCTGATTGGAATGAATTGCTAGCTTTTTTTCTTCAGCTTAGCAGACAGGTCCTCGACAAATGGAATTTTGATTTCCTTTTCACCCCTGTGCCTTCAAAATGTTGACTTTCATCTGGTAGTTCCACAGCTTTAAGATTACCATGCAAGGGTATTTAGCCTTCCTCTATTTCATGCCAATCTGATGTTATAACTCCAGATCCTCCGGTGATACATCCACCCCAAGCTTTTCCGATATCAGCTTGAGCACATAGCTGGAAAGGTCTCCTTTTTCCTTGTCTTCTGGTAGGTAAAATATTCTCATTAATTTGGCTTGTTCTGTTTCTAGCTGGTCCAGTTCATCTTCTAAAGTTTCCAAAAGGCCAATGTTGTTGATATTCCACACGCCCACCCTGTATATGCATATCTGACATGATAGACTCTACTTTCCTTTCGAGCAAATCTAAGTTAACATATTTTAACAGTTTTTGTTTTGGTGAGTATTGAGAGCATTTTAGCTATGTTTTTCTGGATATTGTTCAGCTGTTCGTTGATCTCATTTGCATCTCCAAGTAGCCCTTTGCTCTAAGTGAAGCCATGGCTTGTTGGGTTTGAGTCGCAGCGCCGCTTTACCCACAGATTGGTTCGCCGTTGTATATAACTGACCGCTCATTCTCATACAAAACGGAGCTGACTTTCAATCCCCAGTAATTACTCCAGTAAATTAATAAAACACGGTGAGTGACCAGAACAGCAAAGCCAGAGGGCCTGCATGGGACCAGTGCTGGGGAAGCCTAGTTAATGTAGTTACAGATGTAGGATCTTAATTTCACCAGTATTGTTGAAACAACATAATCCTGCAGCAACAGGATTTGAGCGTAATGTTGCTTGATCAGTGGTAAGGCTATAGAGCCCCACAGCGGAGGTATCATAATACCCATTAAACCTAGCGGTCAAGTAACAATAGTTTTTCCACCCTTCAATTTTCCATGTGGGATTTTATAAATACTTACATTACATTTTAGTCACAACCACATCTCGATCACATTAAGTACATTTCTTTAAACAAGCAGCTGTAAGGAAAGTCAGTGCTAGCAGGGAAATAAGTCAGGTGTTAGTTTAGAAAAAATACAAGTATTATAGTTTCGTCATGGGGGAGCTTGTTCCACCATTGGGGTGCCAAAGCAATGAATAGCTTTAACTAGGATGAGCCCGAACTGTGCTTCTGTAGAGATAGGGGGGCGAGCAGGCCAGAGGTGGATGAACATAGTGTCCTTGTTTGAGTGTAGGGTCTGATCAGGCCCTAGAGGTAATGAGGTGCCGTTCCCCTCACAGCTCCGTAGGCAAGCACCATTGTTTTGTAGTAGATCCGAGCTTCAACTGGAAGCCAGTGGAGTGTGCGGAGGAGCGGGGTGACATGAGAGAACTTGGAAAGTTTGATCACCAGACGGGCTGCAGCGTTCTGGGTAAGTTGTAGGGGTTTAATGGCGCAGGCAGGGAGCCCAGCCAACAGTAATCCAGACGGGAGATAACAAGTGCCTGGATTAGGACCTGTGCCGCTTTCTGTGTAAGGTAGGGTCGTACTCTGCGAATGTTGTAGAGCATGAACCTGCAGGATCGGGTTATCGCTTTGATGTTAGCAGAAAACAACAGGGTGTTGTCCAGGGTCACTCCAAGGTTCTTTGCACTCTGGGAGGAGGACACAATGGAGTTGTCAACCGTGATGGCGAGATCATGGAGCGGGCAGTCCCCGGGAGGAAGAGCAGCTCCGTCTTGTCGAGGTTCAGCTTGAGGTGGTGATCCGACATCCAAACTGATATGTCGGCCAGGCATGCAGAGATGCGATTCACCACCTGGTTATCAGAAGGGGGAAAGGAGAAAATGAATTGAGTGTCGTCTGCGTAGCAATGATAGGAGAGACCATGTGAGGATATGACAGAGCCTAGTGACTTGGTGTATAGAGAGAATAGGAGAGGGACTAGAACTGAGCCCTGGGGGACACCAGTGATGAGAGCATGTGGTGCGGAGACAGATTCTTGCCACGCAACCTGATAGGAGCGACCTATCAGGTAGGATTAATCCAATAAGCTACAGTGTCGGAGATGCCCAACTCGGAGAGGGTGGAGAGGAGAAAGTGGCAAAGAGCTTCCTAGGGTTAGAGGCCGAGGCTTGAAATTTAGAGTGGTAGAAAGTGGCTTTAGCAGCAGAAACAGAGGAAGGAAAAAGTAGAGAGGAGAGAGTGAAAAGATGACAGGTCCACAGGGAGTTTAGTTTTCCTCCATTTCCGCTCAGCTGCCCGGATCCCTGTTCTGTGAGCTCGCGATGAGTCGTCTAGCCACGGAGCAGGATGGGAGGACCGAGTCGGCCGGGAGGATAGGGGACATAGAGAGTCAAAAGATGCAGAAAGGGAGGGGAGGAGGGTCGAGGAGGCAGAATCAGGAGACAGGAGGGAGAAGGATTTAGCAGAGGGAAGATATGATAGGATGGAAGAGGAAAGAGTAGCGGGAGAGAGCGAAGGTTGCGACGGCGTATTACCATCTGAGTAGGGACAGAGTGAGTAGTGTTGGAGGAAAGCGAGAGAGAAAAGGATACAAAGTAGTGGTCGGAGACTTGGAGGGGAATTGGAGGAGAATTGCAGTGAGATTAGTAGAAGAACAGCATCTAGTAAAGATGAGGTCCAGCGAGAGGGTGAGGTCAAAAGAGGAAAGGAGTGGAAAGAAGGAGGTAGAGAGAAATTAGTCAAAGGCAGACGTCGGGAGGTTAAAGTCACCCAGAACTGTGAGGGGTGAGCCATCATCAGGAAATTAACTTATCAAGGCATCAAGCTCATTGATGAACTCTCCATTGAAACCTGGAGGGCGATAAATGACAAGGATGTTAAGTTTGAATGGGCTAGTGACTGTGACAGCATGTTAGCATTTCATTTTTGGGGGGTAAATACAGGTGAATAAAGTCACCTACATGAAACACAGCCCTTATTTTAAGTGTTTCTAAAATCCCATATTTGAAAAATGAATGGTGGGAAAACGATTGGAACCATTTCCCTGTTTGACCGCTAGATTTTATTGGTATTATGACCATACTGTGGCACAGTACTCTATTAGCTGGCCACAATTAGGTTACATAAAAGGTGCAATACTGTTAATATAAACGTGTGTAACTGCGGGTAAAAGCTGATCTGCAGGAAAATTCTCAGCAACAAAAGAGTGATCAAATTAAGGTCCTACACCTTTAGTTAACTAGCTTAGCTAGAAAAAAGGAAGATTGGCTGATATGCATTTATAGTCAGTAACTCACACATGATTGCAATAGTCAGCTAATGTTTTGACATTTTCTCTTGGTTTAATAGAGTAGCTCCATGATCAGACGATAATCAAATCCTTTCAATATTGTGATTAAGTGCCCCTTAATACCATATTTGATGAATTGTGAAATCATAATCAAAATGGTGACACAAATAATCAGGGAATTACAGGCCTATATTTCAGAAGTAGAGCAGGTGTTTGGAAGGGAAATAATGAGAGTAGTGAATGTTGTTGGTAGAAGAATTAAAAACGGTATTTATTAATGATGACATCTGTGTCATAATCCATTTTTAGCAAGGCTGCCTGTTTTTGGACCAGCTCTGTTGCTGGAATCTCACTCTAATTGGTTGTTTTCAAACACATGTCAGAATAAAGAAAGAGCCCTGGGAGGCTCCGCAGCCAATTCTAGCCTGGATATACACATAACAGGTTGGGGAATTGTCCTGGAGGTGAGATTCACACAACAACATAATAAAGCCAGGAGTAAGCAAAAGCTTTTCCCTCCTGAAACTCAGACATACTCTTGTTTTGGTGTTCTATCTCTTCTATCCCTGGGTCGTTCCACCAATTCGGTGCCTTTTAAGAAGTGTAACTTGGTAAAAAAAAAAAAAAGATAAAGGATTTCACCTAATTTTAACATTTTTAACAGTTTTAACATCTTTTTAACATCTTAAACTTGATAAAAAACAAGTTTTCCCAAATAAATAAAAAATAAACATATTAATATAGTTAGTACCTATTAAGTGCCAAATAAAGTAACCAGGTTGACCGTAACAGGATTGACGATTTCTTCTTAAATCAGCCATAAATCTCCTTGTGACAGGCTTGTTGTGTGCAACATGAAGGGGCAATTGAATGCAACATGGAGGGGAAACTCACTTTTTTTTTTTATTAAAACGTTTCTAGCCTCTCTGTCTACAGTATGGGTTACATGTTATGCTCGACCCACTCAGTTTTCCACCACAAAACACCAGAAAATTGCAACAAAGAGTACAACCATCTCACCTGTTTTTTACTCTATGATTTGACTATTAATGTTCAATGTTTCTTTAGAAAAAAAAAACATTTAAAAAGTTATTGTTTCACCATATTAAAATGAGAGTTCAACTCAACAAACAGGATTGACCTTAAAATGAGGGACAGACATAAATTAATCACTAATCACATAAAATCAATAGTAATCTTCAGAAATGATTTAGTCAAAGCAGCAAAATAACCAGGGCTTTACAATTAAGTGGTTTAAAATCTTCCTAGAAGTGACACAGGGTGGATGTAGGGACATGTCAAAATGCTCAACTTCAGAACTTTAGCAAGCCTTTATGCATATAAAACATTTGATAGATAGATAGATAGATAGATAGATAGATAGATAGATAGATAGATAGATAGATAGATAGATAGATAGATAGATAGATAGATAGATAGATAGATAGATAGATAGATAGATAGATAGATAGATAGGTACTTTATTGATCCCCCGGGGGGGAAATTTCATTATCAAGCAGCTACAACAAAAACACAGGGCAGGTGCAAAATGCCACAACGAAAGTACACAAAAGACAGATACACGGTACATGATACATAGAGCGGCAGTATGAAAAAGTATAGAAATACAGGATATCTGGAGTGCAAAAAAAAGCTATAAAAGGACATTGCGTAGTATGAGTGGTTGGCTGAATATGTACACTATACATTGGTGGATGTTGGATGGTTAACTATACTATACAGGTTGATGGCAGAGAAATACTTCAGTAGCTAATGCGTATGATATGAGCGAGGGTAATAATAGTTTACTTAATAGACAGAATGGGTAAATGAACAGGTAAGTGAAAATTTTGCATGGTTAAATTAGCTGTACAGTTAGGTATACAGTTATATTTACAGATAAGTGAATACTTGCATGTTTACACAAACTGTACAGGTAAATGACAGGAAGAGATACTTTAATAGCTAAATGTGTGTATGATATCATTGGGGTAATAATAGTAATTCCCTTAAAATACAGTCCTTAGTGCGCAGGGTTTAATTACAGACAACTGCACTTATTGCACATTTGATATACTAAAAGCAATGAGAAAAGGTGCAACTGGCAGGATACTAATATGCATTCCTGAGTGAATGCCTAGGTCCAATAATTACTTACAATATTGCATGTGATATAATATAACAACTGTACATGGGTATGTATATACAGACCTGTATGAATAAGTAGGTCCTGAGTGGATGAGTGCTGACGGAACAGAGTTACTCACGGATGGATGCATAATTGTTAAACTAGGTCCTAGCACCCCAACAGTTCCCAACAGTTCCAGATTAATTGTATTAGCCATGTGGTCTATATTAAAGGGCACTTAATTTATTATAACAGGCTTTTAAAATTCAATATTGGTTCACAATTTCAACTTAAAATATAAAAGGGACGCAAAAGGCACTGGTTTCGTGGAACAGGCTACATCCTCATAAGCAAATCGAAAAGCTGAGGAGTGTTGTCTCTCTTACTGCAGGCCTATTAGGGATTTCCCTTTATTGAAAGAAAAGTTATAAACCAAAGCAGCTGAAGCTCCACATCATCACCAACAACAACACCATGCATTCCCTGGTGTCTGTGGGCTTCACTGGCCACTTAAAATGCTGGGCAGGCTGTGCCTGTTAAACAATGATTACTATTATTCATATGCTCTGACCACACTGTGGATGTGGCTGGGAGGAGAAAAAAAGAAAGTGCTGTGTAGGAAAAGCTTTGTGGTTATTTCCTCTCTTGCTGGACAGAGTGGCAGGTCACAGCATATTAAGTCAAGGAGGGGAATGTGTTTTTTCTCTTTTTCCAGTCCCTCTTTCACACACACACACACACACACACACACACACACACACACACACACACACACACACACACACACACACACACACACACAACACACCGTCAGAAAGGCTCGTCACAATCCAGGCAGCCTTGCCTCTTTAACTTCCCACATGTGTCTGGGCTTCTAAATCTGTTTCACAACCATACGGCTGAAACTCAGCCCTAGCAACCTTAGCAGAGTGGTGCAGAATCTCCAGTAGCAGAGCACAGTGGAGTAGAGTGGCCTCCAACAAGACATCTAGGATAACAGAGTGTTCGTAGTGTCCAGGAAATACCTCAAAACTTGGGCAGGGACGTGTTATTGGAAAAGCTGACAATGGGGCTGCCTGGAGTCTGTCATGCAGCTTTTTAAGAGGAGCTCAATCTCCTTTTATCTGCCTGACACACCCTGACTTAGTGAGAGATCACTGAGAGCCCTGAGAGAGAGACAGAGAAAGGGATAGGAGAGGGAGAGCAAGACAGGGGAGAGGTAAGTTTTGTTTTCGCTCAGTTCCTGTCCTTTGTTTTACGGGGACTTTTAAGTTTGCTACTCATAACTGTTGACTGATGGGAGGAGTAGGCGTGGAGAAGATTGTTCTTTATCTAGAACACTATTGCTTCATTGTTTGGAAGAAACTAAATTAAGTTATAAGAGTCTTTTTAGTTTAGTCTCAGTAACTTTGTTTTTGCGTCATGTTTTTCCCAGCACTCACAAAAGTTTATTTTAGAACCATTGTTCACAGAGACCTCTGGACTGAGGCGGGAAATGTATGTGTTTCCAGGAAAAGTTACAGAGGCGAAATGCCCAAACATTTTTCAGAAAAATGTATCGCAAAAAGATTTAAGGGTGTTGCTCTGTAACTCTCTCCTCACAGCCGCTAGCGATTATAGGCTAGGACTGACCGGCCGACCTGTTGGCATCACATTTCGTTTAAATGATTTTGCCCCAATGGGATGTTTCTATAAATAAGTAACTTACTGTGGAAAGAGTTCAGTTAGCAGCCTTATGGTTGTGGGGGTCCACTGAGAAGAGTTACATACTTTACTACTGACTCTAGTTTCAGCAGTGTAGGAGGGGGTTGTGGCTACTGGTATGTCTATGTGTGTGGGCAGGGGAGAGAGGGGGGGGGTGGTCTTTGGCAGAGACCCTTCCCAATATACTGTTGTGAACAACAGATGCTGTGTGTCCATGGGGATAGTCCTAAACCCTGATATAGCAGCGGGGATCCAAGGAGGTGTTGAGTGTTTATTGGCGTTGTTGATATTCGCTGTGACCACGTGAGTCAAAGGCAGAGGGGCGGGTGTCAGGAGCCTAAGAGGAGGTGGGATATGTAGATATTTCCTCAGAGAGGGAAAAACACAGCCAGGCAAGCAGTGACCTGAGATGATAGAGATGGGGACAAATGTTGTGTTACTCATTCTGTATAAAGCTACTGAATAAAATCACCCAGAGATCTCACGTACTGTATGTACATTCACACATGCACACTATTGCCTTGGCATGCAATCTCAGCTGTGCATTGCAAACTCTATTTTGCATTGTACTGTGCATTCCTGCATTTATAGTGTGCAAACAAGCCAGATAGGTGTCCTTCCCTCTGTATCACATGTATGTACAGTACATCCTATGAGAATCAACAGCTCCTTTCCTGTCTGCCCCAGAGACCGAGCTTGCTGAAGACGTCTGAGTTTTTTTCACAATGATCTGTGCCAAGGCTCAGTATGTAGCACAGACACACTTCAAAAGGAGAGCTCCTTCTCATCTGCTTAACATTTAGCTTGTGTACTGATGTTAACTCTGCCCACTGGAAATCAGAGAGAGAGAGTAGAGAGTAGAGAGGAGACTGAGATAGAGGAAAAAGTGAGAGAGAGAGTTGGAGGAAGAGAGGCGAGAGAAGAAAAAGTGAAAGCGAGTGAGAGGAAGAGAGAGACAGAGAGAGAGGAAGAAAGTGAGAGAGAGGCAGAGATATGTTGAGTGATAATGTGTGGATTAGACTTTTGAATAGTTGCCACAAGATGCCCATTGCTTCCCAGTCGAGTTTGGCAAGATGCTGCAAAAGTAGTTCCTGTGAAAATGGCTTTCCACAACTCTCTATATTACTGTTGTTGATATTAATTCGCCAGGGTCTTTGGAGACGTTTAAAAGTGGGCTTATTGAGAGTTATTGAACTTTTATTTTCCTTTTTGTTTAGTTCTGGCAGTTTGATGAGCAACATATGTCCTGGCTTGACATTGTGCAAGCAGCTCCTCCATGGTTCCATGGAGGGCTGTTTCTTGTCACTCTCCAGATCATTAGGCTTTCATTAGGGTGCACCAACTATAAAAGATAATTGGGGAGCAGCAGTCAAATCCAATGGTCCTGAAGAGTCACTAATCCTTCTTGGAATGGGCTCCAGCAAATTAAATGTAAAGCTTTTATGATGAAGGCATTCATTGAGTCATATTGATCACTTCCTTTAAAATGAATTCCCTAACTACAACTAGTCACCTCCAATCATGGGCACAACAAGACTTTGCGTGAAGTCTTGTTGTCTGTACTTTCTTGCCCTTTGTGCTGTTGTCTGTGCCCAATAATGTTTGCACCCTGTTTTGTGCTGCTACCATGTTGTGTTGCTGCCATGTTGTGTTGCTACCATATTGTCATGTTGTGTTGCTACCATGCTGTGTTGTCATGTGTTTTGCTGCCATGCTATGTGTTGTGTTGTCTCTCTTGTTGTGATGTGTGTTTTGTCCTATATTTTTATTTAATATATTTATATTTTTAATCCCAGCCCCCATCCCCGCAGGAGGCCTTTTGCCTTTTTGCCTAGTTAAATAAAGGTTAAATAAAAAAAAAATAAACAATCAATACACAGTTTTCCTGACTGCTGTCCTGTCTTGCAATGCAAAATACTATTGAGTCTCATTCAGATCACTTGAGGTAGAGCAGAGTCCTTTCCCTCATATAACGCCAAAGCTTTCAGAGGTGTTTCTCTCTGTAAGTGTATGGATACTAAGTAGAGTTGTACGTGTTGTCTATGCCCCCTCTCAGTTCCTTCCTGAGTACGGGGCAAATAGGGTCAACTCTGGCTTCTCTCTCTTTGTCTACTTTACTCTGAAAAGTCCTGTTATTGAGCAGTACTATTATTGATTGGTACTAAAGGTAATGGTATCACTGTATAGAAACTGTCTCTAGTGTGGGATGGTGCTGTGCCTACTAAAGAGCTATAGGTAAAGGATAAGGTAGAGGAAGGAATAATATGCCATTTAGCAGACGCTTTTATCCAAAGGAACTTACAGTCATGCGTGCATACTGTACATTTTACATATGGCTGGCCTGGGAATCAAACCCTGGCGGTGCAAGCGCCATCCTCTACCATCTGAGTCATACAGGACAATCATGCCCTTCTAAAATAAGAGTTTCATCTCCCACAAGACATTTGGCCTGCAAATATATTGCATTGTGCTATTTACAGTGCATTCAAAGTATTTAGACCCCTTGACTTTTTCCACATTTTGTTACATTACATGTATTGAATCATTTTTTTCCCTCATTATCAACACACAATGCCCCATAATGCCAAAGCAAAAACTGGGCTTTAGAAATATCACATTTACATAAGTATTCAGACCCTTTACTCAGTACTTTGTTCAAGCACCTTTGGCAGCGATTACAGCCTCGCATCTTCTTGGGTATGACGCTATAAGAGTTATTGACGCTATCGAGTTTCTCCCATTTTTCTCTGCAGATTCTCTCAAGCTGATTGGGTTCAAGTCCGGGCTCTGGCTGGGCAACTCAAAGACATTCAGAGACTTGTCCTGAAGCCACTCCTGTGTTATCTTGGTTGTGTGCGTAGGGTCGTTGTCCTGTTGGAAGGTGAACCTTTGCCCCTGTCTGAGGTCCTGAGCTCTCTGGAGCAGGTTTTCATCAAGGATCTCTCTGTACTTTGCGCCGTTCATCTTTCCCTCGATCCTGACTTGTCTCCCAGTCCCTTTCACTGAAAAAAATCCCCACAGCATGATGCTAAGACCACAATGCTTCACCATCCGGATGATGCCAGGTTTCCCTGAGAAGTGACGCTTGGCATTCAATCTTGGTTTCATCAGACCAGAGAATCTTGTTTCTCAAGGTCAGAGTCCCTTAGGCGCATTTTGGCAAACTCCAAGTGGGTTGTCATGTGCATTTTACTGAGGAGTGGCTTCCGTCTGGCCACTCTACCATAAAGACCTGATTGGTGGAGTGCTGCAGAGATGATTTTCCTTCTGGAAGATTCTCCCATTTCCACAGAGGAACTCTGGAGCTCTTAAAGAGTGACCATCCGGTTCTTGGTCACATCCCTGACCAAGGACCTTCTCCCTCGATTGCTTAGTTTGGCCAGGATGCCAGCTCTAAGAAGAGTTTTTGGTGTTTCCAAACTTCATCAATTGATGGAGGCCACTGTGTTCTTCTCTGTGCCTCGACACAATCCTGTATCGGAGTTCTACGACCTCTTCCACAGGTGGACTCCAATCAAGTTGTAAAAACATCTCAGGGATTGTCATTGAACGTGAGCTCAATTTCAATTTTTTGTAGATGATAGTGTTGTTCGCTCCTTTCTTCTAATGTCAAATGTCGAAGGTTTAAGTTTAGGCACTTATTCCGAATGTTTAAGGTAAGGGTTGAGGTTTGAGATAGGGTTAAAAATTAAAAATAAAATACCAGTGTTCACAACTGGGATCGAACATCCCCATCCACAATGCCCTAGCAAAACCCAAGCATACCTGATGTTAATAGTGCTCACTGTTGCCCCTAGTGGACTGTTTTTGGCATTTCCAGATATCCTCAGGCCATGGATAGACGTCCAATTTCAACTTCAATCTTGAACGACCTGGCTGAGGATTCTACAGTATACTATAAAATTCTATACTACACATAATCGAGTGCTACTACTCTGTGTGGTATAGTATCCTCCAGTATGATACAATATTATATAGTAAGTACTACACATGATCAATGGATACTACAGTGTGGAGTATAGTATTCTACAGTATACTACAAGATTCTATAGTAAGTACTACACGATCGAGGGATACTACAGTGTAAAGTATAGTATTATACATTATAAACTGGGTTGGTTGAACCCTGAATGCAGATTGGCTGACAGCCATGGTATATCATACCTGTATACCACAGGTATGACAAAATATAAATGTTTACTGTTCTAATTAAGTTGGTAACCAGTTTATAATAGCAATAAGGCACCTCAGGAGTTTGTGATATATGGCCAATGTACCACGGCTAAGGGTTGTGCCTAAGAACAACCCTTAGCCGTGGTATATTGGCCATATACCACTCCTCCTCGGGCCTTATTGCTTATACTACAGTTTACTACAGAATTCTATAGTAAGTACTATAATATTCTATAGAAAACTGTGTTGTTTTTTAATGTGGGTTACTTGGGAAATGTTTTAAGTTTTTATCAGGGTGCTTCTCAAAAGCATTGGGGTTGTGTTATGTCTAATTCTACTGTAAACACTATGTATATGCACACAGGGAAAAGGGAGAAACACTTGGCTCTCGGTTTAATATTTTATTATATTGGTGGTGAGAGAACTAGTATGCCATCTGGTTAAAGAAAGCCTTCAGCTCCTGTACTCCCTCCAGGAGAGAGAGAGAGAGAGAGAGAGAGAGAGAGAGAGAGAGAGAGAGAGAGAGAGAGAGAGAGAGAATACCAAGGTTTCATATTCTCAGGCTCCATGCTAACCATTTAATGTCAGAGATGGGCATGAAAAAACAGTGGGTGTGCATAGCTATTTATAGATTGTTGATGGTAGTATTTTCTATATTTTTCATGTTCATTTCATGTACTGTATTTGCATGGCATGTACTGCACCATTTTTATTATAAGCCCACATTTTGCTGAAATGTCAGTACAACGTCGCACGTGCAACAGTACAACATGTGTGAATGTCACAGTATTTATGAGCAACACTCATTTCAATACAGCTTTCCACATCATAGCCTTACTCCAGAGACCTCTTCTGAGTTGCAATTGTTGTACAATGTTCACACCACAGTGTCTGTGACCTGTTATTCAAAAAACTACCACAGCGCTAAGGATTAGGATTTTAACCTCTCACAGTATAGAGAGCGAGAGAGAAAAAAGATTCCAGTGTAGAGAAATGCAATTTGCCATCACTGTCTTTTCCCAAGGGAGGGAGGTGATGGGAAGTAAGGGTGTAGTGCGCTTGACTCCCTCTGACCTGTCACCACATTATAAGCTGATCTGTGGGACGGTTTCTCTGCTCCATCTCTCTTTCTCTGCTCCTTCTCTCTCTCTCTCTCTCTCTCTTTCTCTCTCTCTGCCCATTTTTAATCACAGCTGGGTGCTGCTCCTCTCAACCCCTAGCCAATGTAATTCCTCCCAAACAATTTTTAAGTAGTGTCAGCTTGAAGGAGATGGAAATAGTTACTACTCTGCTCTTGCTTGTGGTCGCTTGCAGCGAGACCTCAATCAAATAATGTTATGGCAATTGTAGGGCTTGTTAACTTTGGTGACCTAAAAATCAATGCATGATGAGAAGTTCATTTGGCTTGTACTGCAACAGTACTGATGTTTCTTCCCAACCTTCTCTCAGTGCATTTCGTATGATTCTGCAATTAAATTCGGACACCCATTTAGTATGATATGTAACGTTTCGAATGGTACGTATTCATTTGTGGATGTCCATTACAATTCGTAATATACAGTGGGGAGAACAAGTATTTGATACACTGCCGATTTTGCAGGTTTTCCTACTTACAAAGCATGTAGAGGTCTGTAATTTTTATCATAGGTACACTTCAACTGTGAGAGACATTGTATGATTTTCAAATAATTAATTTGCATTTTATTGCATGACATAAGTATTTGATCACCTACCAACCAGTAAGAATTCCGGCTCTCACAGACCTGTTAGTTTTTCTTTAAGAAGCCCTCCTGTTCTCCACTCATTACCTGTATTAACTGCACCTGTTTGAACTCGTTACCTGTATAAAAGACACCTGTCCACACACTCAATCAAACAGACTCCAACCTCTCCACAATGGCCAAGACCAGAGAGCTGTGTAAGGACATCAGGGATAAAATTGTAGACCTGCACAAGGCTGGGATGGGCTACAGGACAATAGGCAAGCAGCTTGGTGAGAAGGCAACAACTGTTGCCGCAATTATTAGAAAATTTAAGAAGTTCAAGATGACGGTCAATCTCCCTCGGTCTGGGTCACCATGCAAGATCTCACCTCGTGGGGCATCAATGATCATGAGGAAGGTGAGGAATCAGCCCAGAACTACACGGCAGGACCTGGTCAATGACCTGAAGAGAGCTGGGACCACAGTCTCAAAGCAAACCATTAGTAACACACTACGCCGTCATGGATTAAAATCCTGCAGCGCACGCAAGGTCCCCCTGCTCAAGCCAGCGTATGTCCAGGCCCGTCTGAAGTTTGCCAATGACCATCTGGATGATCCAGAGGAGGAATGGGAGAAGGTCATGTGGTCTGATGAGACAAAAATAGAGCTTTTTGGTCTAAACTCCACTCGCCGTGTTTGGAGGAAGAAGAAGGATGAGTACAACCCCAAGAACACCATCCCAACCGTGAAGCATGGAGGTGGAACCATCATTCTTTGGGGATTATTTTCTGCAAAGTGGACAGGACGACTGCACCGTATTGAGGGGAGAATGGATGGGGCCATGTATCGCGAGATCTTGGCCAACAACCTGGCTGGGTCTTCCAGCATGACAACAACCCGAAACACACAGCCAGGGCATCTAAGGAGGGGCTCCGTAAGAAGCATCTCAAGGTCCTGGAGTGGCCTAGCCAGTCTCCAGACCTGAACCCAATAGAAAATCTTTGGAGGGAGCTGAAAGTCCGTATTGCCCAGCGACAGCCCCGAAACCTGAAGGATCTGGAGAAGGTCTGTATGGAGGAGTGGGCCAAAATCCCTGCTGCAGTGTGGTATAAAAATTACAGACTTCTACGTGCTTTGTAAGTGGGAAAACCTGCAAAATCGGCAGTGTATCAAATACTTGTTCTCCCCACTGTATGTTACAAATTTACAAAACATACAACATGTTACAAATGTGCGAAATTCTATACTACACATCCTCGAGGGCTACTACAGTGTACAGTCTACTAAACAATTCTAAAGTAAGCAAAAAATTATCAAGGGATACTACAGTGGGTAGTATAGTATTTTTTACAGAATGTTAGACAAGGTTTGAGCTTCAGAGCAAGTGTCTTCAGTACATGGGCCCTGAGATAATCAGAACACCATTAGACAATGATGTTCAGAGGTATCTTATCTTATCTAATTATGTTGGAGGGCATTCTAAACCCAAAAAATCGAGGAGGGACACACTCACACACCTTGCCAAGGCTTGTAAGCTTTTTGATAAGCAGTGAGTGGCCATTTTGAAAAGCTGTCTCTCCTACTGTATTTGTAAGAGACAAAGAACACAGAGGATGTTGAGCTCATAAAGAATTAATTGTGCCCTGCAGACAGCAGTGGTTAATGATGGGCTTCATTCACGCCTTCAGACCAGCATTAGTTAATTAATTATGTTGGTTGTGTAGCTGGAGCTCAGTTACTTATGACTCACTGAGAGAACACTTTGTTAGATTTGGAGCAGACTCAACGCTCCTTAAGTTGTTGACTGTGATCCATAGCTACTACATAGCTACTTTATGTAAAGTGGAACAGTGTTTCCGTGGAATAAGACAATAAGGCAAAGGAGAGAATATGACGTAGATAGCTGTTAGAAATCTTGTGGGGTGAAAATTAAGATTAGGTCTGCTTGTGAATGCCAAAATGTTAATTATGACATATGGCATAATATTTTCTTCCCATAATTGTGCATATACAATACACTCCCCTTTAAATTTGGACAGAATGGGGAACTGGGGAAGAAGTTGACAGATTCTGGTACCCGATCCACATGTTATTTATAAAAGAGTGTAGTGGAGAGATGCCCAATGATTTGGCAAGAGAGAAAAACCAACAACATTCAGCAATGCTTGGATTGCATCTAATCGAAAACAGACTTTGTTTTTTACCACTGTGCTTTTCCTTCTGTGCACCAGTCCCTTTATGGATGTAAAATACCATGAATTAAACTGTAAGCTACCTCAGTTTTTCCGATCATACTGTATGTGGGAGGTCTTCCCCATCTGGAATGCATGGTGAGACTGTGTATGAGTTGACTCTGTGCTAACTCAGTGTTTAAGATATGATTTACTGATGGCCTCCAACTGGGTTATGGTTAATACTCCAACAGTGATGTTTTACAGTAATACTACTGTGTGTAGATCCTGTATCTCGCTGTCTGTTTGTTTCTGTACTGTACAGTGTGTACACACCACCTTTGTTATGCCACCAGCCCACCTGGTGAGAGTCACTGAAAGGAATCATCTACCTCCTAGTGTGGGTTGTGTGTTGCTCTTGTGTTGTGCACTGGTGATCCCCAGCCCCAGTTCTAGAGAGCTCCAGTGTCTGCAAGCCTCGGCTTGTGCCAGTACTAACACCCCATATTCAATTAATCAAGCTCTTAGTCACAGTTCTGCTCTAAACTCAAAGTTTACTTTGGAAATGTAAGACTAGATGCCTATCTGGAGATCTGCAATAAGTAGTAAACAAAACTTAAAAGAATGTTATTGAGTATTTGGTCCTGTTTGAAATACAACAGTAAAATCTGATTTTTGCTGACTGGCTTTAGAGTTTTCACAGGGGGCTGTCTCGTGTCGTTTGTTTCAGTTAGCGGTGAATGTGGGTGGTTGTCAAATGCGATTGGCTTTGGCGCCAGAGCCAGCCACTCCAAGCCCTGTAGACAATAAATTGTGTTTTGTACAGAGTTATAAGGCTATTATTATGGTGCTTGAAGTGAACAATGTCTTCTCCCACTTTACAGGCGTACAATTAGAATCATCATTAATGGACACTATCAGCACATCAATGGTGCAGAGAGTGAGTAATGGAGATATAGAAAGCTTATGGGACAATGAATCAGTTTGATTCCTAACTAAACTGTATTTTATTGTGCTCAAACTCAATGGCTGACTATGGCTTTATCAGTAGGGCCAGAATGTACGGTTTTGGGAGTGTGATGGTTTCAGAATACATCTGCTTTACTTTCAGGAAGTCACTTATCCTCTTCTTCTTCTCTTGCAGATGACCCAAGAACAGTGCACTCATAGGAACAATGTCCAGAGCTCAGACAAACCACATGTGTACAAAGTGGGGATTTATGGCTGGCGGAAACGTTGCCTTTACTTCTTCGTGCTCCTGTTAATGATACTGATCCTGGTCAACCTTGCTTTAACCATCTGGATACTAAAGGTCATGAACTTCACCATTGTAAGTCCTCCTCCCTACCTGCTTTTTATTTGGGATTTGTTTTTATGACTGTGCTCTTGGGGCATTGATTATTGCATTTGCTTTAAAGTGTGCTGGAATAATAAGGTTTTTCTCCATGGGGGGCTATAATGACAGACCGGTAATTACAAGCTGTGGCGTTTTAGTCTGGCACCTTCATTCTCCCTTGTGGTGGTCGATCTCCTACGGTGTTAGTCCACATAGCTAACTCCAAGCTAGCGGTCTCTCTCCTCCCCTCCTCTCACTTTCTCTTTCTCCCTTCCTTCCTTCCTTCCATCCCTGCATGCACCCCACTGTTATTTTCTTCTCTACCTGAGTTAAATTAAGGGCATGTTTAGTATTCAAGAGCAACCGCCTCAAGCTGCCCGTCTGGAACCAATGACACTGTCACTTCCTTCACAGTAGAGAGGTGACATCAGCACAGGATAGGGGTGACATCAGCAAAGGAGAGTGGTGACACCAGGGCCATACACTACATTAGATTACACATGTGTACCATTCACCTCAATGTCATACAGTACTTAGCACTAGACTGTGGAGTTTGACATACATTTCCACTGTGTTTCTTTGAATATCTGGAGTGTTAGTCTGGAGCTCAAGCCCTGTGATTCATGTCGTCTGAGGCTGCTTTTTGCTAGGTAATCCTCAGCGATTAGTCAGATACTCATAGCGCTGTATGTCTCCCCTCCTTGTCTAAAACCATGAATAAACCATGAGGACAGGTTGATGTTTCACAGTGGAGTTTAATATGATAAATAAATAAATCACAAAGCGGTTTATTCAGAAGTTGCACTTCGAGGTCCATCAGTGTGGCTACTCAAAGCAATCGGGATGTCTGGTTTGTCCGACTGCATGTGTTCTAGACACTGAGTGGCTATATTAAGGGTCCTAACCTTTATCCAAATAGATGCAAGTGGGATGTGATATCATGGCAAAAGTGATCCAGCTAAATTCCTGCATAAAACGTAGATTTGACCATTCCGGCAGGTGGCCTGGAGGGTATTAGTGGTGGGTCAGTAACCGTAAGGTTGCTGGATTGAATCCTGGAGCTGACAAGGTAAAAATATGTTGTTCAGCCCCTTTTCCCCGGGCGCCGTGGATGTGGATTAAGGCAGACCCCCCCCCCCAACAGAGGGGTTGAGTTAAATGCGGAAAACACATTTTAGTTGAATGCATTCAGTTGCACAACTGACTAGTATCCCCCTTTTCCCTTCCCTCTTGTAGTGAAGAAACCACAGCCCCTTAAAACTCTTCATACATGAAAGATCAAATAACTATCTACATTGTGGCCCAAGCTACATTAGTTCTACAGCCTATGAAACAGTCCACAGTCCACTGTCTCATGTTCCTTAGATGGCCTGCAGGACATATACTGTATGGAGAGTGATTGAGGACAGGCCTGGAGATCCATGGATGCAGAAGAGCAGGTGTCTGCTTGTCAGATTTATGTTGCATTTAATTGCCCCCGAAGCCCCACAGTACAGGATGACATGTCAAGGATAGGTTTGGATGAAATATTCAAAGTCTTGAGTTACAGTGTGACTGTGAAAATGAATGTGGAGAGGAGGTGGGTGTTGAAGGGACACACGCACAGACATGGGAGAATGGTCACACACACACACTCACATACACAGGCCTGCTGGGCAGATTCACAATTATCTCTTGGTGAGAAAACAATAAGTGTCAGTTGAGGGACTGAAGCTAGTTGTGTTTAAATTACAGAGTTGGTGAGGTCTCTGCTCCCCTTCAGGCTGCCATTTTACAAGTATTTAGAAATCGCAATTCTGTGTCTTAAAAGGACAGCAACGGAAGTAGCTGGCTGTAAGAGTCAGAGTCCAGAGACAAAGCAGGCTTGATGCCAGACCAAACAGATTCAAACAGTAGGCCATGTCTCCTCAGACTCCCACTCTCCTTCTGAAACCTAGTGCTTGTCTGCCAGCATTTAGAACTCCTCGTCATGTTAAATGGGGATGTTCTAATGCAAGGGAAACTCTGGTCTAGATTAAGATAGATTAAGATATACTGTGCACTCCTTGCCATTGCAGAACAGACTGACAAAGTTAATGGGGAAATGGAGTAGTCCTATCTGGGTTCTCCCGCTTAAATTCATCACATTTTACTGTTGTAGAGCGGACTCATAAGGCAAACTTCACTAACATCATGTATCAGCAGTAATGGTGTAATGGGCTCCCGCAGTAATGGGCTCCCGAGTGGTGCAGCAGTCTAAGGCACTGCATCTCAGTGCTAGAGGTGTCACCGCAGACCCTGGTTTGATCCCGGGCTGTATCAGAACCAGCCGGGATCTGGAGTCCCATAGGGCGGCGCACAATTGGCCCAGCAGTGTCTGGGGTAGGCCATCATTGTAAATAATAATTAGTTCTTAACTGACTTGCCTAGTTAAATAAAGGTAAAACATTTTTTTTAAGTAATTAGCAACACTGTCCTTATTCGGGGTCTGCCTGTAAAAGTCACTCATACTGTTAAACCCACCTCATTAAGAGCAGGAAGAGAGATAAGTGAGGCATACAGATTCAGACTGTGTGCCCGGAGTCTAACCTTCACACATTGGTGCGTGTCAGAGACAGACGAGCCACGCAGGGTTACAGGAACCTTGTCTTCTACCAAACCACCTCTGCTTGCTGCTGCAGCATTCTTTTTTTCCTGTGGGTGGAAAGGTTACCCAGCATTTTGACCTGAGAGTCAGGGGTAGTCCTCTTACTCAAACACTGCTCTGGGCTCCATGCTGACTGGGAGAGTCTGCTCTCTAATGGGGTGAGAGGGGAGCATGGGGGTCCTTCCTGGAGTAGCTGCTCCAACCACACCTACCAGCCGTAGCGCTCTTTCTGGGCCGTGGATCATCACTCTGGGGAGACTGATCTAGGGCCCATGCAGGATGGAGCAGCAACAGCCCCGGTTCACGCTCCACAGGGCCGAGACAAGCCTTTCTTGTCTGGCCAGATACATATCATTCTCATGTGCGAGGCCTTTGTGCTATCACCTCAACACCTGTTTAATTAGTACAACACTCTCTGATGAAGGATAGAGGACAAGAACAGAAAGCCTGGCACATTCACGATTCCTCATTATCACAATTGTGACGACCTCATTGTTCAGAAGCTAACTTTTCCTTTAATCCCCAGTACTTGATACCAGTCGTTACCAAGTCATCGCCCATCGCTGTGTTTTCATTGGTGCTGCTGGTACTCTCAGGCCTGGACTGAGCTAAGCGTGGTCTGTCATATAAAGGGGCTGAGGAGCTTGTTTTTCTGTTTGTTTATGGCAGGTGGTGAGGGGCCACGGAGACAGCGCTAGTTTTCTGTCAGACTGAAAATTGTGTAATGTTCTATTAACCTCAGAGAGAGGCTGTTTAATATGTCAGTGTGGCAAATTATTTATTTTTTATCCCTCGTCTCGCTCCACTCTCCACAGTCGTTCTCTCTGCTCTGTACTATCTACTTTCTCGCTCCCCCTTATATCTCTCTCTTTCTATCTCACATTCTCTCTGATAAATGTTCTCTCATCATGGAACAGCTCTGCAGTTTGTGTCTAAGCAGAAAGTCAGAGTTATACAACATGTGTTGCTTCCACTGGCATTAACATAAATGTCTATGCAGTACACTGTACAATATATAGTGTTTGTTATACCGTGGGGAGAACAAGTATTTGATACACTGCCGATTTTGCAGGTTTTCCTACTTACAAAGCATGTAGAGGTCTGTAATTTTTATCATAGGTACACTTCAACTGTGAGAGACGGAATCTAAAACAAAAATCCAGAAAATCACATTGTATGATTTTTAAATAATTCCTTTGCATTTTATTGCATGACATAAGTATTTGATCACCTACCAACCAGTAAGAATTCCGGCTCTCACAGACCTGTTAGTTTTTCTTTAAGAAGCCCTCCTGTTCTCCACTCATTACCTGTATTAACTGCACCTGTTTGAACTCGTTACCTGTATAAAAGATACCTGTCCACACACTCAATCAAACAGACTCCAACCTCTCCACAATGGCCAAGACCAGAGAGCTGTGTAAGGACATCAGGGATAAAATTGTAGACCTGCACAAGGCTGGGATGGGCTACAGGACAATATGCAAGCAGCTTGGTGAGAAGGCAACAACTATTGGTGCAATTATTCAATTAAAATTGAAGAAGTTCAAGATGACGGTCAATCTCCCTCGGTCTGGGGCACCATGCAAGATCTCACCTCGTGGGGCATCAATGATCATGAGGAAGGTGAGGGATCAGCAGGACCTGGTCAATGACCTGAAGAGAGCTGGGACCACAGTCTCAAAGCAAACCATTAGTAACACACTACGCCGTCATGGATTAAAATCCTGCAGCGCACGCAAGGTCCCCCTGCTCAAGCCAGCGCATGTCCAGGCCCGTCTGAAGTTTGCCAATGACCATCTGGATGATCCAGAGGAGGAATGGGAGAAGGTCATGTGGTCTGATGAGACAAAAATAGAGCTTTTTGGTCTAAACTCCACTCGACATGTTTGGAGGAAGAAGAAGGTTGGGTACAACCCCAAGAACACCATCCCAACCGTGAAGCATGGAGGTGGAAACATCATTCTTTGGGGATTATTTTCTGCAAAGCGGACAGGACGACTGCACCGTATTGAGGGGAGGATGGATGGGGCCATGTATCGCGAGATCTTGGCCAACAACCTCCTTCCCTCAGTAAGAGCATTGAAGATGGGTCGTGGCTGGGTCTTCCAGCATGACAACGACCGGAAACACACAGCCAGGGCAACTAAGGAGTGGCTCCGTAAGAAGCATCTCAAGGTCCTGGAGTGGCCTAGCCAGTCTCCAGACCTGAAGCCAATAGAAAATCTTTGGAGGGAGCTGAAAGTCCGTATTGCCCTGCGGCAGCCCCGAAACCTGAAGGATCTGGAGAAGGTCTGTATGGAGGAGTGGGCCAAAATCCCTGCTGCAGTGTGTGCAAACCTGGTCAATAACTACAGGAAACGTATGATCTCTGTAATTGCAAACAAAGGTTTCTGTACCAAATATTAAGTTCTGCTTTTCTGATGTATCAAATACTTATGTCATGCAATAAAATGCAAATGAATTACTTAAAAATCATACAATGTGATTTTCTGGATTTTTGTTTTAGATTCCGTCACTCACAGTTGAAGAGTACCTATGATAAAAATTACAGACTTCTACATGCTTTGTAAGTGGGAAAACCTGCAAAATCGGCAGTGTATCAAATACTTGTTCTCCCCACTGTATATGTTGAATTTCATATACAACAAGCTGGAAGGCCACATTTGTCATCATGTTGATTTACCTGACAAATACACAGACATATGCTTATTTTTGTCCTCTGGTCCTCATAATAGAAAGCAAATACAGCATGGCAACATTTGTCTCCACAATAAGATCTTAGGTTCTATACATAGGTGGTGCATGAATTGAGTTACCCCTCAATGCTTGGAGACCTAGGAAATGAAAAGTGCTGAGTAAATGCAACCCATTCATCCATTCAACTAATTGTTCTGATAAATTATTTCTGTCAATTCTTTGTCCTCAATATTTGAGGTTCATCAGCCACCACGGTAAATTGAACAAACAATATTATTTTG
Source organism: Thymallus thymallus (assembly GCA_023634145.1). NCBI lineage: Eukaryota > Metazoa > Chordata > Actinopteri > Salmoniformes > Salmonidae > Thymallus > Thymallus thymallus. The sequence continues at coordinate 15,395,134 of CM042390.1, forward strand.
TCACTTCGTTTTGTTTATTTGTATACATAATACATAATTTTTACTTTTCATAAAGAAATGCCTCATATGACTTTACTGTCTGAATGTTGCAATCAGAATGCATCTATGTACAGCCGATGGTGATAGACACATACACATGTTGCAGCAGCTGCCATGAGGAATAAGAACATTGATGAGCTTTGATTGTTCAACTCCCCATAGGGTTTCAATGAGCTATGCTAAAAGCTTCTCCCCTTTCCATCCCTGTACCAACTGAATAGTTGTTTTTCCATGCACAGAGGCCTCTGTCTTACATGAATTGGCCCACTTTGCATCTAAAGAGCCCATTCTCTCCCAGGCAGCCTCCAGATTGCTGGATTCACTGCCTGTTTAATTCTCAGTCTGTTGATGATGTGCAGCCTACTGGCTGGCTGGCTCTCACTCTGGACAATTATGTCTCACTACACAGAAACAGCACGGAAAGGTCAGATACAGAGAGCATGGAGTAACATGCCAGCTTGTTTTTCCACCATTCTGATGTAATTAATTTACCAAATGAAGAACAGAATGGAGAATGGGCTGTAATTGGATTGTGTTTGGAAGTGTGGGGTATCAGCCTGGCCTCAAAGACTAGATGTAACAAAGTAAAAGTACATTTGTGACACTTAAATTAGTATGGAATGTTACGTTTGGTATAGTTACATAAGAAAGAAGGTTACTTAAGCCAAAAACAATGGCGGTGTGAGGGATCAGCCTGGCCTCAGACTAGACGTAACATAGTACACGTAAATCGGTGACACTCAATTTGGTATGATATGTTACATAAGACAGAAGGTTTCTTAAACCAAAAACAAAAGGAGGGAGGCTGGCCGGCGAGGATGGATGGGCTAAAATACTATTTTTTATTATTTTTATTTTACCTTTATTTAACTAGATGTAACAAAGTAAATGTAAATCTGTAACACTCAAATTAGTATGATGTGTTACGTTTGGTATGGTTACATAAAACAAAAGGAGTTGTGAGTGATCAGCCTGGCCTCAAAGGTTAGACATAAAATAGTAAACTATCTGTCACGGTGTATGACGATATCCATATTAGGACAGCGTCACCTTACACTCCTTCTCTCCCCTGCCTCTGCACTATAAATAAAGAGTCATATACATATAAAGATGCTGCATGGTTTTAGTCTCTTTCCTTCGCTGTGTCATGGACCCTTATTAGAGGTCTTACATCAATCTTGGTCGACCTTTTGAAAATATCTATATGTACATAACACAATTTTTTTGTTTAGAGTGGAATTTCATTCTATTGATTAAGTTGTGGTTTGTACCAGTAGAAAGATTATATTATATGAAAAGGCAGGGGAGAGGAGGAGTGAAAAGAGAGGGAAGTCAGTGTCTCTTTTGAAATGGAGATCAAAGACACTAGTGGTCTGTCCCTGAGGAGTGTACTGCAGTTTAACTCCTCAGTGGTGCCCCTGGAGTAGCCGCTGGTTAGGGATGTATCAGAACATTTCTATACACTTAGTGCTAGTGTCGTTATGGACTACGCATGATCATTTCTGGTGCTCTGAGTGTCTGCTGGTTCGCTGGTTTCTCCTCTGTCGGAACCAGTGGTGTAAAAATACTTTAAAGTACCACTTAAGTCATTTTGGAGGGTATCTGTACATTACTTTACTATTTCTATTTTTGAAAACTTTTACTTTTACTCCACCGCATTCCTAAAGAAAATAATGTACTCTTTACTCCATATATTTTCCCTAAGACCCTAAAGTACTTGTTACATTTTGAAAACTTAGCAGGACAGGAAAATGGTCGAATTCACATAACCTGCTCATCCCTACTGCCTTTGATCTGGCAACACAAATGCTTTATTTGTAAATGATGTCTGAGTGTTGGAGTGTGCCTTTTGGCTATTTGTATTTAGAAACCAAATACTTTTAGACTTTTACTCAAGTAGTATTTTACTGGGTGACTTTCACTTGAAAGTAACATTTCTATTAAGGTATTTTTACTTTTACTCAAGTATGACTATTGGGTACCTTTTCCACCACTGGTTGGCACATCATTGATTAATTAATATCGCTGCTTGCTATCTGGCTCAGATGCTGCTTTGAAAGAAAGAACAAATAACTGCAAACAATCAGCTTTTGGCAGCCAAATTAGGAAGTCCCTCAGTTTTCAAATGAAACTATGCCTTCAGTTACGTCGGGGATGGCCAACATTGGTCTTGGAGAGCTACATTGGTAACTAACACACCTGATTGAACCAATTGAGTTCTCAATTAATTAATTGAGGTCTGAAGACATTAATTAGTAAATATTTTAATTAGGTGTGTTCATTTCATGGCATACATTCCAACTGAGAATAAATGTAACATCAAGCATGGAGTGAGTAAAACCTAGAGGAAAGGGTGAGAGGTATTGAAAGATGTGGGTGAGAAAAAGACAGTCTGCCCTCGGCCCAAGACGGAATTTCCTCTTGGTCTAACGGTCTAAGACGTTGGTGGCTCCCGCGTGTTACATATGCATCATCATTAATTAGGCTCTGGACAGGGGCGGCAGCTGTTGTGTCTCTGTGATGTACAGTATAATGTACACTGTATTACAATGGGAGACCAAAGTGCCCCTATAGAATATTAAACATAGAAGGACTAAGCCATTGCACCACTTTCTGGTTAGCATTTCTATCCAGCCAACCTTATATTCCATTCTAGTCAAGGTCAAAATGTGAGCACGTACTGCACTCTACATTCAGGGTGATAGTAGATCCATTTTATGATAGCCGTTATTCCCCCCCAAAAATTATGATAGCAGTTATTATTATTTTTCTCCCGAATGCAACAATTTGTCTCAATACCAAACACTTGCTCTTTGCAGACTTTCTCAGATAGACACTTTTCCCCAATTGATCTGAAGTATCAATACTAGCATTCACAGATCAGAGTGTTATTACTTGTCATTATTTATTGCCTTGCAGGCCTTTCTCTCGCTTTAAGCTCACTGCAGGGACCCTGAGAAAACAGGATGTGCAGATCATGTTTTCAAGACAAGGAAAATATATTTCAGATCATCTGTCTACCCCCTTTCTCTCCTTCTATCTCCATCTGTCTGTGTCTTTCTATTTGATGATGGGATTTAGTTTTTGATGACACACTGCAGTTTTCAGTATTTGATGACACAGTATTCGCTATTAACATAATAATACAATAATAATGTGCAAAATAGATATTGAAATCTTTTAGCCTTAAAAATACTTAAATCCAATTTAGTTTTTATTCCAGTGAATGTCCAGGATGCCACTTCTGATGTGGCATAGCCTGAAGGACATGGTTTTACCATGGGGAGAAAATAACCAGAATGTGGAGATCAAAAGGTAGACAGGAGATAACTCTGACAACTCGTCCCAGTATAGAGGGCTGACTCGCTATCTGCTGGGGATAGGAGATAACATTGGGGGAAAGCAGGACTATTCAACCAACTAGTCAAAATGAAAAGCTTTAGAATCTCAGGCATACATATTTTTGGGATTAAATTGACGATACTTATTCCTACTCATAATATACAGAATAGACTAAAAGCACTTCTACTGTATATGATGTTTAAAAAAAATGCTTTGCCTTCTCTGACTTGCTTTCTACCCTGTGGTGACACACAATTACCCTTGGGGAATGATGAACACCTAAGCAGTTACACAGATACAAATTCCTCTACAGAGTTTCGGTTTGGATGGAGATGTTGTATAATAGTGGAAATGCATGACATCTCCCGTGTGAAATCAACATTAGAGGCAGGATAAAGGAGTGTGACAGGCCTGAGTCTCTACCTCAACTTGGTCCTGGGAGAGAGGAAGGATTGCAATTGGTTTCCAATCCCCCAGGGGAGAGAGATATGAGAGAGAGAGAGAGATCCTCCCCATTCCACCGATACCTACTGTACACACCTTGTACTACACCATCCCCTGAAGCACCACCGCAGCAAGTTATATTTCACAGCAAAGGCTTTAGCAGAAGTGAAATCCTTTGTCCGCGACTCTTTCATCCGTGTGTGCGCGATTGGCTGGGGAACGCCGGCTGGCTGGTGGCTCCATGGGGAATCTCGTTTTAACCTGTCTGAAGGCTCTCATATATTGGTTCACTTAAATAAATTTGGTCATATGGGCAGAATATTGTATAAAAAAAATAAATGAAAATGCTCTGCATTAGTTGCCTTCCTTTTAGACAGAATAAATTAAAAAGGGTTGGGCGAATAACTTAAATAATTGAATCCATAAGCCTACTAATACATTCATTCATAAACAGAAAAGTTATTTCAACCTGGTAATAATTCATTTTCTTTCAATTTGCTCTATAAAATCTAATTATCAATATAATAAAACTAGGCCTATGATTTCCTTGAATAAGCCTAGCCTACTCAAAACATCATAATTGGCTTTAGCAAGGGCTGTACAGATTCAGTTTAGTTTTTTGGATTCATTATAAGAACCTTATTAGTTTTTTTATTAGTTTTTTAGGATAGGTTAATTATTAGAGATTCTGCACCGATGTTTGTTGGCAGCACACTAAATCTTTCCATCGATTGGAGGAGTATCAGTGATCAGCACCAAAAGCCTATATGTAAAGTCTATATCAATAGGCCTCCAGTTGCAAAATATGGAAATATGACTGACCTGCACTTCACATAGAAAGGTGTCCAGAAGACTGTGAGCTGATTGACCAACAGGCTAGGTGGCATCTGGTCAAATCTAATCAATCAACTGAATACGAAACCCATCGACCCCTTTTGAGCCATCAGCAGGACAAAAGTCTTACTGAGTATATGAGATGGTGCACTATTTAATTATTTTTATTACCTTTATTTTACTAGGCAAGTCAGTTAAGAACAAATTCTTATTTTCAATGACGGCCTAGGAACACTGCCTTGTTCAGGGGCAGAACAACAGATTTTTACCTTGTCAGCTCGGGGATTCGATCCAGCAACCTTTCGGTTACAGGCCCAACACTCTAACCACTGGGCTACCTGCCGCCCGCTATTAACGGCAGCACCGCTTTATCAAATGTTTTTATTGATAATTTAGGCCATTAATACTGTTTTCATTGGCACACAAAATGCTTCTAACAGATAGCCACCTAACTTGCGTGGTTCTTCAATAGGCTATGCATTATGCGTAGGCTAATAAACCTAACGTTACTTGTAGGAAACACATTTGGTTTCCAGCTGTTTAGTTAGGCCTAGTGATATTGTTGACCAACATTAACTGATCCAGGAAATATTCTTCTGAATGACAGTCAAGTGATAAACACCTGTTTTGATATACTGTAGCACGCCATGCAAAAACAGCCGGAAAAACGGTGTTCGGAAGAATGTCCAGAATATGTTGATGTCTCGTTCATTGGGCAAGTGAAGACAGTTGTGATCTGCGTTGGATCTAATCCACTGGCCCTACATTTATTTTGATTATCTGTCATTGTCTGCTTGATTTACAGTAGGCTCTAGATGATTTAACAGATAAATAATCAAGGTAATGAGATGTTTTTATATGTTTCTGTGCGTGGGACACCTAGGTAGGCTACTGTCGTAGATAGATAGATAGATAGATAGATAGATAGATAGATAGATAGATAGATAGATAGATAGATAGATAGATAGATAGATAGATAGATAGATAGATAGATAGATAGATAGATAGATAGATAGATAGATAGATAGATAGATAGATAGATACTTTATTGATCCCCGAGGGGAGCTTCAACAAAAACAGCTTCAACAAAAACACAGGGTAGGTGCCAGAACGAAAGTACACAAAAGACAGATACACGATACATGATACATAGAGCGGCAGAATGAAAAGGTATAGAAATACAAGAAGTCTGGAGTGCAAAAAAGCTATAAAAAGACATTGCATAGTATGGGTGGATGGCTGAATATGTACACTATACATTGGTGGATGGTGCATGGTTAACTATACTATACAGGTCGATGTCAGAGAAATACTTCAATAGCTAAAAGTGCGTATGATATGAGTGAGGGACACAATAGTTTACTTAATATACAGACTGGTTAAATGAACAGGTAAGTGAATATTTTGTGTGGTTAAATTAACTGTACAGGTAAATGACAGGAATAGATACTTAAATAGCTAAATGTGTGTATGATATAATTTAGGGTAATAATAGTAATTCCCTTAAAATACAGTCCTTAGTGCGCAGGGTTTAATTACAGACAACTGCACGTATTGCACATTCGATATACTAAAAGCAATAAAAAAAGATACAGCTGACAGGATCCTAATATGCATTCCTGAGTGAATGACTACTAATTTCTTGCAATATTGCACGTGATATGATAAAACAACTGTACATGAATATGTATATACAGACCTGAATGAATAAATAAGTCCTGAGTGAATGAGTGATTACAGAACAGAGTTACTCACGGATGGATGCATAAATGTTGAACTAGGTCCTAACACCCCAACTGTTCCAGATTTATGTTGCCGATGGCACGGCACCCCGGTGAGGCATTAAATAGTCTAATATAAGGACCTCCTGTAGCGCTCTCTGGTACACTGTGGTGGGATTAGTCTGTGACTGAAGGTGCTCCTCTGCGTCATAACCATGGCATGCAGAGGGTGGGTGACATTGTCCATGATGGCCAGCAGTTTGGCCAGGATTCATCTCTCCGCCACCTCCTCTAGAGTGTCAAGGCTAATCCCCAGAACAGAGCTAGCCTTCCTGATCAGCTTATTTACCCGAGAAGCATCACCTGCTTTTATGTTGGCGCCCCAGCACAACACTGCAAAAAAAGACTGGTAGAAGGTATGCAGTAGTTTACTGCACACGTTGAATGACCTGAGCCTCCTCAGAAAGTAGAGTCGGCTCTGGCCCTTTTTGTACAGAGCTACCAGCCTGTTGTCCATATGGACTCCCAGGAACTTCCCAGGTGGGGTCGCTGATTGTCTCAACAGAGGTGTTTTGAGCAAAGTGGGGGTGTGACAGCCGTGAGGGTGTGTGGCCTGGGGAGCTGGAGGAGAGGTGGACAGGGCCAGTATCGAATCTGTTAAAAATTGGTTCAGCTCATTGGCTCTGTCCTGGGTCCCCTCCGTGTGCCCACTGTTTGACTTTTTGAAGCCAGTGATATTTCTCACACCCTTCCACACCTTACTCACCTGGCTCTGACTCAGCTTGTCCTCCATCTACTCCTTATACCCTCTCTTCCCCTCAGCAATCCGCAACTTCAGCTCCCTCTGGACGCATTTCAATTTGTCCTTGTCCCCCTCCTTGAAGGCCCTCTTCTTTTCATTCAGCAGGGCCTTCAGGTCGCTGGTGACCCAGGGTTTATTATTTGGAAAACAGCGTACCTTCCTGGTGGGTACAGTGTTGTCTACACAAAAATGTATTTAGTCCGTTATGCAGTCAGTAAGTCCATCGATGTCCTTCCCATGAGCCTCACAGAGCACATCCCAGTCTGTTGTTTCAAAACAGTCCTGTAAGGCCTCATTCGCCTCCGGAGACCTTCTCCTAATGGTCATAGTGGTCCCAGGCTGCTGTTGGACCATAGGCCTGTAGAGTGGGGTGAGATGGACAAGGTTGTGATCCGATCTACCGAGGGAGTGCAGTGGAGTTGTATGCATCCTTCACATTAGCATATAACAAGTCCAGAATTGTATTATTCCTGGTTGGGCACTTTACGTACTGTTTGAACGAGGCTATTGTTACAATGTTTCCATTTATTTTGTCATGTAACAGTCTATTTTGAATTGAAACGGCCAAATGTCTGCCTTTTACCAGATCCCAAAATCTTTGCATTAACCCGGAAGCCAGCTGCACCAATGTACCTGCAGGCGCTCGGCCCACCACAAGGAGTCGCTAAAGCACGATGAGCCAAGTAAAGCCCCCCCCCCCGGGCCAAACCCTCCCCTAACCCGGACTACACTGGGCCAATTGTGGGACTCCCGGTCAGCGTGGGAACTCCAGGCTGGAGTGGCTTCCTGCACCACTCAGGAAGCCAAACTATTTATTTTCATAAATTCGGTAGCCAAAATATACTGTAATATTCTGCCATAGCCTAAAGATTAGCTACATGATTTAATGAAAAGCAGCAAAGAAACATAATATTATTTCGCATACTTTAATAAAAGACTCATAAACAGAAACAAGCAATAGGCTACAGCTCGCTTCACAGTTTCCCTGCCAAATAGGCCTACAAGGAAACTCAATGTATCTCGACAACGTTGAGTGCACAGTACCTTCCACAAAATAAATTGCCCGGACAAAAGTACACGTAAGCCCCACCCCTCTCCTCTACACAGCTCTAGTTAATCATAGGTAGCGTTATACAGGTCACCTCCAATCAATTAAAAGCTTATCTCTAGAGCTACAGGACCATGTTTGAGTCCGGAGGGACATACATTGTCATTGACACATCCCTGATAAAATAGACAGGAAAACCTATACTGCACTATTGGCTATAGCTTTCATAAATGGGTCCAAGGACAGTGCAAAATATCATAGCTCGATAGAACCATACAGCGGAATGTTCTTTAGAATAACTCAATAAAATTGCCTGTTTTTCAGTTTCAGACAGAGGATGACAAAGAGAGTATACTTTTTTTTGACTGGGGGGAGGCACCATAGCAGTCATATTGAAGAGGAGCACAGAGAGTGAATAAGAGGCTTGCCTTTGTCCAGTGGATATAGTGTCTCTGCAGTAGAGGAGTAAAAAACCTTCCCCAATCTGCTGTGGAAGAATCTATTAAGACCTTGAAGCCAGCACTTCCCTTTGATGTTGTGCCTTGAAAACAAGGCTATTCAATCTCCCTGCTCAGAGTCAATAAAACCTGGGTGTCGTAAATTTCAGGAATGCAGGTTTTTATGGAATCCAGATCTAGTGGCATGGATCTGGGGGAGATGCTAGAAGGCTAGGAAAAATACCTACTTTTAAGTGTCTCGGAGTGCTGCAGAGGCACTTTAGTTTTTGTGGTTGTCTCGGAGGGAAAGAAAGTTTGTAGGTGAAGGTGGTGGTGGACAGTCAACTGCCCTCTGCTTGAGCGGTTCGGTCAGGTCAATTCCAGGACATTGCGTTTCATCAACAGCCCAGTCAATCAATGTCCAAACTGTGTCTCTTCAATTCGGAGAGAGCACAGTCACAAAGTCCGGGCATAAGCGTGACAGTCACTGCCTCTTCCTAGAAGCTCTCTGAGCCTCCCGCATAACCATCAAAAAAATAAAAAATAAATGTTTACAATTAGTGGTGAGAGATGAGATATTAAGATGTGATAATTGCACTTTTTGGTCTTGTATCACAAGCCATCCTTTACAGCTCCGCAAACAGTAGGGGAGGGGGCTCTAGTGTGTTCTGGCACAGCAGTTTGTCTATTCACATATCAATCACTGTCATGGCACGCCTTGATCCAGCACTCCTATAGGCGGCTCAGGGTTGTGTTGTACGGGCCAGATGAATATGAAGTTAATAGAAAATCTATAGCAGCTGACAGTGACGGGTGGCAGAGGGGAGGCCAGGGAACAGTCATGAATCCCCCTCTCTTATATCAGGGTCAAACTCAGATGGAGTTGTGGGTACACTTTTCCAGGTTAATTAAATGGGACAGTTGTCTCTCTCTCATACCTCTTTTTCTTTTTCTTTGTCTGTGTCTCTCTCCTCTTCTTCTTTCCCATCTCACTTTCTTTCCCTCTCTATTGTGTCTGTCTCCATACTCTCTTTTCCTCTCTCTCCATCTTCAACTTTCTCTATCTGCTCCTTTCTTTCCTTCTCTATCTCTCTCTCTCTTACTCTCCTCCTCAAAGCCAGCACGTTCATACATGCTCTTGATGGTGTTGGCTTCTCTTTGCTTTGAAGGCCTTGATCAGTATATGTGGTATTTGGATGCTGTGTGGAGCAATCGGAAAGGCAATTTCACTGATATTTACAGTACCAGTCAAAAGTTTGGACACACCAACTCATTCCAGGGTTTTCCTTTATTTTCACTGTTTTCTACATTGTAGAGTAATAGTGAAGACATCAACAATATGAAATAATACATATGGAATCATTTAGTAAACAAATCAAAATAGCCAACCTTTGCCTTGATGACAGTTTTGCATACTCTTGGCATTCTCTCAACCAGCTTCACCTGGAATGTGTTTCTAACAGTCTTGAAGGAGTTCTCACATATGTGACTCACCACCTGGATTTGGTCTTATGTGGCAAAATTTGAAATGCTGTTTTTTACATTGGATAAAAGTAGAGACTGCTTAAAGCATTGTTGGTTAAGGGCTTGTAGATAAGCATTTCACTGTAAGGTCTACACCTTTTGTATTTGGCGCATGTGACAAATAAAATGTGATTTGATTTGAGACTCAGAGCTACAAAATGGTATATCATACACTGCGTTTTTGAGGAACAATGGGAAAGTAATGCTTTGAAAGTTGATAAACTCACTATTGAGAAAATTGCATTTTAACATTTCGGTATCTGGTGAAGAGCCCTTTTTTGTCTACACCCATTCAGCATCGTTCACACCCTCTTAAGCTTTAGACCCACCAATCTCGTTTCACTCTTGGAGCGTTCAGAGCACACACGACACTCTGTACAATGATTTGTTTACCTCTGGATCTGTGATTGGGAGTCCGAGTTTGGCCGGTATAGGCCGTCATCGTAAAAAATAATTTATTCTTAACTGACTTGCCTAGTTCAATAAATAAAGGTTACATAACATGAAAACAGCCTAACCAGCTCTGCTGACAATTTCATTACACTTTTTTGCCGACGTTTATTGACACCGGCCATATTCAACAGGTGTTGTACACTTTGGCTTAAGACATGTAGCTAGCTAGCTAGGTAAACTATGTACCTAGCTAGGTAAACAACATGTAAGGTCACACACATCACATTACAATAGCTAACGAGCCAGCCAGCTAATGTTAGTTAGTTAAACAACAATGAACAGTGCCAAATCATGTCCTTACTACCCTGCATGAATCTGCTGTTAGCTAACCAACCACTAGCAAAGCAAACAGATCTGGGATACGAATAATAATGTCATACACACAACGCTAGCTAGGGAGCCAGCTAACGATAGCTAACAGTACACGTTAGCTTAAGACGTGTAGCTAGCTAGCTAGGTAAACAATGAACCTAGCTAGGTAAACAACGTGTAATATCACACACGTCACGAAACGTTAGCTAACGAGCCAGTACACTTTAGCTTGAAATGAAACAACTTTCTGTCAAAATTAGAAACTTGTAATATCTGAAAATGTAGCCAGCTAGACTATCTTACCCGTATACATCATCATGCATAATGGACGCATCTCCCTCCCTGAAAGCCCTTAGTTTGAAGATCCGGAGACAGGTGTTTTCGCCATCTCTTTAGCTATCATACTCTAATTCAACTGATTTCAAAACTCGATCTTCCAGAATGTGGAGAGCAACACTTACACCATACATTTAAAAAATAAAATAAAAGGTTTGACAGGATTACCAACACAGTCTGAGCTCAAATAGACAGAAGCCTTATATTTAGCAGACCAATCCGAACTCCTCTCTCGGCATGTCCAGCCCACTCATTATCTCAGCCAATCATGACTAGTGGGAAGGTTGCTGTCTTTTTCTGTGGCTTACCAACAAGGCTTATTAAGGGACATGAAAGTTTGCATGTTCCAGAAGGCATTTCTGGCAAGAAACGCATAAAAAAAAAAAAAAAAAAAAAAAAAAAAAAATACACAGTATATATATACAGCAGGTGAAATAAGTATTGAACACGTCACCATTTTTCTCAGTAAATATATTTCCAAAGGTGCTATTGACATGACATTTTCACCAGATGTTGGTAACAACCCAAGTAATCCATACATACAAAGAAACCAAAACAAATAAGTTCAGAAATTAAGTTATGTGTAATAATGTGAAATGACACAGGGAAAAAGTATTGAATACACTTACTGATATTTATTTAATACTTTGTACTAAAGCCTTTGTTGGTAATGACAGCTTCAAGACGCCTCCTGTATGGAGAAACTAGTCGCATGCATTGCTCTGGTGTGATTTTGGCCCATTCTTCCACACAAACAGTCTTCAAATCTTGAAGGTTCCGTGGGCCTCTTCTATGAATCTTGATCTTCAGTTCTTTCCATAGATTTTCAATGGGATTTAAGTCAGGTGATTGGCTGGGCCATTCTAGCAGCTTTATTTTCTATCTTTGAAACCAATTGAGAGTTTCCTTGGCTGTGTGTTTGGGATCATTGTCTTGCTGAAATGTCCACCCTCGTTTCATCTTCATCATCCTGGTAGATGGCAGCAGATTTTTGTCAAGAATGTCTCGGTAAATGTGCCCATTCATTCATCCTTCAATTGTGTGAAGTTTGCCAGTACCATATGCTGAAAAGCAGCCCCACACCATGATGTTCCAACCTCCAAACTTCACTGTTTGTATGGTGTTTTTAGGGTGATGTGCAGTGCCATTTCTCCTCCAAACATTGTGTGTATTATGACATCCAAACAGTTCAATTTTGCTCTAATCTGACCACACTATATTCTCCCAGTATTTCACTGGCTTTTCCAAATGTTGTGCAGCAAACCTTTTGAAGCTCTCCACAAGTGGTCCTTGGCTCTTGGACAACTCTCCTGATTATTCTTTTCACTCCTCTGTCAGAAATCTTGCTAGGAGCACCTGGCCGAGGCAAATTTATGGTGAAATGATTGTCTTTCCACTTCCGTATTATGGCCCCAACAGTGCTCACTGGAACATTCAGAAGCTTAGAAATGCACCTATAACCAATGCCATCATTATGTTTTGCAACAATTAGGTTGCGAAGGTCTTGAGACAGCTCTTTGCTTTTACCCATCATGAGATGTGTCTTGTGTGACACCTTGGCAATGAGACCTTTTTGTAGGCAATCAGTTCGGACTGAACCAGCTGATATTAATTTGCAATGACAGTGGGCAGGATTGCTTTTTAATTACTGATAGTTTTCAGCTGTTGTGTTGGCTTTCCATGCCTTTTTGCACCTCCCTTTGTTCATGTGTTCAATACTTTTTCCCTGTGTCATTTCACATTGTTACACATAACTTAATTTCTGAACTTATTTGTTTTGGTTTCTTTGTATGTATGGATTACTTGGGTTGTTACCAACATCTGGTGAAAATGTCATGTCAATAGCACCTTTGGAAATATATTTACTGAGAAAAATGGTGACGTGTTCAATACTTACATCATTCTTTGGGGATGCTTTTCTGCAAAGGGGACAGGACGACTGCACCGTATTGAGGGGAGGATGGATGGGGCCATGTATCGCGAGATCTTGGCCAACAACCTCCTTCCCTCAGTAAGAGCATTGAAGATGGGTCGTGGCTGGGTCTTCCAGCATGACAACGACCCGAAACACACAGCCAGGGCAACTAAGGAGTGGCTCTGTAAGAAGCATCTCAAGGTCCTGGAGTGGCCTAGCCAGTCTCCAGACCTGAACCCAATAGGAAATCTTTGGAGGGAGCTGAAAGTCCGTATTGCCCAGCGACAGCCCCGAAACCTGAAGGATCTGGAGAAGGTCTGTATGGAGGAGTGGGCCAAAATCCCTGCTGCAGTGTGTGCAAACCTGGTCAAGAACTACAGGAAACGTATGATCTCTGTAATTGCAAACAAAGGTTTCTCTACCAAATATTAAGTTCTGCTTTTCTGATGTATCAAATACTTATGTCATGCAATAAAATGCAAATGAATTACTTAAAAATCATACAATGTGATTTTCTGGATTTTTGTTTTAGATTCCGTCACTCACAGTTGAAGAGTACCTATGATAAAAATGACAGACTTCTACATGCTTTGTAAGTGGGAAAACCTGCAAAATCGGCAGTGTATCAAATACTTGTTCTCCCCACTGTATATATATATATATATATATAATATATATTCTGTGAAGTCGTGACTTGCGACATAAGCCTAGTTTCCTGAAATGGGTTACATATGCTGAGCACATGTTGGCTGTTTTTCCTTCACTCTGTGGTCCAACTCATCCCAAACCATCTCAATTAGATTGAGGGCCAGTGATTGTGCAGGCCAGGTCATCGGATGCAGCACTCCATCACTCTCCTTCTTGGTCAAATTGCCCTTACACAGTCTGGAGGTGTGTTGGGTCATTGTCCTGTTGAAAAAAAAATTATAGTCACACTAAGCGCAAACCAGATGGGATGGCGTATCTCTGCAGAATGCTGTGGTAGAGATGGTTGTGTGACTTGAATTTTAATTAAAATCACAGAAAGTGTCACCAGCAAAGCACCCCCACACCATCACACCTCCTCCTCCGTGCTTCACAGTGGTAACCACACTTGCGGAGATCATCCGTTCATCTACTCTGCATCCCACAAAGATACAGCAGTTAGAACCCAAAATCTCAAATTTGGACTCAACAGACCAAAGGACAGATTTGCACCAGTCTAATGTCCATTGCTCGTGTTTCTTGGCCCAAGCAAGTCTCTTCTTCTTATTGGTGTCCTTTAGTAGTGGTTTCTTTGCAGTAAATCGACCATGAAGGCCTGATTCATGCAGTCATGATATTGAGATGTGTCTGTTACTTGAACTCTGTGAAGCATTTATTTAGGCTGAATTTCTGAGGTTGGTAACTGTAATGAACGTATTCTCTTCCTTTCCCGTGGTGGTCCTCATGACAGCTAGTTTCATCATAGCGCTTGATGGGTTTTGCGACTGCACTTGAAGAAACGTTCAAAGTTCTTGAAATTTTACAGATTTATTGACCTTGATGTCTTAAAGTAAAAGGTGGACTGTCGTTTCTCTTTGCTTATTTGAGCTGTTCTTTCCATAATATGGACTTGGTCTTTTACCAAATATCTTCTGTATACCACCCCTACCTTGTCACAACACCACTGATTGGCTCAAACGGTATAAGAAGGAAAGAAATTCGACAAATTTACTTTTAACAAGGCACACCTGTTAATTGAAATGTATTCCAGGTAACTACCTCATGAAACTGGTTGAGAGAATGCCAAGAGGCAAAGGGTAGCTACTTTGAAGAATCTCAAATACAAAATATATTTTGAATTGTTTAACACTTTTTTAGTTACTACAAGATTCCGTATGTGTTGTTTCATAGTTTTGATGTCTTCACTATTATTCTACAATGTAGAAAATAGTAAAAATAATGAAAGACCCTGGAATGAGTACACTTTAGGTGTGTCTAAACTTACGACTGGTACTGTTTTCAGACCCCTTGACCATTCCAAATGTTGTTACTTTACAGCCTTATTCTAAAATGTATTAAATAAAAAAAATGTCCTCAGCAATATAAACAATACCCCATAATGGCAAAGCTAAAACAGGTTTGTAGAATTTTTTGCAAATGTATAAAATTAAAAACAGAAATACCTTATTTACGTAAGTATTTTGACCCTTTGCAATGAACTCAAAATTTAGCTCAGGTGCATCCTGATTCAAACGGGTTGGGTTAAATGTGGAAGACACATTTCAGTTGAATGCATTAAGTTGTACAACTGACTATTTATCCTTTCCCTTTCCTTTCAATTTTCCATTGATCATCCTTGAGATGTTTCTACAACTTGATTGGAGTCGAAGGAATTGTCCGCAGAGCTCTGAGACAGGATTGTGTCGAGGCACAGATCTGGGGAAGGGTACCAAAAAAGGTCTGCAGCATCGAATGTCCCCAAGAACACAGTGGTCTCCATCATTATTAAATGGAAGAAGTTTGGAACCACCAAGACTCTTCCTAGAACTGGCTGCCCGGCTAATCTGAGCAATCGGAGGAGAAGGGCATTAGTCAGGGAGGTGATTAAAAACCCAATGGTCACTCTGAGAGAGCTCTAGAGTTCCTCTGTGGAGATGGGAGAACCTTCCAGAAGGACAACCATCTCTGCAGCACTCGGAAGCCACTCCTCAGTAAAAGGCACATGACAGCCTGCTTGGAGTTTGCCAAAAGGCACCTAAATGACTTTTCAGGGTCACGTCCAAGAGTCACATCTGGAGCTTCGGGACAAGTCTCTGAATGTCCTTGAGTGGCCCAGCCAGAGCCTGGACTTGAACCCGATCAAACATCTCTGGGGAGACCTGAAAATAGTTGTGCAGCAACACTCCCCCTCCAACCTGACAGCGCTTGAGAGGATCTGCAGAGAAGAATGGAAGAATTTTCCCAAATACAGGTGTGCCAAGCTTGTAGCGTCATACCCAAGAAGACTTGAGGTTGTAATCACTGCCAAAGGTGCTTCAACAAAGTACTGAGTAAAGGGTCTGAATACTTATGTACATGTAATATTATTATTATTTTTTTCTTTTTTTTTATAAATTAGCAAACATTAAATATTGGTTTTGTCATTATGGGTCATTGTTTTTATATTGTTGTTAGGCTGTAACCTAACAAAATGTGGAAAAAGTCAAATACTTTCCTAAGGCGCTGATATATATACAGTGTATATATAGCTACATGACCACAGCAGCATTGCAGCTATCACCTGTGGACTGCGTGTAACAGTCTGCAAGACGGGCTGTAGTGTTGTACTTTGAAACCAGAGGGTGAAACCTTTATCAGTGCATTGTCAAGCAAGCCAAGCCACTAGGGTTTTTGCATTTTTTGAATGTTCTTTTCACTTCAGGACAAGTTGTATTGACAGAAGGCATTTGTTCACCAATAAGGTGTCCATTTTAGGACATCTTCAACCCTCACCCATTGAGACGTGGGGCTTGAAGCTAATGCCAGGCTATCCTAAAATGGATACTGTGCAAAAGGAATGTATTCCTAAATTCACTTTTGATTCACTCATTTCAAATGCAAAAATCATATGTACACATGCTTTAGGATCACACAATTCCCTCCTTTTCACCTTAGCATATGGCTTCTTGTTTGTTTTCATGTCCTGTGATCTGCAATTTATCATTATTTCCTTCATTCAGGGGAAAAACTGTAAGCTGCCTCAAAGGGGTGTTGTAATTTAAGTTATAGTAATCCTCAGTCATACATCACGTATGATCACATTGTAATGTATGAGACTTTATGAATCATGGCTGGGCTGTATGCTGAGGAATTTTGTAATCCCATTCAATATGTTAATGAACCTTGCCACGGCCTCCAACCCTCTCTAAAATAGTCAAATATATTTCCACTATAGCAATAACATACTGTTTTATGGGACAATATGAACTAGGCCTAAAGCTCATCTGTTCTTCTTCGTCAGTCTTCTTCTCGCCTCTCAACAATCATTATATCCACTGATGTGTTACACTTACTTTACATGATTGAGTAGAATTGATTTTCGGCAGTTGAATAATTCACTCAGTCGGGGAAGGAATGTTTGCTAACAATTGAAATTAGTGATTGCGTATTCTCATGCAGAGATTGCGAAGGAGAAGTACTGTCTCTCCTAGTAAAATACATGATTTTATGATTTTTATTAGGATCCTAAAAAATAGATCCTGTGCAGTGACTACAGTATATAGAAAAAGCTAACTAATAATTTTCTCTGTTAATCATAAAAGTCATGTTTAAATCATCTCACTTTATTTGTTCTTGCCTCAAGTGATGGGGGGTTAAATGTTGATGCTGTCATTAGATAATAGCTCTGAGGTCCCTCAGTATTGACATTATGAATCATAGTGACCTCAAAGTGTCCCACACTTTCTCTCTGGTTGTGGAGTGTGTCTGTGTGTGTGTGTGTGTGTGTGTGTGTATGCCATCTGTGTGTGTTTGTGTGCCCATCTGTGTGTGTGTGTGTGTGGACGCGCACGTGCATTCTCACGTCTCAAAGCGTCCTTTGTTCCAGACACTGCCCCATCACCTTGTGTCTCCTGCCCAGCCCTCTATGCCTGGCACAGTTTGACAGCTTGGTTCTGTTCAGCGGGCGGGTCACCTGTACTGATGCATGAGCATTCATTAGCTAACAGGGGCGAACAACCTCCTGACTCTCATGCAAATGTTTGCTGCTGCTGCATCTTCGTCTCCCTTTGTCAGCGTGGCAGATAAGATCTAGTGGCTTTGCTGGAGAGGACCCTAAACAGCTGTCGACAAGGAGCAGTGTTGTTTTGTCTGCGGGCTTTGCTCCCGCTGGCTCACCGCCATCCTACAGTTACATCCAGAGATGGAATCTATATCTTAGCCAGGGATACTGTCGCACACACACTGACACAGGCAGACTGGCAGGGAGGCACGCACACATGCACACACACACTACACATGCAAGCTACACACAAGTCACACACACTCCATCCCACATTCTGGTGTCCACAATAAAAAAAAACTCCCAGAGCAGTGACATCCGTGCCAAGATGTGTTGAGTGGAATTCAATTTACTCCTTGATGCTGCATAAACTGTGGCATGCGAGTGAAGGTTTGTTGATTCCCGACGGACCGGAGCGATGCGGAGCGGGGAGGGGAGAGTAGAGGAAAAGAGAGAAAAACAGAGAAGAGAGGAAAGAGGAGAAGACACACCTGAGTGTTTTGGGGCCCCTCTGTCAATGAGTGCCTATCTGCATTATTCATGACATGCCTACTGCCTGTCCTCCCCGGCTGCACCGCACCGCCCCGTTCACTCAGAGAGAGAACTGGTTGTCGCATTCCTGTACCCAAATACAGTCATGAAGAAACGTTTTTCTTCCCAGAACGTTTCTGGGAGGTAAAGGATTACGGCTCTCTCACCTCGAATTGTCCAGAATTTTAGGTGTTGAGACCTTTCATCTGTTTTGTCCAAAAACGTTCCAGGAATAGTCCAGCAACGGTTTCAAAACCCCAAGGGGCATTGCCAGAATGTTTCTCTGACATTATGCCTACCCATGGAAGCAATGGAGAACAGTTTAATACATACTCTAATATCATGCGAACCAAATGGTAACATGATGAAAAACTCTCCCTTTTCATAATGGGGAAGTTTCTTCTCACTGGGCAGAAAAACTGGTTGAATCAAGGTTGTTTCCATGTAATTTCAACAAAGAAATGTAATGTGATAACGTTGAATCAAAGTGGAAAACTGATTGGATTTACAAAAAGTCAGCAACTTAAGGTTATTTTGTATTTTTATTACCAAACTTTGAACGTAAATCAGATGACATGGTAACATGTGTTGTTGATTTCACATAGAATTCACATTAGTTGACAACCAAATGTAAATCAAAACTAGACGTTGAAATGACATCTGTGTTACTCTGATGTTGAGCTCTTTTGGTTGACGTATGCAAGGCTCACAGAATCTGTGGAATTCCTGGAATTCTAGTTTCCTACTGAGAGTTCTGTGCGTTTATACCCAGTGCCATCGCTACAGAAAGTCTCAGATGCTCAATCTCTGGGGATGTGAGTTTCTGTAACAGAGGGAGAGATGTAGAGAAGAGGATGAGCAAGTGACAGTATTTCAACTATTGTGCGTCTTCAGTGATGGTTCAGATAGTATATGAAATGGAAGAGCTGCGGGGGTAACGAGTGCATAATATTACAGTAAAAGCAGGACAGGGTGAATATGAATCTTTGATGTAAATCAATGGCTGAATCTGATGATGAAGACAGCCACTTTTCTCCATAGAGGGAAGATGGACATACCTCAGAGTGGCAAAAAATATATCTCTAGTCGTCACATAGGCTTTTCACCTTCAAAGTGTCTACACTAAATACATTTAGCAACTACAGTGGGGAGAACAAGTATTTGATACACTGCCGATTTTGCAGGTTTTCCCACTTACAAAGCATGTAGAAGTCTGTCATTTTTATCATAGATACACTTCAACTGTGAGTGACGGAATCTAAAACAAAAATCCAGAAAATCACATTGTATAATTTTTAAGTAATTAATTTGCATTTTATTGCATGACATAAGTATTTGATACATCAGAAAAGCAGAACTTAATATTTGGTACAGAAGCCTTTGTTTGCAATTACAGAGATCATACGTTTCCTATAGTTCTTGACCAGGTTTGCACACACTGCAGCAGGGATTTTGGCCCACTCCTCCATACAGACCTTCTCCAGATCCGTCAGGTTTCGGGGCTGTCGCTGGGCAATATGGACTTTCAGCTCCCTCCAAAGATTTTCTATTGGGTTCAGGTCTGGAGACTGGCTAGGCCACTCCAGGACCTTGAGATGCTTCTTACGGAGCCACTCCTTAGTTGCCCTGGCTGTGTGTTTCGGGTCGTTGTTATGCTAGAAGACCCAGCCACGACCCAACTTCAATGCTCTTACTGAGGGAAGGAGGTTGTCGGCCAAGATCTCGCGATACATGGCCCCATCCATCCTCCCCTCAATACGGTGCAGTCGTCCTGTCCCCTTTGCAGAAAAGCATCCCCAAAGAATGATGTTTCCACCTCCATGCTTCACGGTTGGGATGGTGTTCTTGGGGTTGTACCCATCCTTCTTCTTCCTCCAAACATGTTGAGTGGAGTTTAGACCAAAAAGCTATATTTTTGTCTCATCAGACCACATGACCTTCTCCCATTCCTCCTCTGGATCATCCAGATGGTCATTGGCAAACTTCAGACGGGCCTGGACATGCGCTGGCTTGAGCAGGGGGACCTTGCGTGCGCTGCAGGATTTTAATCCATACTAATGGTTTTCTTTGAGACTGTGGTCCCAGCTCTCTTCAGGTCATTGACCAGGTCCTGCCGTGTAGTTCTGGCCTGATCCCTCACCTTCCTCATGATCATTGATGCCCCACGAGGTGAGATCTTGCATGGTGCCCCAGACCGAGGGAGATTGACAATTTTTTTTTTTTTATTATTTTTTTTTTTCACCTTTATTTAACCAGGTAGGTCAGTTGAGAACAAGTTCTCATTTGCAACTGCGACCTGGCCAAGACAAAGCAAAGCAGTGTGACAAATAACAACACAGAGTTACACATTAAACAAACAGTCAAAAACACAATAGAAAAATCTATATACAGAGTGCAAAATGTAGTGCAAAAATGCAGTAAGGTTAAGAGGTAGAACAATAAATAGACTATAGTGGTGACATAAATTACAGAATTATCATTATTAACACAGGAATGAAAAATGTGCAAATTATGATGTGCAAATAGAGATACTGGAGTGCAAGATTAGTGAAAATAAACAAAAAATAAATATGGGGATGAGGTAGTAGTGTGGGCTATTTACAGAAGGGCTATATACAGGTGCAGCGATCGATAAGCAGCTTTGACAGCTGATGCTTAAAGTTATTGAGGGAGATAGGAACCTCTAGCTTCAATGATTTTTGCAATTCGTTCCAGTCATTGGCAGCAGCAAACTGGAAGGAATCTTCATCTTGAACTTCTTCCATTTTCTAATAATTGCGCCAACAGTTGTTGCCTTCTCACCAAGCTGCTTGCCTATTGTCCTGTAGCCCATCCCAGCCTTGTGCAGGTCTACAATTTTATCCCTGATGTCCTACTGGTTGGTAGGTGATCAAATACTTATGTCATGCAATAAAATGCTAATTAATTATTTAAAAATCATACAATGTGATTTTCTGTATTTTTGTTTTAGATTCCGTCTCTCACAGTTGAAGTGTACCTATGATAAAAATTACAGACCTCTACATGCTTTGTAAGTAGGAAAACCTGCAAAATCGGCAGTGTATCAAATACTTGTTCTCCCCACTGTACATCGTCTCCTATAGTTTGCCGATCCTCAGGATAGATATACACATTCACGCCACGTTCAGGTCTCACTTACTTTACACTTTTCACTCTCTTGTCAGAATTGGAATAGAGAAGGTAGAAAGAGGTGGGCAGACCGAGAGAGGAGGGATTGTCAGAAGGTGTTTGAAAGCATTCAGATCCAGCGGGATTGCACAGGTCTTGATCTACATTTGGTAATGCTCCTCAGAACTCCTCAGGATCAAATATGGTGAAAAAACAAAGGCTTGGTTTCTCCTGGAGGAGGAATAGAGAGAGAAGCTCCTGTCTCTTATCAGACAAGTATATCATCTTTACAGGGATCCACAACGCTTATTTATTGACCAGGGGATGCAAAAGGTCAAAGTCAAACCTGTTGGAATCAAAGGCCGTCAATGTAAATAAGAATTTGTTTTTAACTGACTTGCCTAGTTCAATAAAGGTTCAATAAAAAAATACATTATAAAAAAAGCAGCTCTGTGAACTCCTCTCTGTTTTCCGAAGCTCTGCTCATCGTTGTTTGATATCCTTTAGTCTGACATGGTTCAGTAACACAGATAGGGGCTTTGTGAAAAAACTGTTCCAATATTCAGTGGCTGATATTGTGGTATTTATGCCTTTACTGTAGCTAGCTGATTTATGCCTATATCAAGATGTTTATATCCAAAGAAGTATGGATGGGATGAATTCATGATATGTGTGCATTGGTACCGATTTTGTGTTACACATTTATGTCTTTGTTTGATCACAACAAATGGAACCCTCTCAACTCATACCTAAATATTGACAATATCCTATTCCGTTTTCTCTTTCTCTACAGGATGGTATGGGCAACTTAAGAATAACGGAGAAGGGCCTGAAACTGGAGGGGGACTCTGAGTTTCTCCAACCTCTGTATGCCAAAGAAATTCAGTCCAGACCAGTAAGTACTGCCACTGCCACTTCCACCCCCAAATCAATTTTAATTGTCACATACTTTATAAACAACACGTGTTGACTAAAAGTGAAATGATTACTTAGGGCCCTTCCCAACAGTGGAGGTATCGTAAGACCCATAAAACCTAGTGGTCAAACAGGGAAATGGTTCCAATTGTTTTTCCACCATTCATTTTCCTCATAAACTAAGGGCTGTGTTTCGTGTAGGCTTACCCTGGAGTGATATTTTGATAACCATGTAAATCTCTCTCAGGTGAGTTTTATATTTAAAAAATATTTCTTTTCGTCCTGACAAATGTTGAAGCTCCTGAACACCAACAGCTGAGTACAATGTTAACGATAATGATATAGGATCCTATCGTGGTACAAAAACAAACATTGTTCATCGTCCACGATAATTGCACCCGTATAGTTTCCCCTATGGGAAAAATAAATGGTGGAAAAAACAATTGGAACCATTTCCTTGTTTTACCGCTAGGTTTTATGGGTATTATGGCTCATACTGTGGTACTCTATATACATAGGGCACCAGTACCAAGTCGATGTGCAGGAGTACGAGGAAATCTAGGCAGGCATGAATAAAGTGACTAGGTAATAGACAGTAGCAGCAGCATATGTGATGAGTGTATAAGAGTGTATGTGGTGAATGTGTACGCGTGTGTGTGAGCATGTGCATGTGTGTGTGTTAGTATATGTTGGAGTGTCAGTGTATGTATGTGTGAGTGTGTGGGTAGAGTCCAGTGTGCGTGCATAGAGTCAATGCAGATAGCAGTCCTATGGCTAGAAGCTGTTCAGGAGCCTTTTAGATTCCGTCTCTCACAGTTGAAGTGTACCTATGATAAAAATTACAGACCTCTACATGCTTTGTAAGTAGGAAAACCTGCAAAATCGGCAGTGTATCAAATACTTGTTCTCCCCACTGTACATCGTCTCCTATAGTTTGCCGATCCACAGGATAGATATACACATTCACGCCACGTTCAGGTCTCACTTACTTTACACTTTTCACTCTCTAGGCAGGCATGAATAAAGTGACTAGGTAATAGACAGTAGCAGCAGCATATGTGATGAGTGTATAAGAGTATATGTGGTGAATGTGTACGCGTGTGTGTGAGCATGTGCATGTGTGTGTGTTAGTATATGTTGGAGTGTCAGTGTATGTATGTGTGAGTGTGTGGGTAGAGTCCAGTGTGCGTGCATAGAGTCAATGCAGATAGCAGTCCTATGGCTAGAAGCTGTTCAGGAGCCTTTTGATGCCAGACTTAGCGTTCCGGTACCATTTGCCATGCGGTAGCAGAGAGAACAATCTATGACTTGGGTAGCTGGAATCTTTGTAAAAAGGTCCTGGATGGCAGGGAGTTTGGACCCAGTGATGTACTAGGCCATACACACTATCCTCTATAGTGCCTTGCAGTCAGAGGTCAAGCAGTTGCCATACCAAGCAGTGATGCAGCCAGTCAAGATGCTCCCAATAGTACAATTGTAGAAATGTTTGAGGATCTGAGGGCCCATGCCAAATCTTTTCAGCCTCCTGAGTGGGATGAGGCATTGTTGTGCCCTCTTCACGACGGTCCTTAGCAATGTGGCACAGAGGAACTTGAAGCTCTGGACGCGCTCCACTACCGCCCTATTGATGTGAATGGGGGCATGTTCGGCCCTCCATTTCATGTAGTCCACAATAACCTCCTTTCTGTCTTGCCCACGGTGAGGGAGTGGTTGTTGTCCTGGCATCACGTAGTCGTGGGTGAACAAGGAGTACAGGAGGGGACTAAGCACGCACCCCTAAGGGGCCCCCGTGATAAGGGTCAGCGTGGCTGATGCGTTGTCGCCTACCTTCACCGCCCATCAGGAAGTCCATGATCCAGTTGCAGAGGGAGGTGTTCAGTCCCAGATACCTTAGCTTAGTGATGAGTTTGGAGGGCACTATGGTGTTGAAAGCTGAGCTGTAGTGTATGAACAGCATTCTCACATGTCCAGGTGGGAAAGGGCAGTGTGGAGTGAAATAGAGATTGTGTCATCTGTGGATCTGTTTGGGCGAATTGGAGTTGTTCCAGGGTTTCTGGAATGATGGTGTTGATGTGAGCCATGACCAGCCTTTCAAAGCATTGCATGGCTACAGATGTGAGTGCTACGGGGCGGTAGTCATTTAGACAGGTTGCCTTGGCGTTCATGGGCACAGAGATGATGTTGGTCTGCTTGAAAGAGGTAGGTATTACAGACTAGGTCAGGGAGAGGTTGAAAATGTCAGTGACGTAACTTGCCAGCTGGTCAGTAATCATCCTGGTAATCCATCTAGCCCTGACGCCTTGTGAATGTTAAAAGGTCTTACTCACATCGGCTACGGAGAGCGTGATCACATAGTCATCCGGAACAGCTTGTGCTCTCACGCATGGTTCATTGTTGTTTGCCTCGAAGCAAGCATAGAAGGTATTTAGCTCATCTGGTAGGCTCACGTCACTGAGCAGCTCTTGTCTGGCTTTCCCTTCGAAATAATAGTATGTAAGACCTGTCACATCCAACGAGCGTCAGAGCCGTTGTAGTAGGATTCAATCTTAGTTCTGTATTGACGCTTTGCCTGTTTGATGATTTGTCAGAGGGCAAAGAGGGATTTCTTATAAGCATCCAAATTAATTCATGGCTTCTAGTTGGGATATGTACTTTAAGTACGTACTGTCACTGTGTGGACGATGTCATCAATGCAATTATTAATGAAGCCGGTGACTGATGGGGTAAACTCCGCAATGCCATTGGCTGAATCCTGGAACATATTCCAGTCTGTTAGAGAAATAGTCCTGTAGATCAGCATCCTCTTCATCAGACCACTTCCGTATTGAGTGTGTCACTGGTACTTCCTGTTTGTGTTTTTGCTTGTAAGCAGGAATCAGGAGGATAGAGTTATGGTCAGATTTGCCATAGGTTTACGAAAAAGGGAGAGTAGTATCAGAGAGAGGTGATGTCATAGGAGATGGAGAGATATAAGCTCACTCACACTCTGCCTGGCAGTAATAATACCACAGAGCATACATTGGATGGATAGTTTGATAATGTGCAGAGCCGCATGCTTTATCTCATCTGTCTAGAACCAGCAGAGAGAAAGCAGGCCGGCAACGGAGGAGGTGAGCAGAATAGTAATTGTCCATAGGGGTGAAAAATGGGAGAAGACAATTGTCTGGTCCAGGGGGGATAAAGAGAAAGAGTTAGAAAACCTGAAGCAAGGTGTCACGGTCGCTATGAGACAGGACCCGAAGCGCAGAGCTGTGTTGAAAAAAACATTCCTTTATTCACGTAAAGTAAATCCACAAACCGAACAAAGGAGAGACAGCGACCAAGAACCGGTGTGAAACAAAAAGGAACACAGGTGGGAATGCTGAACATAAATAGGCTCCCCAATTAGAGGCAATGCGGCGCATTGATCCATTTCCAGAGACCTCTCTGAACATAAACCTTACAGTAGACCCCCCCATCCCCATCCCCCCCCCAAAGCCGCGCAGACTCCCGGCCGCAAGACTAGTAACACCGGCAGGGGGGGGGAAACAGGCGTAGGTGGGGGGTCTGGTCAGGCGGGGGCTCGGCTCAGGAGCAGGACTGTAGCCCCTTCGGTCGCTATGAGGACCCGAAGCGCAGAGCGGTGTTGAAAAAACATTCCTTTATTCCCGTAAAGTAAATCCACTAAATTTTAATAAAATACATAAATAGGCTCCCCAATTAGAGGCAATACGGCGCATTGATCCATTTCCAGAGACCTCTCTGAACATAAACCTTACAGTAGACCCCCCCCGTCCCCATCCCCCCCCAAAGCCGCGCAGACTCCCGGCCGCAAGACTAGTAACACCAGCAGGGGGGGGGGGGGGGGGGCAGGGGGGGGAAACAGGCGTTGGTGGGGGGTCTGGTCAGGCGGGGGCTTGGCTCAGGAGCAGGACTGTAGCCCCTTCCCGGACTGGGCACCGGTGGAACGGACTGCTCCGGGACTGGATCGGGGCTGACGACCGGTCCCGGACTGGGCACCGGTGGAGTGGACTGCTCCGGCACTGGAGCTACCGGGCTCGGAACCGACACTAGCGCTACCGCACTGGGTACACGCACTGGCCCCACCAGGCTAGGAACCGGTACTGGCGCTACCAAGCTGGAGACACCCCCTGACACCACCGGGCTAGGAACCGGTACTGGCGCTATCGAGCTGAGGACACGCACTGGCGCCACCGGGCTAGGAACCGGTACTGGCGCTACCAAGCTGGGGACACGCACTGGAGCTACCGGGCTAAGAACCGCCACTGGTGCCACCGAGCTGGGAACCGGCACTGGCACTACCAAGCTGGGGACAACCCGTGACGCCACCGGGCTAGGAATCGGTACTGGCGTTACCGAGCTGAGGACACGCACTGGCGCCACCGGGCTGGGGAACCGGTACAGGCGCTACCGAGCTGGGGAGGCACACCTGAAGTCTGGTGCGTGGGGCCGGCACTGGAGGCACCGGGCTGGGCGCACGCACTGGAGGTCGGTGTGGGGAGCCGGCACAGGGCTTACCGGGCTGGGGACGCACAACGGAGGTCTGGTGCGTGGGGCCAGCACAGGAGCTACCGGGCAGGATGCACATAATGGATGTCGGGTGTGGAGAGCCGGCACTGGATTCGGTGCTCCTCCCAGGACTGAACAACGGAGGTACTCCTCTTCGGAGACAAGCTCCTTACCCCTCATGAGCTCCTCTATTGTCCAGCTCTGTGCGGTCCTGGTGTGGTGGGTTTTTCTGTCACGGTCGCTATGAGGACCCGAAGCGCAGAGCTGATCGGGTGGACTCAATAAACACATGCTTCGTTTGTAAATGATGTCTGAATGATGGAGCGTCCCCCTAGCTATCCGTAAATTTAAAAAAACTATAAAATGGAGACGTCTTGTTTGCTTAATATAAGGAATGTAAAATTATTTATACTGTTACTTTTACTTTTTGATACTTAAGTATATTTTAAACCAAATAGAGAGAGAGCGCGTGGAAGAGAGAGTATTTATTGTTTCATAAATCCATAACACATACTATAAAAAAATGTTTTGTCACTGAAGGGCTGTAGGCTAACCAGAATGGCATTATCTGACTTACAGCAAACACTTTCATTGCTTGTGTCTGGATAGGTTCATCCATCAAAATGATGTGTGGTGGATGATCATGATGGATAAGCCATCAGTTGATCAGGGACAGTGATAGTGGACCAAACACAAAATATGCCAACCTATCTAGTTAATTTAGGCTTGAGTAATTTCAGTAATATAGCTAGCTAACTACCTTAGTACAGTAACTAACAGTACAATCGTAGAAATAGATATCTGACAGACAGGAAAACCATGTCAGAAAACCTGATAGACTGAAGTTGGAGCATAGCTAGCTTCTGCTCTGTCTAGTAGCCATCACATTGACATAATTGTCCATTCTTTATATAATAAAAATCTAATTTCATCAATTACATGTGGAAAAACGTATTTGAGTCAACATTAGCTAGCAAGCCAGCAGCAGATTAAACAGAAAGTGAATTCTCTTCCCTGTCTTATCCCCGGTTTTAGTTTGCGGCTATCACTGTCTAACTGGCTAGGTTTTGGATATTTGCTAGTCCATACCAGTGACAAACTTAGTTATGTTATCGACATATGGCAGTACACAAACAAAATCTAGCTCACTTATTTTGCTAGCTAGAAAAATAAATAGACATAAATTCATTCAAAAACAGAGGAAGAGGATTTCCTAGTTAGAACAAGCTAACATTAGATGCTACCTCACAGCTATCAGTAGTGAACGTCAAGCAGCAAATTATTCAGGGCTGCAAATAACAAAATAACAAAATAATTTTGTCTTTCAAGTGACATTATTAATAAACAATTGTCATAAACAATTTAACAACTTTCTTACCTAAACTGATCCACCTTGTTTGCACTTTGAAGCTGTCAAAATAGCACTCCAGATCCACTTTTCTGACCATCGTCTATGAGTGCAAATGTAGATTTCACATTGACTTTTGGGTGAAGTCAAAAAGAAAGTTACCGCCCATAAAGCCCTAAACCAATTATATCTCTTTGTAGCGTATGTTGTCATATGTAAATGGAAGTTTTCAGAAATAAAATTGATGAGTGGAGAGCAGTGATATTAAGGGTGAAACCATCGAAACTATGATTCTGATATTAGAACGCTCCGGCTGGAAAAGGTTTTAGTGCCAAGTAAAGTAACAGGGTTGTCGATTACATCTTAAAGCAGCCATAAATCCCCTTTTGTCATGTGCAACAGGGAGGGGGAATTGAATACAAGCTTTACATTTTTTTATTTATTGTTTAAACATTTCTTGCCTGTCTATCTATGGGTAACAGGGTTGACATGTTATGCTTAACCTGCTCAGTTTTCCACCACAAAACACCTGAAAATGGAGTAGAACCAGCTCACCTGCTTTTACGCAAGTATTTTGATTGTTTTTTTAAAAAGGTATACTTTCACTATATTAAAACAAGAGTTCAGTTCACGTACCAGGTTTGACCTTAAAATGAGGGACAGGTACTGTATATAATTGTTTTAAAAAGAATCACTAATGACATTAAATAAATACCAATCATCAGAAATTACTTTGTCAAACCAACCTAATAACTATGGGGTACACAGGGGGACAGGTCTTTATTCATATTTACCTGGTTAAATAAAGGTGAAATAAAAAAAATATATAAAAATCTGATTCATTGAATTTTCCATGTGGTCTACCATAAAACTTCAATTATTAGCCCAGATGTTTATTTGCTTCAATCACTGCAACCGGCTCTTAATAGAGACAGGCTTCTATTTGAGCCAGGCGTCTATTTCCTTAATGCAAACAGCTTTTGCTCAATCAAATGTTGAAAATACTACCACACTGTTTATTGTGACCAGTATGACCAGTATAAACATTGTAAAAACAAATCCATCGCAGATCAGACTTGCAAAGGCTGCCTATCATTAGCTCCCAATTTTGTGCTTCAACACCATTCTCTCACTCGTTGCGACTCTTGTATCCACCGTAGTTGAGCCGACCATGTCAAACCACACTGCTGTCTCATCCATGGCAATGATGTTGCTCTCCTTTATCTTCTATTTCAGACTTTGCGGTACTCACTGAAGTTTACTCGTCAACAATTAATTTAGACCTGGCGTTTATTTGCTGAAATGTGTTCCGATGCCGGGCTATTAAAAGGGACAGGCATTTAATTAAAGTTTTATGGTATATTAAAGGGCACTTCATTTAATAAAAACAGGCTTTTAAAATGCAATATTTGTGCACCATTTCCATTTAAAATATCAAAGGGATGCAAAAGGCACTCATTTTGTGGATCAAACTATTAACACGGATGACTGGTGGCACAATCAATGTGCATGAAAGCAGGTCCTAAGGATACATACTGTAGAAGGAGAAAGAGTCTGAGGCTAGAAATGTACTTCCATAAATTGCAGCAGAACAAGAACCATTCCTCCTTGTGCCAGTGGGGCCTAATATACTAAAATAACAATATGACATAAGCTCTTAATTCGAATCTCGTGCTCAAACACAATGTTAAAGTGACATATGTCAATTCAGGAATATCAATATTTTGCTTATTTACTGTACTGCTTAGCTGAAAGGAACCTTGATAAGCATGAAGGGCCATAATATTATCTCTAATATACATGAGATGCATTATCTCACCGGCTTTAAGCGCAACACAATGGCTGGCTGCTATCTTTAATTAAGAAGTTGACTGAAGCATGCAAGATTACTCTGGCACATAAGACAGATCGAGGATTCAGACGTGATTTGCATTCCAGATTGGCTCTTGACTCAGACATTATCTGCAAAACATACAGTCCTAGTTACTCACATTGAGAACTAAGGGTCACTATCGGTGGGTTTGTGTTTGGTGGACTGCATTCTTTGTTTACCTGCTTTGTCTCCACAGGGCAGCCCACTGTTACTGCAATCCTCCAAAAATGTGTCCGTCAATATCCTCAATGGGAAGAATCAGCTGGTCACACAGCTTATTGCAGGTAATATCATGCAACACGAAAAGAGACTGTCACACATCCATGGAGGGTGTGTCCTAATATGGACACCATACACAACAATGACAATTCATTGATTTGGATGAGAGTTCTCTTTTGTTCCAAACAGACATTTCGATCTATGAACATCTACAGACACTTATCCTATGGTAAACTGCAGTGATATTTGCCTTCTGGCTGGAATATGGTATTCTAGACTCCACTCAAGACACAGCGAAGCAGAATCAATTGTCTTCATGACGTGTCAGTCGCCCTCTGCTCAGATCGCTTGTTGAAACCATTTCAGGATTATCCAAGTCAAGGAGTTGTTTTTCTCTGCTGTTTGTTGTACTATCAATAACTGTTTGTTTTGGTGTCGGGCTGTGTTTTTTTCTATTTTTTCTTATTTCCCCATTCTCTAAGGAGTTGTGTTTCGATCTGCTTTACTTTGTCTTACGCTTGAAGTATTTGCCAGTTATTGTCTCTTTCATAAATACAAGCTGTCTTTCTTGGTTTTTACATATAGCAGCCACCTGTTAAACTAGAACTTCACTGACTTTTCCTCACACCTTTTGCTCTGTCCAGGATCCAGTGGAGTAAATGCACGAGGGAAGATGTTGGAAGTCAAATCTAGCACAGGGAAGCTGCTGTTCTCTGCTGATGACCAGGAGGTGGTGGTGGGAGCAGAGAGACTACGGGTGACAGGTAAGTTACTGGACCAGAAACTGCATCATACTCAAAAGTCTACTATCAGTCTGGTTCGGAGGCTTAATTGAGAGATCTTTAAGTGTGGTGTTGTTTTGGATGATTAATAGCAGTGTAATCATTTTACAATTAATTTAAATTTAGCAAAAAAAAGAGCTGACATTTGACGGCTAGCCAACAATTGAATGAATAATCATCACAGACAAAATAATAATTGATAACTCACATTTAAAGAACTAAAATACTTAAAATACCCAGAGTCTAAGTTTTCTATAAGGGACGATGAGTGATTCTGTAATATTTCGATTTGAAGAAATTATCCAATTATGTTGAACAAGAACAGATTCAGTCACTTTTATGTTGTATACGATTGTTACACAACATTTTCAGGTTGTTTTTGGTGCATTTGATCATCTCTGAACATCCCTCCCAAGGCTCACGCTTAAGCACTATATCAGCAATTACCCAGAGCTCCTCAGTCAGAGTTCATTACCCCATCCAACTCAGCTACATTTCGGTTGAATGCTTTGAATGCAACTGACTAGGTATCCCCTTTCCCTTCCCTTCCCCTAAGCACAGGGATGCAGAGAGAGAGGGAGTGGTACAGAGAGAGAGAGAGAGGGGTTGGGGGGGGCAGTGAAAGAAAATAATAGTAGTGATGATTTTCCAGTTACTCCATTTATCTCAGGCCTTTTTGAACGGGCTGCCAAGGGCCACAGGGTTCATCAAATACCTTGGCAACCACGGTCATCAGTCGAAAGGCCTTCTTAGTTCTAAATAGCCCTTTGTTGAACTAACAGTATGTGTTTGTGTGTATGCGTGTGTGTGTGTGTGTGTGTGTGTGTGTGTATGTGTGTGCATCCATGCGTGTCTGTCTGTGTCTGCATACTTGCTTGGGTGTGTGCAAGTGTGTGTCTGCGTGTGCTCCAAACCATGCCAAACAACAGCTGTATGAATCAATAAATATAGCCAATGATCTCAGGCCTGGGAAAGCTGCTCCCTCCATCATTCCGTCCATCAAGCAGGATGAAGTGAGGCCAGATTCCTATAAAACTGTCACAAGCCATTATCAAATGAATGCTTTAGTCCAAACCAATAAAATACATAATTATGCTGAGCATATAACTTTAATTGGCCCAACTGAGGTCATTGGAAATCTATGATAGAGCTTTCGTTGCCTTCATTAGGCATTTATTGCACTATCTACAGTAAACACTGATCCAGGAAGCCACAGCATCCAATGGCGAATAGGGGAGGTGTTTGGAATCATGCTAACTTTGCAATTTGGCGCTAGCTGTGATATGAAGGAAATCAAGGTCTGCAAAAAGCTAATCAACCCCCTGAAAATTATATTTTTACACAAGAGCGACAGGTGCTGCATCCAGAGAACATAACAAGCGACTTTGGGATAAGAATATAGCGTTTGATTGATGGCAAAAGGAAAAAGTATAATGTTGTCAAAGCAATCTGCGACTTAAATGTGGCTGTAAATTGGCTTTTAGAGGCACATTTTCTGTTTAATTGTTTTGTTCGTATGTGTCTCGCTTTGCAACACAAGGCTCAATCAGTGCTTCTAGGTAACACTTGATTACAGTGTTCTGCAACTCTTGGGGCTCCCAAGTGGCACAGTGGTCTAAGACACTGCATCTCAGTGCTAGAGGTGTCACTACAGACAACCTGGTTTGAATCCAGACTGTATCACAACCAGCTGTGATTGGGAGTCCCATAGGGCAGCGTGCCATTGGCCAAGCGTCGTCCGAGTTGGGCCAGTGTAGGCCATCATTGTAAATAAGAATTTGTTCTTAACTGACATGCCTAGTTAAATAAAAAATATTTCTGACAAGAGTGTTGGAGGAAGTGAGTTTGATTGTGATCCTTGTGATGCCTCCCTCAGATTGAATGGATTATTGTCCAATGAGAGACCCCTGAGAGACTGCAAGGCTGTATTATGATTTCAACACTTGATTTGGCTGTTTAATACCCTGCTGCAATGCGATTCAAAGTTTAACATGTTTACCGTTGCTTTTACTTAACTTTTTCAAGTTCCTCACAAGATGGATATTATTGAATTGTTTTGGTTTGTGCTCTTTTTGTTTATCAATAGACCATTGTGGAGCAGAATAATGTCCTGATTTGTTAGTTACCGAAATCGTTTTTAGCTATGTGAGTAAAATTATTCTAATAGTGTATAAGCGTCATTGAATAAGCCAGAAGTACCATAACAGTTGTATACTGTACACGAGACCACACACTGTGCACTCTGGAGAACTTTAATCAAGACTGAGTGAGCTGTGGCCAAATGGCAGTGTATGTTGTAAATACATTCTCGTGAGCCAGCCCAGTACAGTACAGGAGTGCCACCAGCGGTCTACAGCGATCCTCCATCGTCTTCCCTAGGAAACCACACGTAATCAATTACACAGGGAAAACAATGGGAGAAAATAATGAATTAGCCTGGAATGCAAGGACACAATGGCGCACTCCTTTGTGGTAATTCAAATCTGCTTGGAACAGGGAATTCCAGATTTTTAATGGAGCGTGCTCAATAGAGTATTCCCATATTCCCCCCATCCCTCTCTATCCCCATGTCTCTCGCAGACCATAATTAGCAGGAGTCCACAGAATAATGACATTACCTGCTGCTGTTTTTCTGTTATAATTATAATTAAAGGCTCATTGATTAGCCTCAATTAGAGCCCATTGACTCACTGCAGCAGAGGCTAATTTAAATTGAATTGCACACTTAATAACCACATCAGTACTCTGATGAGTGTAGGGAGGAGCCCGGAAACATATATGGCATTAAAGGTATACTGCGAGATTCTGGCAGATGAACTCACGGATACCATTTTTATCTCTCTCTGTGCAGTATGAAGGAAGTTAGAGGTAGTTTTGCGAGCCAATGCTAACTAGTGATAGCACAATGACTGGAAGTCTACATGTACGCTAGGGTATGCAAAACTATCTCTAACTCCGTTCATACTGCATTCAGTATCCCTTTAATAACTAGCCTGGTTTGGAGAAATTCTCATCATGTTATTAGCATTGCACAGATGAAAATGTGGCAAACCCAATTTTATGTGCAACAAAGGGGGATGTCAATGTGGATTGAGAGATGAAAGTAGTCCCGTCCGTTAGTGATGTGTCTGTCTCTTCACACATTAACCACATCACCCAGAGAGTAATCACAACACCAGTCCAGATGCTTGATCTAACAGATGGGGCAGACAATGCCAACTCCATAATATTTTTACAATCCCTAGTCCCTAATATGACACCCGTGACAGAAAATGAGAAATGTTTATTTCATATCAGGTTTATGAGGAGAGCAATGATACAGATATCACCCTGTGGCCCAAACAACCATGCCTTTATTGTCCTCCTAACTACTGTCTCTATCATGGTGGTATTCAGACTTTCAGCTCTTATGTGTATCACGGTGTATGACTGCTGGAGAGCCACTTGAACTGACCTCAGTTTCCTCCACTGTCACCCAGTATCTAATTACTGTATAGGGCTAGGGTCACATCCACACATGGCGGGTGGCTACCTGGCAGTGTTGGTTCAGACTGTTGATGATGGGGTCAGAATCCTAAAGCAGGTCGCCAGCAGTCCCCTTTACAGTAGACTGGTTGACCTGGTTAATTTGGGGTCACAGTCTCACAGTCCTGGTGCTCTAGATTGTTGTTAGAATCCACTGCTCTGTGTCTGTGTCCAGTAGACCGCATGGGCTGTAGTGGTCTATAGCCTCATGGCCTTGTGCTTACCAGGGTTCGGTGCACCTTGTGTCTGCTGTAAGAAAAAAAGAGAGAGATAATTAGAGTGTGAGAGAAAGAGAAAGAAAGAGAATATATACCTAGATAATGAGCATGAGAGAGAGAGAGAGAACTGTAACTGTGAAGTACTGTATATCCTTTCCTAGAAATAGTAATTGAGTAATGGAAATATGACAGTAATGATAACCTAATTTTATTTATGTTTCACCTGTAGCATTACCATCAACATTATAGCCAAGTCATTCCTGAATATGATGACATTCATTCATTTCACTTCATTCTCTTCCTCAGTTTATCCCCCTCCCTCCCTCCCTCTCTCTCGTTGTGGCTCCAGCTTGCAGTAATAAGATCATAAAGAGCAGCCGGGGGTTACTGTGTGACGAGTGTCATACAAGACATATATTTAAGGCGCGAGAGGGAGACTACATTTCACCGTTTGATCAGGTCTGAATGGGGAATGTGCTTGGCAAAGTGACCATTGGATTTCTGTCAGGTGACCATGCTAAGTAGATGATAAAGAATCCATAAAAGCCAGTGAGTTATATCCTCTGCTTCTCTGCACTCTGCTTTACCTGGGCCTCTTCTTAGGGCTTGGTTTCACAGTCCACATAAATTTCGCCCACCACTGGTCACAAAGCTAGATTAGATTGTAACCGTGAAGTCAGTACAGTCTCAGAGTTTACAGCAATGAGTGTCTCTGACAAACAAGATGTGTTTGAGAGCCCAGCAGAGCCATTTGGAAAATCATGGAGGCATAGAGAGCTTCAGAAAGTATTCACACCCCCTTACTTTATCCACATTTTGTTGTGTTACAGCCTGAATTTAAAATGGGTCATATTTAGATTGTGTGTCACTGATCAATACATCATAATGTCAAAGTTATGTAAAAAAAAAAAAAAAAAGCTGAAATGTCTTGAGTCAATAAGTATTCAACCCCTTTGTTATGGCAAGCCTAAATAACTTTGAGTAAAGATTAGATTAACAAGTCAGATAATAAGTTGCATGGACTCACTCTGTGTGCAATAATGGTGTTCAACATGATTTTTGAATGACTACCTCATCTCTGTACTCCACACATACAATTATCTGTAAGGTCCATCATTCGAGCAGTGAATTTTAAGCACAGATTCAAAGACAAAGATCAGGGAGGTTTTCCAAAGATGGGTACCTATTGGTAGATGAAAAAAAAAAAAAAAAAAAACAGACAATGAATCTCACTTTGAGCAAGGTGAAGTTATTAATTACACTTTGGATGGTGTATCAATACACCCAGCCACTAACACTCAAGGATTTCACCATGATTTGGTGACTTTAAACCAGTTACCGAGTTAAATGACTGTGATACGAGATAGCTGAGGATGCATCAACAACATTGTAGTTACTCCATAATACTAACCTAAATTACAGAATGAAAAGGAAGCCTGTACAGAATTACAAATATTACCAACCGTGCATCCTTTTTGCGATGAGGCACTAAAGTAATACTGCAAGAAATGTGGCAAAGAAATGAACTTTTGTCCTGAATACAAAGCATTTTGTTTTGTGGCAAATCCAACAAAACACTACACATCACTGAGTATCAATCTTCATATTTTCAAGCATGGTGGTGGCTGCATCATGTTATGGGTATGCTTATCATCTGCAAGGACTAGAGAGTTTAGGATAAAAAGAAAAGGAATAGAGCTAAGCACAGGCAAAGTCCTAGAGGAAAACCTGGTTGTCTGCTTGCCAACAGACACTTGGAGACAAATCTGCCTTTCAGCAGGACAATAACCTAAAACGCAAGGCCAAATATACACCGGAGTTACTTACCAAAACAACATTGAATGTTCTTGAGTGGAGTAATTACAGTTTCTGATTTAAATCTGCTTGAACATTTAAGCCAATAATTTAAAATGGCTGTCTAGCAATGATCAACAACCAACTTGACAGCGCTTGAAGAATTTTAAAAAGAATAATGGGGAAATATTGTACAATCCAGGTGTGCAAAGCTTTTAGAGACTTACCAAAAAAGACTCACAGCTGTAATCACTGCCTGTCATGGTGCGTAGGCAGGAGCCAAGGTGCAGAGCTGAAGTATACAGACATTCCTTTATTCGTTTTGAGAAAACAACAAACAAGGAGAGGACACAACCACAAACTGATGTGCACTTTGCACACAGGTGGGAAACTACTCAACTTAAATGGGATCTCGAATTAGGGACAACGCATGGCAGCCCAATAATGTTTGTACCCTGTTTTGTGCTGCCACTATGTTGTGCTGCTGCCATGTTGTGTTGCTACCATGTTGTTGTCATGTTGTGTTTCTACCATGCTATTTTGTTGTCTTAGGTCTCTCTTTATGCAGTGTTGTGCTGTCTCTCTTGTGTTTTGTCCTATTTCTTTTTTTAAATGTTATTTATTCAGCCCCTGTGCCCGCAGGAGGCCTTTTTCCTTTTGGTAGGCCGTCATTGTAAATAAGAATTTGTTCTTAACTGACTTGCCTAGTTAAATAAAGGTTAAATAAAATAAAATCAAAGGTGATTCTAACATGTCTTGACTCAGGTTTATCTAATCAAAATATATAATATATTAATTAATGATTATTATTTTAGAATTTTTCTGTTTTAATTCCACTTTGTAACTAACAAATTTGTGGAAAACATAAAAAAGTGTGAATACTTTCTGAAGGCACAGTACTGTATGTCACTGGCACCCTAAGATCTGCATTAGAGACAGCGAGTTTTTCTTCTCATTTTGAGGATACGTAATTCCTGTCAAGGATATGTGAGAGGAAGGATGATCTAGGTGTTGATGTATACCTCGCTTCCAATGAAAATAGCGTCTAACTGCATCCACCACTGATCCATAATAACTAATGGTAGCTTGGAACATGGATGGCATTGGTAATGCACTAAAATGTAAGAGGTGACTTTTGCGGCAATATGAGATTGGTTTTCGATTTACAATGACTGTCCTCTTTTATATACTATGTATCTGGCTCTTATTGGCTGCGTTAAAACAGGCAGCCCAAATTCTGATATTTTTTCCACTGATTGGTCTTTTGACAAATCACACCAGATCTTTCACATCAGATCTTTTTCAGAGCTGATCCGATTGGTCAAAAGACCAATTAGTGAAAAAAAAAGATCAGAATTGGGCTGCCTGTCTATATACAGCCAAAGTGTATTATATAGTACTACGCTAAACCAGATTTGGCTTTATTGGAATTAAAGAGTAACCTTGGAATCAAGTAGTTTACAGTACACACAATAAGCATAGACAGACCAATGAGATATTGCTACTCACAGTTATCCAAACAGCGATGCCCATTCTTTTTTTCCTTTAACACTTTATTCTTGCAATGGGCATGTTGTTCTAATGATTCCTCTGGAGGTCTGGCCAAGGACACACACAGACCACACACACACACACACACAGACCACACATCACACATACTGTACAAACACACACTCATCAGTGTGATATCACTCTTCCAGCCTGAGGCTGCCCGGAGCTTGATTAACCACAAGGCACAGTGATGCATTCCACAGCTCCATGTACGGCTCCATGCTACAGTAGCTGCTGGGGTGACAAATGGCCTGGTAGCAGAGGATGATGTTATCGGCCCCACTGACACTCTGCTCTCCCATCCCGCTCCATCTCCCTCTATACCAGGCGCCTGCTACGGGTGTGAGCACTGCAGTTTGTAGCTATAAACCGGATGACCAGATGACAGTAGAGTACTTGAAAGCCACTGTGAAATTATGATGTTGCAAATATAGTACTTCATGTACAAGTACACAGAAAAATAGAAAATCAATGCATACGATAAATAGATGGCCTACATTTGCTTGCAATTGTGCATAAAAATGAATCAGCTACAATATAAAATGTTTTTACTATACAATACTACAGAACTTACTATTCAATTCTATAGTAAACTGTATAATACTATACTACACACTGTAGTATCCCTAAATCATGTGTAGTACTTACTATATGCCAAGTATAGACCATACTGTATATGTTCCCTACAGGTTAAAGAAAAGAGCAGAAGCTATGAAATATCTGTTCAGACCCTCAGTCTTACGTACCTACAGGTTATGGAAAATGTGCTATTTTAGTGTTTCTCCAGAAGGTTTCTTGATGGAGAAATCAAAACAAAAACACTATAGTAAATACTACAGTAGTGTCTGCAAAACACTACAGTAAATACTAAAGTATACTACAATCTGCAAAAACACCACATTAGTTACTATAGCATATGCTAAAGTTTTATTTTACTACAGTAGTTACACTATATACTACAGTATACTACAGTAAATACTACAGTATTGAGTGTAGTGTTTTTGCTTACTTTGGTCTTCAAAAACAATACAGTGAATAAATAAACTACAGTAAAGTCCGCAAAAACACTACAGTGAATTCTATAATATTTATACCATAGTATAATATAAAAAAAAAAAAAATGTAATAATAACTTTCTGCAACGAGGAGTAAATGATGCTAAATGTATTTAATTATAATCTGCAATCTAGTGTACTACTGAGGATCCCTGGAGCACTCTTCAACTGTACATCAAGTCCAAGAACCTCCTTCTCACTCAAGTGCACTTTTATTCCAAGAGGGAGAGACACTTTCACTATAAAAGGTCCACCGGGTCCTTGGAAACAAACGTATGTAATTTTGCCACTAAATGGCACTGCACCCAAGGCAGATAGATAGATAGTTCCAATTTTCCTGCTTCGTAAACAACAGGTGTAGACTAACAGTGAAATGATTACTTACAGGTCCTTCCCAAAAATGTAGATTATTTTTCTTTAAATAGTAGGTAAATAAAAAATAAAAGGAATATACACAGGGTACTAGTAACGAGTCGATGTGCAGGGGTACGAGGTAATTGAGGTACATCCACTATATATACAAAAGTATGTGGACACCCCTTCAAATTAGTGGATTTGGCTATTTCAGCCAGACCTGTTGCTGACAGGTGTATAAATCGAGCACACAGCCATGCAATCTCCATTGACAAACATTGGCAGTAGAATGGTCTTACTGAAGAGCTCAGTGACTGTCAACGTGGCACTGTCGTAAGATGCCACCTTTCCAACAAGTCAGTTTGTAAAATTTCTGCCCTGCTAGAGCTGTCCCGGGTCAACTGCCAGTGGAACCGTCTAGGAGCAACAATGTCTCAGTCGCAAATGGTAGGTCACACAAGCTCACAGAACTGGACTGCCGAAATGCTGAAGCGTGTTGCACGTAAAAAAATGTCTGTCCTTGGTTGCAACACTCTCTACTGAGTTCCAAACTGCCTCTGGAAGAAGCATCAGCACAATAACTGTTTGTCAGGAGCTTCATGAAATGGAATTCCATTACCAAGCAGCCACCCACAAGCTTAAGATCACCATGCCCGTTGGCTGGAGTGGTGTAA
The DNA here is from genome assembly GCA_023634145.1 of Thymallus thymallus. Lineage (NCBI taxonomy): Eukaryota > Metazoa > Chordata > Actinopteri > Salmoniformes > Salmonidae > Thymallus > Thymallus thymallus. Next base: position 15,435,541 of record CM042390.1, read on the forward strand.
AGCTCGCCACCATTTAACTCTGAAGCAGTGATGAATTATGCTTCACCATCTGCTAGTCCAACAGACAAATCTGGGTTTGGTGGATGCCAGGAGAACGCTACCTGCCCGAATGCATAGTGCCAACTGTAAAGTTTGGTGTAGGAGGAATAAGGGTCTGGTGCTGTTTTTCATGGTTTGGTCTAGGCCCCTTAGTTCCAGTGAAGGGAATGACACAGCATACAATGACATTCTAGACGATTCCGTGCTTTCAACTTTGTGGCAACAGTTTGGGGAAGGCGCTTTCCTGTTTTTTTATGGCAATGCCTCCTGCAGTGGCGGTTCTATTTTGTCACCCTGTGCGAACCTGCGGATGGACTAAAATGTAAGCCTGAGAGTCTTTAGGTGACTTTTTCAAAAGACCAATCAGATCTACTTGCCGAATGCATTGTGCATGACAAAAAAACAGCCTTCATTGAAAAAAGGGGAGGCTATGCTTGGTTTTTGATCAAATTAAATTAAATGGGAGAAAAAAACATGTAATTTTTTATGTTTCTCTCTTGTTCAATGTGCATATGGGCACAGTGTGTCATGGCTGGATAGGCTATGCTTCCGTTGTCAACTACTATTGTTTTACTGCTGCTCTTAAATTATTTGTTATTTATCTATTTTTCTATTTTTTACTTATACATTTTTTACATAACACTTATTTTTCTTAAAACTGCATTGTTGGTTAAGGGCTTGTAAGTAAACATTTCACTGTAAGGTCTACACCTGTTGCATTTTGCGAATGTGACAAATACAATTTGATTTGATTTGATCCATGCCATAACCAACCACGTTACCGCTAGGACCAGCTTTTGGTTTATCTCAAATATCCCCAACAGATATTACCTGCCACCTCAGCACAAGCGAGCTCATATAAGACAGGTAAATTACCAATCCTGGTGCTAGGGTTTCAAAATAGAAGAACGCGGGCTTTAACAGGTCGAATTGCAAACAAGCATAAGTTTGACAATTGCGCTGGCTTAACGCCAGCCGAACACAGAGCCCTATAACTTACACCTTACTTTAAAAAAAAATCGATTCCATCCCAATATCTATACAATTGTGATTGAGATACATCTATGCAATCATGATAGACAAAGGTAATTTAAACATTGCTCGATCCTATGTGTAGATACAGGTCTGCTATTATAAGAAAGGGCTTTGAACTTCCTAGCGTAAATACAGCAGCAGCTCCAGATATTAGCTCAGCAGCAGCGCTATCCCAGTTAAATATTACTGATGTGGAATACCCGCAGGCCATGTAATGTGTGTGCAGCCTTAATATCTACTGATATGTCTGGATTAACAACATAACCTCTCACTGGGAGGCCTGGAGTGTACAGACTGTGCTACACAGACTATTAAAAAACACGTCTCTCACATTTGTCATCCTTTTCCCATATACTCTTCTCCGTCGCCTCCCTGTATCCCACCACCAGTCGCTATGGAAGCCATTAAGTGAATGTTTATGAGGCCTCCAAACACTAGTGATATATCCTGCTGCATGCTTCATAAGGCGCTGATTGATCAGTAGGAGACTGGCGGACCGGGAGGGTCGAAGGAGACGTAATGGAAACACATTGACAAAATAATTTCAGAGGGGACGTTATGTGGGAAGTTGGTAATAAAACTAAAATGGCTTTATCGATCTTTCACTCAATCTGTTTATGGACGTTTATGGCCGGTGCATTACAGGATGTCACTGGGAGAGTTGGCCCAGTCCGGTTCCCAATGGAGCGTTTGGAGAGAGGTGCGTTTACAAGCGCGTGAGTGTGCACGCGCATGTGTGCGTGTAAGCACTCTTGGGCACACATTTGAAAGTCGACTGAAGTTCATAAGGTGATGTGTTGATCGTTTGACTTGCATAGGCAGGCTATTGGTTTAAGGCCATACGTAGAACAACTAAGCTCTGATTGTACTGCAGTTAAGGCAGGAAGGAAAATAACAGTCACTGTTTGATCCTAGCCAGTACTTCTCCTTATGTTGAACCCCATTGTGTTACTAGACACCCAACAATGCAATATGCTGTATATGGGGAATATCAAACATTCAGTATTACGGTGTCCATATTAGGACTGCATCACATTATCTTGCTCTCTAATTAACGTGTGAAAGTGAAGACTTTATAGACAGTGTGGGGTTTGCCTAATACCAAAAGCGCACATACTGTACTGTTACAGTCCTTTCTCTCAACTAACAGTCCTGGTCTGTCAGTTAGGCTGAATGGCACCACAGACTCAGCCACAAACTGTGCATACAGGCAAAGGCTAAAGGTAGCCTTTTTCTTCCCACTGGTCTTGATCTGACTACGGCTGCAGTCTGTCTGTGCACACTGAGTCCCTTTAATCATTTCTCTCCCAGGGGCTCTGATCATCTATTATTTTCATCTATGGACTAGCTGGCTGGTAGTTATATTTGTGAGATGGCTGTATGGGCCCTACTGTGTCAGAATGGGGTACTGATGTTGTGTCTTCTGCTATACTGCGCTGGTCGTTTAGTACAGATTTTCTGGTTTCTTACTCAACGTGTTAATGCTGTGTTAAGCATTTAGCCAAAACCATTCTGGGTTATGTTGTTGGTTGAATCCCTCTGACTGTAGAATACACCTACTGAAACAAGCTTCAAGACTGTACTCATCTTATGTGTGATTTTTTGCCAAAAACCCATCATCTATAAATTCCTCCCCAAAACTGTCTTTGACAGTACAGTATTCTGACAGCTCATCAAAATCAAATAAAATGTTATTGGTCACATGCACTTGTTTAGCAGATGTTATTGCGGGTGTAGCAAAATGCATCACACACCCTCAGCATGTATTCTATGAACATAACATTACATATGGACTGCCTCTATTACTCGTCATGGATATGGTTGGCAAGTTTGAATGGTTTGTGTATCTCACCGATCAATGTCAATCTCGGCTGTCAGGCGGGGGGCTGAGTTCTTCTCCGTCAGCATTTTCACGCAACAAATGTATGTGAAATTTGTTACTGCTAAGCTGGAACTGTATTGACCATCTTTCTCTCCGTAATATAATAGTCATTTACCGTAGGAGACATCATAAAGTGAATGAGGCCCTACAGGACTGCTTTGAAACCACAGACAGGGATGTGCTCTGTGAGGCTCATGGGGAGGACATCGATGGACTTACTGACTGCATAACAGACTATATTAAATTTTGTGTAGACAACACTGTACCCAGCAGGAAAGTACGCTGTTTCCCAAACAATAAACCCTTGGTCACCAGCGACCTGAAGGCCCTGCTGAATGAGAAGAAGAGGGCCTTCAAGGAGAGGGACAAGGACAAGGACAAATTGAAATGCGTCCAGAGGGAGATGAAGTTGCGGATTGCTGAGGGGAAGAGAAGGTATAAGGAGAAGATGGTGGACAAGCTGAGGCAGAGCCAGGTGTGAGAGGTGTGGAAGGGTATGAGAAATATCACTGGCTTCAAACAGTGGGCAAACAGTGGGCAGACGGAGGGGACCCAGGACAGAGCCAATGAGCTGAACCAATTTTTTAACAGGTTTGATACTGGCCCTGTCCACCTCCCTTCCAGCTCCCCAGACCACACACCCTCACGGCTGTCCTACCCCCACTTTGCTCACAACACCTCTGCCGAGACAATCAGTGACCCCTCCTCCACCGCTGGTCCCCCTGGACTGATCCTCAACACCCCCCTTCCCCCCACCTCCCCACCGGGGCTGGCTTTCACCACCAACCAAGTGAAGAGAGAGCTGGAGAGACTACATCAGTGGAAAGCGGCGGGCCCTGATGGCATCAGCCCAAGGGTGGTTAGGGTCTGTGCTGACCAACTGTGTGGAATACTCCAGCGTCCCTTCAACCTTAGCCTGAGCCTAGAAAGGGTCCCTGTGCTGTGGAAAATATTCTGCCTCGTCCCAGTGCCCAAGAAGGCACACCCCACTGTCCTGAATGACTTCAGACCTGTAGCGCTAACATCCCACATCATGAAGACCCTGGAAAGGTTAGTCCTCGCTCACCTCAGACCCCTGGTGTGTACATCACTGGACCCCCTGCAGTTTGCATACCAGCGCAACATCGGGGTGGATGATGCAATCATCTACTTTCTGCAGAGGGCCTACTCTCACCTGGACAACGCAGGTTGCACTGTGAGGGTTATGTTTTTTGACTTCTCCAGTGCCTTCAATACCATTCAGCCCCTGCTACTGGGTGAAAAGATGAGTAGGATGAAAGTGGAAGCACCCTTAGTCTCCTGGGTCACGGACTACCTGACCGGTAGGCCACAATTTGTGCGACTACAGAGCTGTGTGTCAGAACGGGCAGTTAGCAACACAGGGGCCCCGCCTTGGAACGGTCCTGTCCCCCTTCCTGTTCACCCTCTACACCTCGGACTTCAGATATAACTCTGAAACATGCCACCTACAGAAGTTCTCGGATGACTCCTCAATTGTAGGGTGCATCAGGGGTGGGCAGGAGGAGGAGTACAGGAGCACAATCAGTGACTTTGTGTTGTGGTGTGAGCAGAACCACCTTCAGCTCAACATCAGCAAAACAAAGGAGATGGTGGTGGACTTCAGGAGAACCAAGGCACAACTGACTGCAGTCCCTATACAGGGGATGGACATGGAAATGGTTGGGTCATACAAGTTCCTGGTTTGGGTCATACAAGTTCCGCAATATTTAGTAGAGCCTCCTTTTGCTAAAATAACAGCCTCTAGACGCTTCCTATAGCCTCTAATGAGTGTCTGGATTCTGGATGAAGGTATTTTGGACCATTCCTCCTTCAAAACATCTCCAGTTCAGTTAGGCTTGATGGTTGCCGAGCATGGACAGCCCGCTTCAAATCATCTCACAGATTCTCAATGATATTCAGGTCTGGGGACTGCGATGGCCATTCCAGAACATTGTACTTGTTCCTCTGCATAAATGCCCGGGTAGATTTTGAGCAGTGTTTTGGGTCGTTGTCTTGTTGAAATATCCAGCCCCGGCGTAACTTCAACTTTGTGACTGATTCTTCAACATTATTCCCAAGAATCTGCTGATATTGAGTGGAATCCATGCGACCCTCAACTTTAACAAGATTCCCAGTACCGGCACTGGCCACACAGCCCCACAGCATGATGGAACCCCACCAAATGTTACTGTGGGTAGCAAGTGTTTTTCTTGGGACGCTGTGTTCTTTTGCCGCCATGCATAACGCCCCTTGTTATGACCAAATAACTCAATCTTTGTTTCATCAGTCCACAGCACCATATTCCAAAATGAAGCTGGCTTGTCCAAATGTGCGTTTGCATACCTCAAGCGACTCTGTTTGTGGCGTGTGTGCAGAAAAGGCTTCTTCCGCATCACTCTGCCGTACAGCTTCTCCTTGTGCAAAGTACGCTGAATTGTTGAACGATGCACAGTGACACCTTCTGCAGCAAGATGATGTTGTAGGTCTTTGGAGGTGGTCTGTGGGCTGTTTTTGACCGTTCTCACCATCCTTCGCCTTTGCCTCTCCGATATTTTACTTGGCCTGCCACTTCTGGCCTTAACAAAAACTGTGCCTGTGGTCTTCCATTTCCTCACTATGTTCCTCACAGTGGACACTGACAGCTTACATCTCTGCGATAGCTTTTTGTAGCCTTCCCCTAAACCATAATGTTGAACAATCTTTGTTTTCAGGTCATTTGAGAGTTGTTTTGAGGCCCCCATGTTGCCACTCTTCAGAGGAAATTCAAAGAGAACAACAACTTGCAATTGGCCACCTTAAATACCTTTTCTCATGATTGGATGCACTTTTCTATGAAGTTCAAGGCTTAATGAGCTCACCAAACCAATTGTGTGTTCCAATTAATCAGTGCTAAGTAGTTACAACTATTCAAATCAACAGAATGACAAAGGTGCCCACATTTTTGCATAGCGTATTTTTCACATCTGATTTAATTTCATACAACTTAATATTGCTACACAAAAAATCTTTGTCTGGACAATACCCCAGTACTCGGCTTTTATTCGAAAATGAATGGCATGCCACTGTGATCATTTTCTGTGACGACAGAGTAAATTATTATGCAGCCTCAGAGGGGTGCCCAAACTTTTTCATACGACTGTAGCTATTTAAGTATCTCTTCCTGTCATTTACCTGTACAGTTTGTGTAACCATGCAAGTATTCACTTATCTGTATATTTACCTGTACAGCTAATTTAACCATGCAAAATATTCACTTACCTGTTCATTTAGCCAGTCTGTCTATTAAGTAAACTATTATTACCCTCGCTCATATCATATGCATTTTTAGCTACTGAAGTATTTCTCTGCCATCGACCTGTATAGTATAGTTAACCATCCAACATCCACCAATGTATAGTGTACATATTCAGCCAACCATCCATACTATGCAATGTCTTTTTATAGCTTTTTTTGCACTCCAGATATCTTGTATTTCTATACTTTTTCATACTGCTGCTCTATGTATCATGTACCGTGTATCTGTCTTTTGTGTACTTTCGTTGTAGCATTTTGCACCTGCCCTGTGTTTTGTTGTTGTAGCTGCTTGACAAAGAAATTTCCCCCTCGGGGATCAATAAAGTATCTATCTATCTATCTATCTATCTATCTATCTATCTATCTATCTATCTATCTATCTATCTATCTATCTATCTATCTATCTATCTCATGAAATAACAAATTGTCCATACCATCTGAGCAAAGGGCAATGTTTTGGCTGTGAGGCCTGGTTATTTACTTGAAGGGCTCATGGCTACAGTGTAGAAATATGTATGAATATTTTATTTTCTGCTCTGTAACTTGGTGGGTTACATGTGACAGGCTCTTTAGGGTTGGGGACTGTGGGATGTCTCCTATCCGCCATACACTCTTAGAAAAAAAGGTGCTATCTAGAACCTGAAAGGGTTGTTCGTCTGTCCCCATAGGAGAGGCCTTTGAAAAACTATTTTTGGTTCCAGGTAGAACCCTTTTGGTTCTACCTGGAACCAAAAATTGTTTTACCTAGAACCAAAAGGGTTCTCCTATGGGGACAGTCGAAGAACCCTTTTGGAGTGTAGAGTCTCATTAGTCTGTTGGTAGATATGTGTTCAGTAGTCTACATTAAGCACGGTTACATGCACACTATACTACAATTATTGTGAATTAATATGATAGTTTGATTTAAATGTTTACATGCTTTGCAAGAAGGACGATTTCCATAATAATCCTGTTTACATGGGCACATCTGAAATCAGGCTACCTGATGGGGCTTTGAAACTTGATACATAGGCGTACTTCAATGTAAAAGATCAGCTGTTAAATTAGACTGTATACCCGTATTTCTAAACAGTGCTGCCTATGATATTGCAAAACTACTAGGTCCAATTAAATGAGAGATGCGCATGGTAATTTTTTGTATGGCTCCTTCGGGATATGAACCCATCATGGACAGAAAAGGTGAGGAATATGTTCTGCAATTGTTATGAAATTCCTATGTCTAAATATTTTAGATTCTAAATATAAAAGACATAGATTTTCGCTCTTCTCAATGGCAAAGGGTTGCATTCTTGTTATTATGGTTTCCTGTTTAAATGTTTTTATGAATAAGCGTTTCATCATATCCCCCATTTTCCCCAAATACTTACTTGCCAGCTTGCAATACAATATTTCAACCACTAAAGTTTGCAGGGAGGTGAGAACATTCTCACATCAAGAAAAAAAAAAATGTATGCCAACTTTTGTGTAAAAACTGGTGCATGCAAATTTTTTGGTGTATGTTTTTTACATAGCCATAGTTTATAAATGATAATTGAATCAGCGTATGCTTACCTCGATTTTGACCTTACGCCGATTAAGATAAGCAGAGTAACGGTTCACAAAAAGAAGGGCACCTATTGTTAGATGGGTAAAAAAAAGCAGTGATAGGAGATAACTGAACATTGTACTATAGTTACTCAATACTAACATTTATGAGTGGAAAATGAGTGGGAAAAAAGGTAGCCGGCACAGAATAAAAATATTCCAAAACATGTATCCAGTTTGCAACAAGGCACTAAAGTAATACTGCAGAAAATGTGGCACAGAAATTTACTTTTTGTGTTATTTTTGGACAAATGCAACACAACACATCACTTAGTATCACTCTTCATATTTCCAAGCATGGTGGTGGCTGCATCGTGTTGCTTGTCATCGGCAAGGGCAAGGGAGTTTCTTAAGATAAAATAAACAGGATATAGGTAAGCACAGGCAAAATCCTAGAAGAAAACTTGGTTCAGTCTGATTTCCAACAGACACTGCGAGATTAATTCAACTTTCAGCAAGACAATTGCCTAAAACACAATACCGAATATGCACTGGAGTTGCTTACCAACACAACATTGATTGTCCCTGAGTGGCCCTCAGTTTTTACTTAAATCTGCTTGGCAATGATCAACAACCAACTTGACATGGAATTTGAGTACACGTCCTGGTAATCCGTTTGAAACCCCCCGCCACTTTGTGAATGTTTTCCTGTTTAAAGGTCTTGCTCACATTGGCTACCGAGAGAGTTATCACAAAGTCGTCCAGAACAGCTGGTGTTCTCATGCATGCTTCAGTGTTGCTTACCTCGAAGAGAGCATAAAAGGCATTTAGCTCATCTGGTAGGCTTGTGTGACTGGGCAGCTTGCTGCTGAGTTTCCCTTTGTAGTCCATAATAGTTTTCAAGCCCTGTCACATCCGACGAGCTGTGTAGTAGGATTCAATCTTAATCCTGTATTGGCGCTTTGTCTGTTTGATGGTTCATCTGAGGGCATAGCGGAATTTCTTATAAGCGTCCGGATTAGTGTCCCGCTCCTTAAAAGTGGCAGCTCTAGCCTTTAGCTCGATACGGATGTTGCCTGTAATCCATGGCTTCTGGTTGAGATATGTACGGACGGTCACTGTGGGGACAACGTCGTCAATGTACTTATTGATGAATCCGATGACTGAGGTGGTATACTCCTCAATGCAATTGGATGAATCCCGGAACATATTTTTTTTCCTCTGGTTGCACATGTGACATGCTGGTAGAAATGAGGTAAAACAGATTTAAGTTTGCCTGCATTAAAGTCCCCGGCCACTAGGAGCGCCACTTCTGGATGAGCGTTTTCTTGTTTGCTTATAGTTTTATACAACTCATTGAGTGCAGCTTTAGTGCCAGCATCGGTTTGTGGTGGTACATTTACGGCTATGAATAATATGGAGAATAACTCTCTTGGTAGATAGTGTGGTCTACAGCTTAGCACAAGGTACTCTACCTCAGGCGAGAACTACCTTGAGTCTTCTATAATTGCGCACCAGCTGTTATTGACAAATAGACACACACCCCCACCCCTCATCTTACCAGTCCTGCCTATGCACAGAAAACCTAGCCAGCTATATATTATCGGGCACGTTCCCAAGAAAGCAGTATATCCTTCGCGTCGGACTCGTTAAAGAAAATATCTTTGTCCAGTTTGAGGTAACTAATCGCTGTTCTGATGTCCAGAAGTTATTTTCGGTCATAAGAGACGGTAGCAGCAACATTATGTACAAAATAAGAAAAAAATAAGTTACAAACAATGCAAAAAATAGCACAGTAGGTTAGGAGCCCGTAAAACGGCAGCCATCCCTTCCTGCGCTATTACAACAAGATACATTAGTGTTTAATTTTCCATTAATAAAAAAAAAGGTTAGAATTTTTCTTACACTTTGACATTACAGAGTATTTTGTGTAGATCAATGACCAAAAATAACAATTAAATCCATTTTAATCACACTTTGTAACGCAACAAATTCAAGGGGTGTGAATACTTTCTAAAGGATAACAGAAGAGCTCCACCTGGAAAAGATCATTCAACCAAGAGTTATCTATTCCACATGGGCGAGGCAGCTCTTCTCTTTGCAAATTTACCCTCACCACTTTCAGAGCAAAAAGCTGAGAGCTGTAATTTAAAAACAACCCTAAAGGAATAACGGCCCTGTAAATTTTCTAAAGTACTCAGGAACCCGACCATCACCCCGTACCTTTAATTGAAAATACCATTTTTTTTAAAGTGTTTTGATGTCCCTGCAGTGCCACAACGTGCTTTGAACCACTTTTAGTCGAGGCCTTTGATCCGCAAGCCTGATTCTGCTTACTTTGATGCAGCACCCCAACGTAAAGGTTTATTCAATAGCATAGGGTGGGACTGCAGTAGCTCAGAGACAAAGTTAACTGTGTGGCGTAGGTGAGACCTTGTTGGACATGGCGGCCCTTATAGATCTGTGGCTTCAGAGATTATGTCCATTGATTTGGCATCACAGTGTGGTATTGAGCGACGGGCCGATGGCTTGCAGAGTGGGGAGGTCTTCTGGCTAATGTTGTGGTTCTGTGATTGCAGGTGCCGAGGGAGCCGTGTTCAGCAACTCTGTGGAGACGCCACACGTCAGGGCCGAGCCCTTCAAAGAGCTAAGGTAAGATACATTTCTCTTTGAATAATCCACCAACTGAAGTAATGTTTTATACAACATTTTTTAAATGCAATTTTATTGTGAGGACAAAGTTAGGACACACCCACATTTATTACTACTGAAAATGCCTAAAATTAGAATCAGGTGCACCACATCAGGTGCAAATGATTTGAACATCATTAGAGAGGATTTTGGAGGAGCCTGTCTTATTTAAACCTTAGACATTTAGTTTGGTTTGCTCTTGAAGTGAGTGGTATCATTATGGCGAGATCAAAAGAGCTCTCTAAGGCCTTCAGAAAGAAGGTTGTAGATGAGTATAAGTCTGGGAAGGGATTTAAAAAGATCTCCAAACAATTAGAAATCAGCCATTCCACTGTCCGGAAAATAATTTACAAGTGGAGAACATTTAAAACAACGGCCAACATAGCCAGGTCAGGCCATCCTAGCAAGTTCAGCCCAAGAGCAGACCACAATCCTAAAATGTCATCACGGGACCTACAGGTAGCTCTTGCCACAGTTGATGTCAAAGTACATGCATCTACCATTAGAAAGAGACTGCACAAGTTTGATTTTCATGGGAGGTGTGAAGGAGGAAACCCTTGCTGTCCAAAAAAAACATCAGGGCCAGACTAAAGTTTGCCAGAGAACACCTAGACAAAGGACTTCTGGAACAATGTGCTTTGGACAGATGAATCCAAAGTTGAATTATTTGAGCACAAGAACCTCACACCAACTGTGAAGCATGGGGGTGGAAATGTAATGGTTTGGGGCTGCTTTGCTGCAGCAGGGCCTGTTCAGCCCTATTGTATCAGAGGGTGCTTGAGGAAAATGTGAGACCATCTGTCCAAAAATTGAAGCTGAAGTGGATGTGGACCACGCAACATGACAATTCAGTAACATTCCAGTAAATCCACAAAGGAATGGCTCAAAAGAAAGAAATGGAGAGTTCTGGAATGGCCAAGTCAAAGCCCGGATCTTAAACCTATTGAGATGCTATGGGGTGATTTGAAACGGGCTGTGCATGCAAGAAACCCATCAAACATCACACAGCTGAAAAACGTCTGCATGGAGGAGTGGGAAAAACTTTCTCCCAGTCGATGTCGGAAACGTCTAATTGAGGTTATTTCAGCCAAAGGAGGCAATACCAGCTATTAGGGAATAGGGTGTCCGAACTTTATCCTCAGCAGGAATTGGCATCTTTGTTCATTTTGTTGTTAAATAAATGATAACACAGTTACATTTTCATTGTTTTTGGTTCAATTACATCACCTTTATCTATAGCTATTGTTTGAAGGAAGATCGAAGGTTGATATGTCCATATTTCTTAAAACATCACTAAATGTTTCATGGGGTGTCCTAATTCTTTCACATGACTGTACATACTACATACATACACAAACTCACACAGCTATAACAGCATGCATCACCTTTCTCCTTTTCTATGCATTTATATTCAACCATAAAATAAAAAATAAAACAGATGGAGAATTGCTGTGGCATGTCTCTGGGTTGCTATTATAAAAGGAAGGAAAAATTACTCACATCGTGGGCAGAGGACCTACTGTTTAGTTTGTGCTTGTGCATTTGGGCTAACTGAAGATTACAGTGCATTTCCCTAAGCCATGGTGTGTCCATGAGTGAGAGGGAGGGTGTGATTTGGATTATTGCCTTTTGAAATTATTCACTAACAGAGGGTTTCCCAAACTCGGTCCTCGGGACCCCAAGGGGTTCACTTTTTTTAGCACTACACAGCTGATTCAAATAATCAACTAATCATCAAGTTTTGAATCAGATGTGTAGTATTAGGGCAAAAACCAAAACATGCACGCTTTGGGATCCAGAAGACAGAGTATGGAAAGCCCTGCACTAACCCCATGCATAATACCACTGTCAACCATTATATGCTGAAGAAAAATATAAACGAATCAAGTAAAGTGTTGGTCCCATGTTCCATATGCACAAATGTTCCATATGCACAAAAAGCTTATTTCTCTAAAGTTTTCTGTACAAATTTGTTTACATCCCTCTTGCTGAGCATTTTTCCTTTGCCAAGATAATCCATCCATCTGACAGGTCTGGCATGTCAAGAAGCTGATTAAACAGCATGATCATTACACAGGTGCACCTTGTGATGGGGACAATAAAAGGCCATTCTAAAATGTACAGTTTTGTCACACAACACAATGCCACTGATGTCTAAAATTTTGAGGGAGAGTTCAATTGGCATGCTGACTGCAAGAATGTCCACCAGAGCTGTTGCCAGAGAATATAATGTTCATTTCTCTACCATAAGCTGCCTCCAACGTCATTTTAGAGAATTTGGTAGTACGTCTAACCGGCCTCACAATCACAGACCATGTGTAACCACGCCAGCCCAGGACCTCCACATCCAGTTTCTACACCTGCGGGATCGTCTAAGACAAGCCATTCGGACAGCTGATGAAACTGTGGGTTTGAACAAATAAATCTGTGTGCTCATCATCTGCATCCTCACCAGGGCCTTGACTTGACTGCAGTTCGGCGTCGTAGCCGACTTCAGTTGGAAAATGCTCACCTTTAATGGGTACTTGCACGCTGGAGAAGTGTGCTCTTCATGGATGAATCCCGGTTTCAACTGTACCGGTCAGATGGCTGACAGCTTGTTTTGCTCATGTCAACGTTGTGAACAGAGTGCCCAATGGTGGCGGTGGGGATATGGTAGTGGCAGGCATACGATACAGACAATGAACATAATTGCATTTTATCGATGGCTATTTGAATCAACAGAGATACCGTGACGAAATCCTGAGACCCCATAGTCGTGCCATTCAACTGCCACCATCACCTCATGTTTCAGCATGATAATGCGCAGCCCCATGTCCAAGGATCTGTACACAATTCCTGGAAAGCTGTCCCAGTTCTTCCATGGCCTGCATACTCACCAGATGTCACCCATTGAGCATGTTTAGGATACTCTGGGTCGACGTGTACGACATTGTGTTCCCGCCAATATTCAGCAACTTCGCACAGCCAATGAAGAGGAGTGGGACAATATTCCACATGCCACAATCAACAGCCTGATCACCTCTATGCGAAGGAGATGTGTCGTGCTGCCTGAGGCAAATGGTGGTCACACCAGATACTGACTGATTTTCTGATCTACGCCCCTACCTTTTTTTTAAGGTAGGGGCGTAGATGCATATCTGTATTCTCAGTCATATGAAATCCATAGATTAGGGCCTAATTCATATATTTAAATTTACTGATTTCCTTATATGATATGAACTGTATCTCAGTAAAATCTTTTAAAAAAACACCATTCCCTATCTAGAGCCCTGTGTTTTGCGCAATGATGTCACATGACCTTGATTGGGCTCCCAAGTGGTGCAGAGGTCTAAGGCACTGCATTTCAGTGCTAGAGGAGTCACTACAGACAACCTGGTTTGAATCGAAACTGTATCACAACCGGCCGTGATTGGGAGTCACATAGGGTGGCGCACAATTGGCCCAGCGTCATCCAGGTTTGGCCGGTGTAGGTCGTCATTGTAAATAAGAATTTGTTCTTAACTGACTTGCCTAGTTAAATAAAAATGTAACATTGCTGATGCAGCTCCGGCAGGCCCTTAGACTGGGTGGCTACTCTGTGTATCCCCACGTTCCATTGACTTGTACACTCCTCAAGCAATTAGTGCTACTTCCTGTCCAGTAGAATGTTGATGGAGAACCATTTGGCTGCGTTGTTGTGTGGTCTCCAACACGTAGAGATCAATGGCCGTATCTTTGGCAGCACCATTACTTGGATCCGCCCTCTCTCCACCCAGATCAATGCCCGGATGCTCATCAAAATCTAATTGAAGGAACTTCTCATTAACTAAAACAAACATGTGTAAGTAAGTAAAATGTAAAATGCCAATATCAGAGGCAAAAGACTGAGAAGGGAGAGAGACTCGGAGAGAGGGAAAGAGAAATGAGTTTAGGTGCTGGCTGACAAGTGGTAGACATGGCAGGGGAGACACATTGGTAGAGAGAGATAATGAGCATTTAGTGCCATATTACCCCCTTGTGACTATACTACCACCTACCACACTACCACCCAAAACATCTAGGTACTGTAGACACACACATACACATTCATTGAACTGCTGGGGAGGAAACAATAAGTGTCTGTTGAGAGATTAGAGCTGGTTGTGTTTAAATGACAGAGTTGGTGACAGAGTTGGTGAGGTCCCTAGTAATCTAAATTATGTGTCTTAAAAGAACAGAATATACAGAAGAAGCTGTACATGCACACACACACACACACACAAACACACACACACTCACTTCACCTTGTCTTGGCCAGGTCGCAGTTGTAAATGAGAACTTGTTCTCAACTGGCCTACCTGGTTAAATAAAGGTAAAAAAAAAAAAGAAAAAAACTTCCACCGTACCCCCTAAAAGGACTTAGTAAAGCCACAGACACATCCCTTCTCTCCCTCCCCCTGGCCCTGTCAGAGTGAAAGGAGAGAAGGCAACGGTGGGCTTACCCTTCGCTGACAGGTGACACTGGTTATCAGCCCTGCCTCCATGTACAGCGAACATTCTGACACCCATCAATCAAAATGAACACAGTATAAAGACGCAGTTCTCTCCCACTCCCTGACATCACCGCACATATTTGTTTATATACTGGATTCTTGACATAGCTCATCTACTGATGTACATATGATTCCTACTATCTTGTGTCAATTCATTTGGTGTAGATACATTTGGATTGCATTAGATTACTGTTACAGTGCTTTTTGGGATATGAGAGAGAGAGAGAGAGAGAGAGAGAGAGAGAGAGAGAGAGAGAGAGAGAGAGAGAGAGAGAGAGAGAGAGAGAGAGAGAGAGAGAGAGAGAGAGAGAGAGAGAGAGAGAGAGAGAGAGAGAGAGAGAGAGAGAGAGAGAGAGAGAGAGAGAGAGAGAGAGAGAGAGAGAGAGAGAGAGAGAGAGAGAGAGAGAGAGAGAGAGAGAGAGAGAGAGAGAGAGAGAGAGAGAGAGAGAGAGAATTATTTTTTTGTTGAATTTTGACAATCCTTCTTATAATACTAATAATAATTCACATCAAATCAACACTTCCGAAATAACCAGTTCATTATCAACTAATGAACACAGCACATTATCACAGCGCCACTCAATTTCAAAAATATTCAATGTACTCATTAGTTTATAAAAATTAAACTCAATTGCAAGTCGTGATTTTACCATTTTTTTAAAAGCTGGTATAAGTTCTTGTTCACCTTTCTGTTCAATTTTATCTCTCCTAGTTATATAAATTGCTAATTTTGCAATACCAACAATAAAATTAAGCAATTGACATTTGTATTTTTTCTTAATAGTATACATACAACCAAGAATAAAATCCTGCTTTGTAAAACATACCTCAAAAGATCCAAAAAGAATCTCTAAAAGGCTAAACAAAACAGAAAGTCTGTTACAAAACATAAAACAATGGAACACAGTCTCCCTTTCTATACAAAAAGGACAATTTTCACTTACATTTGGGTTCAACATTGCCACAAAAGAGTTAACGGCTATGGCCCCATGGAGTATCCTCCATTGGAGATCACCAACTCTTTTAGGTAAGGGAGGTTTGTACAGAATCCTCCACACTGGTTTTGTTGTTTCAGTAATCTCCAATGTGTCTCTCCATACAGTATCACTTCTATTCTTTAACCATTTCATATTTGTCACTTTCACAATACTTCTGTACAATGATTTCCCTTTAACTTCAAAAAAGTCAATTTGCTCATCAAGTTCCTTCTTCAACAAGGGATTTATATCATTAAATGAAATAAGATCAGGTACAATACTTATATCTGGAAAGAAATCTTCACAATCTGGAAATATACATTTCTTATTGTACTCATCAAGTAAATTTTTTTCTTGTACATTCAAAGCCCCCTGCAGTTTATCTAAAAAACATTTAATGTATCGTGCAGACTTTACCTTTAAAAAGGCTGAAACTGCTTCTACATCTTTAAAATCAGGACCTGCATTATTTATGATGTGTTTCAATTGTAGAGATCCACTTCTATACAACACATCTTTAAGACCTGGTATTTCGTCACCAGATACATCGAGACGTGCTCCACACACAATGGGCTCTTCCAGTAACCAGTACAGAGACATTAATGTTTCCATCCATTGAGGCTTAAACAGACTCCATATTTTAAAAAGACTTCGATAGAAAGCAGGAACTCCTCTAAAATCAAATTTTTTAGAGTCCATTAAAAACAAAACAGTGTCCAGGCCAAGTCCACTTATTCGGCGTAAAATGCATTGAGCCACTGGTCTCCATACCAGTCTTTCAGATCCCAGCATAAATTTCTGCAGAAACTGAAGACGATAAGCAGCACATCTACTTGCCAAATGCACTAGACCTTGGCCTCCATCCTCTTTAGCCAGGAACAAAACACTTTGAGGGATCCAATGCAAATTGTCCCAAAAAAAGTTCACAATTTCTGCTTGGATTTTTGATAAGAGACCAACAGGAGGGTCAACGCATGCAAGTCTATGCCACAGGGAAGAAGCTGCAAGATTGTTAATAATGAGTGTGCGTCCTTTGAATGACAACTGAGGAAGCAGCCATTTCCATTTTTTCAAACGTCCTGTTACTTTATCTGCCATTCCTTCCCAATTCTTCTGCATGAAAGTTTCAGAACCTAAGAAAACGCCAAGATATTTTAACCCATCTTTTTGCCATAATAAACCTCCAGGTAGAATAGGATTCCCTCCTTCCCATTTCCCAATCAATAAGGCATCACTTTTCCCCCAATTAACAATTGCTGATGAAATATCTTTAAAATCATTAACAATCTGTTGTACAATTTGAACATCATCACTATCATTTATAAAAACAATAACATCATCAGCATATGCAGATAAATAAAAAGCATTATTACACTGTGGCAATGTTAGACCCTTTAACTTGTTTCGAAACATAAAAAGCAGTGGTTCTATAGCCAGCACATATAACAGCCCAGACATGGCACAACCTTGTCTAACGCCTCTCTGCACTTTAAAGGGTGCGCACAAACTACCATTCAATTTAATCACACTCTCAATATCACAATACATTGTTCTGATCATATCAATAAAACTAGAATTAAAACCAAAAGCTTGTAAAGTATGCCACAAGTAAAGGTGTTCGACCCTATCGAATGCCTTCTCTTGGTCTAGAGAAATAAGGCCAGTATTTATACCAAACAGCTTTGAAACTTCCAAAACATCTCTGATTAGAGTTACATTATCAAAAATCGATCTATTTGGTACACAGTATGTTTGATCGTAGTGTATCACCTTCCCTATTATTTTACTCAATCTTGTAGCCAAAGTTTTGGACAGGATTTTATACTCTGAGCACAAGAGAGAAACAGGCCTCCAATTCTTTATATTTTGAAGATCACCTTTTTTTGGCAATAGAGTGATAACTGCCCTTCTACAACTGAGTGGAAGAAAACCATTAATTAGGCTTTCATCAAACACTGATACGAGATCTTCTCTTAAGATGGGCCAGAAAGTTTTATAAAATTCAATGGGTAACCCATCAATCCCAGGGGATTTCCCATTCTCCATACTCATCATTTCAATGTAAAGCTCTTGTGAGAGGTTGTTGCAAACTTTCATTGCTCTCTTCGTCAAGTTTTGGCAGACCTTCAAAAAAACTACTAGTGGTCATCTTTTCATTTATTAAATCAGCTGTATATAATTTTTTATAAAACTGTACAGCAACTTCTCTTATCTCCGAAGTTTTATTTACTTCTTGTCCTGTATCAGAGACCAAGGAATGAATGATTCTACTTTGACTATTTTTTTTCTCCATACTGAAGAAAAATTTGGAAGGCGCATCCATTTGTGTAACTTTCTGGAAACGTGAGCGAACCAGCGCTCCCTGTGCCTTAATGTCCATCAGGTTACCCAATAAAGTTTTCTTTGATGTCAAAGCTTCAATATGTTCTTTTTTACCCGTAGATGCAGACAAACTGTACAAATCGATTATATCAGTCTCTAAAATATTCAGTGATCGAGTTAGTTCTCTTGTAAAATTAAGAGTATATTGCTGGCAAAAGCTTTTGATTTGTATTTTCCCGCAATCCCACCACTGCTGTAAAGAGCTATATAAATACTTTTGTTTTTTAAAAACATCCCAGAAAAAGTTGAAAGAGTCTTTAAAATGTTTATCCTCAAGCAAGGATGTATTAAGATGCCAATAGGCACTGCTTGACTTCACATTACTAACTAATACAGAACAAAGAACTGCACTGTGGTCTGAGAAACCTACAGGATTAATTTGAGAAGATTTAAAAATATTGAACTGGTGCTTAAAACTGTAAAACCGATCAAGACGTGCCAAAGACAATGAATTATCTTTACAATGAACCCATGTATATTGTCTTAATTGTTTATGCATATTTCTCCAAATATCACAGAGATCAAAAGTTTGAACGAGTTGCTTAATAACTCTTTGGGATGCAACATGTGGTTCTAAATGATTTCGGTCTACTTTATCGTTCTCAGTACAATTAAAATCTCCACCTAAAACTAGAAAATCATCTGTATTTAGGCTTTTCAGAGTAGTGTTGATTAAGTTTAAAAACAAAACTCTTTCCACTCCACTATTAGGAGCATAAATATTTAAAAACACCATAACAATTTTTTCAAATTTAACAATAACTTTTAAAAAACGACCTTTTTCAATTTCAACAAATTCATAAGATACTGGAGTCACATTTTTAGAAAATAAAATTGCAACACCTCCACTAATAGAGGATTTATGACAAAAAAAAAAGTTGACCTCCCCACTCTCTTTTCCAGTCTACCTCATTTCTTTGATCACTATGTGTTTCTTGTATTAACATGACATCAACAGACTTCTGATGTATAAACTCATACAACATCATCCTTTTACGAACTTCTCTAGCTCCATTTAAATGTAAAGTTCCAATTTTTAGTTGACTCATAGTTTTATTTAAGTTCAACAAGAAACTAAGATGGAAAAAAACGGAGATTGTGCATATGGTAAAAATAAGGATTTAAACCATGGCATTCTTCTCATCTCTAGGAATTTGTTTTTTTAACTTGTTTACATATTTGCGTAAACGGTACACCTCGAGATCTGAGAAAGCTCCTTCTTTCATCAAATATCTGGTGTCTTTCACGAACTGTGCACGATTAGGAAAATAATCCTCAATCTGCACACCTTTTAGCCCTTTAGTTTCCTGCAGAAAACCACGAATGTCTTCGGCTTTATACAAAACATTTACGATTTCATTTTGAGAACAAGCAGAATACTCTGAACACACAGAAACGCTAGAATCAGAATCATCGTCATCCGAAGCTATGATTTCCTCTTCAGCGTCACCTTTTTTGACTTGTTTACTGGTTTTATCGTTTCGATTCTTTTTTCTTTTAATTGGAGTTTTGAAAGTTGATTCAATTTCCATTTCCAATTCACAGTCATTCAATCTCAAGTCCTCCTTTACAGTGTCTCGATCTTGTTCTGCAAAAGCAGAAAATACTGTCTTGCTCAACCCAACCGCGTTCTCTACCTCCACAGACTCCTTCACAACCCCTCCATCATCCACAGGAGAACCAGACCCCGGTGTCCCCGCGCTGTTCACCCCCGCGAGCGGCTCGTCTAGCAGCGCGTTACTCGCAGCTACACTGCTTTCAGCCTCCAGCGGCGCGGCCGCGGGTGAGCTAATTTCAGCCGCCGCAGGTGCGCTAGTTTCAGCCACAGCGCTCGCGCTCCCCGCTTGATCTGCTTTAATCTGTTCTGTGTTCTTATTCACTTTATCAGGGCAATTACGACTAAGATGCCCAATTTTCCCACAACCAAAACATTTGATCGTAGTATCAGATGATGCGAAGACAACATAATCAAAGGAATCTTTTTTAAATTTAAATACCAAGTCAAGTTCATCCTCGCCATCCTTCAGAATCATAAACACCTGCCTCCTAAAAGACACGAGATGTTTAACTAAAGGCGATTTACATCCAAGCGGAATTTTTTTGATGGGGGATATCTTGACATTTCTTGACAATTCTTGCACGATTATCTCGTCTTTCACAAAAGGAGGGACGTTTGAAATCATTATTTTCTTGGCGGGAGTACTAAGAGGAAACACCGGCGTGAGTGAACCTTTAATTACAACACCATTTTGCACCATTTCATTCGCTTTCTCAATCGTTTAAAAAAAAAACACTAACGCATTGTTCATTCGCGAGGCGGACACGATGTTTTCATGACCCACAACATCTCCTACAGCCAAACAAACATCTTCCACGTTAGCATTTGAATCAATTTTTACTCCATGACGCCGAGTTAAATTTTCAAAAGCCATCGTGTTTGGAGTCGCCATGCTTCCAGCTAAAATGCTGGAAGCAGACTATCCTCACAAAAATACAACGAAAAAAACAAACAAAATCTAAATACCTCAAAAAAAGAAAAACACAAACGTAACACTTACAAGAAAAAAAGTTTGAAAAAAAAGCACTCTTACCAGCCACAGGCTACAACTCGCACGCACACTCACCACGCTCCGCCCACTCACTCCGAGAGAGAGAGAGAGAGAGAGAGAGAGATCCATAACAAATGTATAATAATGCTTCCAGAGGATATGACTTTGTGTGATGACTCATCCATCATTTATAGCGCTTTTGAAATTATCATTTAAAAACGTTCCATCAGAAAAGTACAGATCACTTTGAATGATGCTCCGAAGCTCCTGCACACTATTCCCAGTGTAATTGTTGGTTGTAGGCTATTGCTTTTTCTTCTATTTATGCATTCTTTTATGACAAGTGGCCAATTGAAAATGAGATATGGCCAAAACTATCCAATTACATAGGAAGAGGGGTGAGTGCAGTGGAGCATGAGTAAAAATCTAATCTTTACCTAATGTGTTGGAATCCTTGGCAGGTAAGAATTCAGGATCCCACCATGTTCTATTTTGAGTGTCATATTCTCCAACTCCCTGCAAATGTTATAGAATTAGACCAATAACCATCATATCTCTAAAGTTGATGTTCATGTGTCATCCATAGGACATGTCCTTCTATTGAATACATTTCTCACTTATGGCGGCAGAAAGGAGGACAGGACTATTTGACAGATGTCCTGACCCATTCTCTACACAGATACAAACAAAACAATATGACACCTAGCCTGAGAGCAAACAAGCATCACAATAACTCTTTGAACATGGAATGTGTTCTCAAGAACTAATGTGAAATTAACCCATAAATGTCTTTCTTTGAAAACGGAGCCACCATTTTATCCAGATTTATTGTTTGACCGCTACAACTGTTTTACCTTTGAGCAGAGTTTTGGTGGTGATTTGTAATCATTAAAACAAATGCTGTGTCTGTAGTTGGGCTGAGGAAACAGGCCCTGGTCAGCACTCCCATCCACACTGCAATAAGCCCCAGACCTGTCAGACAAACCACCTTTTTAAAGTGTATATTTATCAGAGTAATTTAACCTTCGCTAAACACAACATGATGACAATGTTTTCTCCTTTAGCAGAGATAGTCGGAAGCGGTTTCTTTTCCTCCTACACTGATGTCGAACTGCAAATAAAGTATTGTCCTATTGTGTTGATCCTCTTTGAAAAGACATGGCGTACCATTGCAGTGTTACTATCTATGTTTTAGCAGACACACTTAGAGTTATGTTTTCTTTTAAAGAGTGGACGTTATGCCCAAAGCATTATGTCCACATGCAAGCTCCCTGGTTGGTACTATTTAATTGCACTTACAGTACATTCGGAAAGTATTCAGTATATTGTCTTTTTCCACATTTTGTTACGTTACAACCTTATTCTAAAATTGAAAAAAAATATATACAATTCCTCATCAATCTACACACAACACACCATAATGACAAAGTAAAAACACGTTTTTAGAAATGCAAATGTATATATAAAAAACCCCCGGAAATATCACAATTACATAAGTATTCAGACACTTTACTCAGTACTTTGTTGAAGCAACTTTAGCAGCGATTACAGACTCGAGTCTTCTTGGGTATGACGCTATAAACATCGCTGCACAGCTATTTTCGGGTCTCTCCAGAGATGTTCAATTGGGTTCAAGTCCAGGCTCTGGCTGGACCACTCAAGGACATTCAGAGAAGTGTCCCGAAGCCGCACCCGCATTGTCAAGGCTGTGTGCTTAGGGTCGTTGTCCTGTTGGAAGGTGAACCTACACCTCAGTCTGAGGTCCTGAGTGCTCTGGAGCAGGTTTTGAAGGATCTCTGTTCTTTCTCCGTTCATCTTTCCCTCAATCCTGACTAGTCTCCAAGTCCCTGCCACAGAAAAACATCCACACAGCATGATGCTGCCACCACCATGCTTCCCCGTAGGGATGGTACCAGGTTTCCTCTAGACGTGATGCTTGGCATTCAGGCCAAAGAGTTCAATCTTGGTTTCATCAGACCAGAGAATCTTGTTTCTCATAGTCTGAGAGTCCTTTATGTGCCTTTTGGCAAACTTCAAGCAGATAGAAAACATCTCCTAGATGTTAAACACATCTCCTCAATGTTAAACACATCTCCTCAATGTTAAACATCATAAATATATCTGTGCACACACTCTTCATTCATCTTTATCTCAGTGTACAACTTAAGCCCTGTTTATACCTGGTTCTAACATGCGTCCTTTGTCCTGATCTTGTCCACTTTCTGGTTGTGACCATATTTTCAGACGTGTCTACACATGGTATTAAAATGTCTCTTTTCCGTCCATGGTGACCAGATTTCCTGGTCCTTCCCTGTATGCAAATTATTTGATAGATAGTTTAATAAGCATATTAGCAATAGGTATAAACAGGGCATTTTTTTTCTCTCAAGGGCTGAAGATGAGATGAGAGATTGCAGTGTGATAACAGTTACATGGCTCTCATTTAATACTTGAGGTGTAATTTAGGGTTGTGTCTCAGTCGCTGGATATGTAGCCTTTTCTGCCTACATTATTACGACTGCCTTAATCTTATAAGCATTTGATGATTTCCCAGTGTCATTGCACTGCAGTCGGTGGCCATTATGTTCTTGTAATAGTAACCTAGGCCCCTTTGTCGTTTTTTCTGTTCTCGTTTTTCCAAAGTTAACCAGTCAAATGGCAGTAATATCCTAGAATATTATATGATACAGTATATCATTTAATAAAAGGATACAGTATATAATATAATAATACAATACTAGAATAGTCAAGTAATATCACAGCAATATGTAATGGAAATCTGATATGATTCAAGATACTTCATCTTCCTCCCCTTCATTATTTAAACGTTTAAGTAAGGCAAACCAAACCCGTTTGATATGAATAAAGATGACAGCTACTTATTGGAATATATATGCTATAATGTGGAAGCCCATTATACTATGAAGAACAGACACATTTGATTGCTGGAAGATTTTTTTTTTTGTTGCAAAAGTCATGATGTAGTGAATACACCTGACACTTTCACTTTCTGTTTGTTTTAATCACTTTCAGTGCTGTGATGGGGATTGTGTATCATGTTTCAGTAACGGCAGTCATAGCTACAAAGGGGCTACGATTATTCTTTCTTTACCATATATTGTGATTGGTGTGATTTTCTCTTCTATCTCTTCCAGACTGGAGTCTCCCACGCGGTCTCTGTACATGGAGGCCCCTAAAGGAATCCAGATTCTAGCAGAGGCAGGGGACATCCAGGCCACGTGTAGAAGTGACCTACGGCTGGAGTCCAAAGACGGAGAGGTAGGGGACCCATTATCCCAACTTTTATCTTTTCGTCATCCTCACTTAAAGTAGTCACTGATCCAAAGGATTTCACTCAATAGCGTTCATTTTCAACTTATGTCAGATCAGTTTGTCACTGATGTCATGAAAGAAGGAGTTCAGGAAGGAAGTAAAGATGCATTAAGACTTCTCACGCTGGGTATACTCTACATTTGTATATCTGTCTGTCAATGTTATGATTTGAGGAAACGGTCCCGTGTAGCTCAGATGGTAGAGCATGGCGCTTGCAACGCCAGATTTGTGGGTTTGATTCCCACGGGGGACCAGTACGAAAAAAGTATGAACATGTACTAACTGTAAGTTGCTCTGGATAAGAGTGTCTGCTAAATAATGAAAATGTGGATGAGGGTAAAACTTTATTTGTCCTATTGTTGCCCTTGGGTTATTCTTCCAAAGTGTAATCAGAAAACTTAACAGAATCATGGGACTAGATGATATAACACATAAACAGAGGCCCCTCTCCATTTTATGGACTTGATGTGACTTATATCAGACATTTTAGTGCTTTGCTATATCTGCCCTCACACTCCATTTGAGATGCCTTCCAACTGTCCATTTATCACCTGCCTGATGCATGGACAGACACCTCATAGACAGCTCTCCCTCTCCAGGAGCCCCTTGGCACTTCCAACAGCAATTAGTGGTGAGGTTTGCCTATTAGAGACCTGCCCATCCCCGGTCCCCAGCCTCTCTCTCACTGCAGAGATTTGCTCAATAGCAGATGTGTGGAGAAGTCAGCTGAGACTCCCTGCTTAAGTGTTTCAGGTCATTTGATGGAAATGCTTCCCCCAGGCGCCTGATAATGACTCCTTTTACCTTTTTATATCTGGAGCAGTTCCACTCCAGTTCCACTCCCGGTCGGGCAAATACAAGCCCAGTCCCGGGAGGGCGAGGTGGATGGAATGGTAAAGTTGGGTGAAAGAGAAGAAATACCAATTCATATGGTAATGTCTGAGTAAAGTTAGAAGCTATTGCTGGAATTGATATGTATACTCTTAGATAAAAGGGTTCCAAAAGGATTCTTTGGCTTTCCCCATAGGATAACCTTTTTGGTTCCAGGTAGAACCCTTTTTGGTTTCACGTAAAACACTTTTGGGTTCCATGTAGAACCAATTTGTGTTCCATGAGGGTTCTACCTTGAACCAAAAGGGTTCTCCTATAGGGACAGCCAAAGAACCCTTTTAGGTTCTAGAGAGCACCTTTTTTTCTAAGAGTGTAGCCTAAACGCTTGGGTATAGATTTGTTCATCTTAAATCATGAAGGAGCGCTCAGAGATGAGTTAGGTGTGTGACCGTTAAGAGGTTATTGCCAGTAATGGCTTTGTCCGTCGATAGCCCCTTTTCTTCAGCCCAGAAGCATGGCAGAGATGCCTTTAGAAAAATAGTTTGTTTTCTACAATGAACAGATAATGCAAACATTTATACAGTATATTGTCCACAGTGCTTTGAGTGATCTATAACCTCAAGCTCATTTTGATTGTCTTGTTAGGTAGAGGAGGCTATACTTGGTGATTTTTTAAACTCCCGAGTGGCATCACTACAGACCCTGGTTCGATCCCAGGCTGTATCACACCCGGCTGTTATCGGGACTCCCATAGGGCAGTGCACAATTGGCCGGGTTAGGCCGTCATTGTAAATACTAATTTTTTCTTAACTGATTTGCCTAGTTAAATAAAGGTAAAATAAAAAATAATACATTGGTAGAGTCACACACACAGTTCGCTCTCTACTCTTTCTCACTCACTCAGCAACCTACCCACATACTGTACGTAAATAAAATGGCTCTGTCTTTATCTACCCTTGTCTCCTCTTGGTCAGATCACTCTGGATGCGCGGAGGATCAGGCTGCTGCGTCTGCCGGAGGGCAAGGCCTCTCCCTCGGGGACCACCTCCAGACAGACTGTCTATGAGGTGTGCGTCTGTCCCAACGGGAAACTCTTCCTCTCACAGGCTGGGACAGGCTCCACCTGCCAGAACAGCAACAACGTCTGCCTCTAGAACACATACATACATACACACACACACAAACACGCACGCACACACACAAACATTTGCATGCACACACACGAGCACTGAAACATACACACACATACATGTATACTGAACACACATACACACACTGAAACACATACACAGAAACATACCCACATAGATCATGCCAACACACATGATACACATTGTTATCAAACACACACACACACACACGAGACACACACACACACACACAAACAAAGTGTTCTGTCCCTCCTAACAGCCCTCTGGCAGAAACTGAGAGGGATCCTCCTGAGATTTTCAAAGAGACCCTCAGAGTGACAATGTTCTGTTCGCTGTCCTGAAGACAATTTCAGTACCAGAATCACTGGGGTGATCACCCACATTAGAAACCCTGCAATATCCTGCCATTTTCCCCTCTCTGCTTCAAGTCACCTACCACACATGTAGTGATAGAAGGCTCATTACTATTTTGTTCTATGATTACCTTTTTCCAATTAGTTAGCAGTTCTAACAATATTGTAAGTTGTTTTTAATCATGAAGTGTGTGCCAATAGTGTTTTCTTTTGTGAATGATTGTTAATGTGTCAAGCTTGGTTTCACTTGCATATCATGTCAATTCACATCAATGTCGACTTTATAGAATCATGAAGAGAACAACAGCAGCACAGATTTTGAACCCACACAGCTAAGAGAACATTATGGTAA
Organism: Thymallus thymallus; assembly: GCA_023634145.1. Taxonomy (NCBI): domain Eukaryota; kingdom Metazoa; phylum Chordata; class Actinopteri; order Salmoniformes; family Salmonidae; genus Thymallus; species Thymallus thymallus. Next base: position 15,462,448 of record CM042390.1, read on the forward strand.
ACATTAAGTATATCTCAATATATACCATAGAGTATATACTGTATATATACCATATATACCATAGAGAGTATATCTGTGTACGCGGCCAATAAACTTTGATTTGATTGCACGGGGATGTGATGGTCTTCATAGGTGATCACCCTACCAATTCCTCGTACTGGGACTGAACCATTGTGACCCACTCTGTTCAAAGAGGGAGTGCCTGTGCCTTATATCAATGCACTTGTGGCAAGGAGAAGCACATCACACAGACGTTCTTTTGTCAATGAGTACATTTATTTTTCCTTTCGGTTAAATCCGTTTTGTGTGTAGAGGATGAGAATGCAAAGATCTCTCTGACTCACCCAACTGCTCCCACACCCTTTCTACCCCTTCTTCTCTCATATCTTTTCAGTGATTTAATCCCTTTGACAATAATATTTGGGCCGACATATTGGTAAACACATGGTTTTTTAGATATAAGCAAGAGAGTTATCTTTTTATATGATTTATCTGTAAATACACAATCACATCTGTGTGTGTCAAGGGCACGTCCTCGATAAATGGAGAATCAGCTCTTTTGCAAATTAAAGCTTTTATAATATCATGTGTTTTTGTAAAAAAAAAAAGATTGAATAAGTAAACATCTTGATATTCTACAGGTAAGTATGTATAGTGTACAATGATTTCCTTTTGGGAGAAGTTATATTAGTTTTTCATTCTTTTGGCTCAACAGTACACATGAAACCTAGCCCATTTTGTTTGGCAGTTGGGGGTGAGGTCTTTGCATTCCTCGCGTGTTGTGTGGAATTTGTTCAACTTTTTTGGGGGTCTTTTATTGACTGTGTATTTGGCTCTGCTTGTTGAATGATGCTCAGAGTAACCGACACACAAACCTAAAAGTGGAGGAGCCCCTACTATGACTTAATACGTAGTCATCTTGTACAGTACTCGTTGAGTACTTGTCTTGTCCTTAGCTCCCATACACTGCAATCCTCCTGAAGCGATCTGAAGTGAACAGTGTCTGTGATCAAGTTTATTAGAGCGAAAAGGGAAGTCCTCAAGTCCACTTTGCCTTGCATCGACGTCCTCTTCTTTTACTCCATTTGAATGGGGCTGTTTGCCTCAGCTTAGACCACTCGTTATTATCACAGCATCCCTTCTGAGGAAAGCAATACAGTCTTCAGGAGGGTTTTTACCGCTGGGTTTTATAGCTCTGTCAGTGTTGTGCTACTGTATATTCAAGAGATGTTACGTTTTGTATTGGCTCTGTAAAATTGTTTCAATATTATTATTTTTTCTCCATATAAAAGCATTTTATGTATTTAGATTTCCAACGCACACACTGTAAAATGCCACTGAGTATTGCTGACAGTACATAATAAACTAAATGTCAAGATGACGGAAGCGTTTCCCCAGGCATATTGAATTGAATTTGTTTTTATACAGTTATTATTGTCTGAAAAGCAGATCAGTCGTTCCAAACTACAGCATTCTTATTTTTCAGTGTTCTACACCATGGGAAAGTTATAACACAGACACACGCAAAGTGTACAAACCTGTCCAGTGCTAATTGGCTAGATCAGAGGACTCTATCAACACCACTCAAATTAAGTTGCAACTCCCCTTTTCCTCCTTATTATAGTGAGAAAGACTATCCAGAATGTTTGCTGTGTGTTTTGATTGGTTAGGAACTGGGCAAATGGCTGCTGTGAGCCTCGTTAGTGAGTATTTGCTAAGTGCCCGGTCACTGGCTGCGTCTGCCACAGCCCCAATAACAAACTAAGGATTGCAAATCATTAAAAGCAGCCCCAGTCTTCTACTGCTCTCCTGTCCACTGCACATACATGCCATTCTGACTCCAGTTATTAGATAGTCTCTGTATGGGTGTCTTTGTCATTCTAAAACAGCGTTTCTAAACCCCAGTCCTCGAGTACCCCCAACAAACTCACCTGATTCAACTCACTGAGGACTTGATGATTAGTTGACAAGTGGAATCAGGTGTGCTTGTCTGGGGTTACAACAAAAATGTGTGCTGTTGGGGGTACTCGAGGACTGGTGTTGGGAAACCCTGCTCTAAAATATATGCCTCAAAAGTGAACCCTTTACCAGGCCTTTCCAATGTCAAGATGGTCTTTTATGAAGAGGGGAGTCCGATTTCAGATGGTTGCACGTAGGTTGATTGGACCGTCACTTTCATGGCAGTGCTTCTGGGTACACAAACAAACAACTATTATTATGGAGGACTTCCTCTAGAATTCTTATAATAAGAGACACTGTTGATCATTGCCTTCATTCAAGTGTGTCTTCTGACTCTGAAACAAGTCTTGTTAGCCTACTGAAGAAGATATAGGGGATTATATAGGATGAGGGACTTTAGAATCAGATTTTCCAAAAGTGCTTGATCAAAACACTTCACGCTTAGCTTCAGAAGGATTATCTGACATACCTGACTTCATAATAATTTCCCTGTGACTATGGCAGAAAAGCAAACTCAAAAGTCTCATAAGGGTCCATCATTTGACAATAGCTACAGTATGTTTCCTTTAACTTGTCTGGTGATTTTTGTTCAACATTTAGAAAGTTAGAAAATAGATGTGACTATTGGCTGCTAGGGTGCGTTTCTATTTCACTATCTTTAAAAAAAGAAGTTTTCACAAAAATGTACAGTTTAAAATGTGTTTCCATTACCCATTTAGGAGAATTGTGCATTAATACATTGTCACAGGTAGCCCGCAAAAGCCAGCATGGATAGAACGCAATAATTGACTAATATTTGCCATATTCTAATGAACAATTCTCATGTGCCAACGTATCTCCATGGTGAAACTCGCACTCCTGTAGATCTGAAATAATTGGATGGTGATACAGACAACCAGAAAAGCAAGGCGAAGTAATTCAGGCATTTCTTGAAAGTCAGGACAATCCTTGTCCTGTAAAGAAATAACAAATTGTATTGATAAAACTGATTTGGAAAGCAGTTGTAATTTAGAATTAAATGACGAGTGGAGCGTATGGGATGACGTCACATGCCACATGTACCTTCAAAATTATTTGGCAATCATATACATTTTTTTAAAACAGTTTCCATCATACTTTGTCCAATAAAGAAAGTTAGACAAAAGAAAAATACACCCCTATCAAACAGTTAAAAATGTTGTCTATCTTTAGAAAAAATGTATCCTATGTCTGCCGTTTCCATCATTACAATAATTTTTTATGGCCACATTGTTGAATAAACCTGGAAATGGAAACCTAGCTAGTGTCTGTTTGGCAGTGGTACTTATTTAGACTGAGAGTGACAGACGTCTTCAAACATACATAGTTTCTCTGTTATCATGGGGATATAATTATATAGTTTAATAGGCTAACCACCAGTGGCTCAAGATACAGAATGTTATATATCAGAGCTATCATTTTACATATTTCTGGGGTGCTCTAAACGCTATTGTGCTAGCTATGTGTTGTCTCTCACACCTCTCCAGTTTAAAGAGATCTAACGAGCTAAAAGCAGGACTTTGAGCGCCATGGTTATTATATTCTAATTTGATTTTTGTCTTCTTTAATTGCTTTTAATGGGTGGCTCACACTAATTGATTGAATTACATATATTTTGCGTGTTTTTGAGATATTGTGTTGAACTATTTTTCTGAGCTGAGTATGAGTGCATTCTTGTGTAATTTAATGTGTTTTGGTTCTTAGCTTCACAAAAATGTGTTACATCATGTGTTGGGCCGATTTTGAACAGCAGTACATGTGGAAGGAGCACAAAATGTTGATGACATGTAAACAAAATGACACTCACAATCAATCATATTTTCACTTCGTACCTTTCTTTGGGTTTGACATTAGGAGCCATTCTCTCATGTTGTACAGCTTGTCATTTCAACCGAGACATTGGTTACCTGTCCTCTCTTCAATCAAAAGAGGATGCTTATTTCATATTTTAAGATACAGATCTGATATATATCGCTTTCAAGAGTGATAGCTGTGTCATCCATGCTCGAGTATGAGGCATTCATTTAGTTCACATACATTTATTTGGTCCTCTTTGAGAAGATTCAATTATGATATACATTTTAAAATGGTGGGTTGACACAATTTTGTGAAGGCTGAGAAGTCATTGTACATTTTTTTCAAGTTTTTTGTTTTTTTGTTTTCACCGTGATGTAAATGAAGACGATCCTCGCACATTCTATGCAAAATAAATGGATATAGAGAGCATTGTAATAATGCGAACACGTGTCAGTTAACTATCTTACATTTATTATACTTTCTGTATACAGTTTGTATTTATGAATTGAGTTGCAATCTAAAATGTATCAATAAACTTATAAAAAAAAATGTGGGCTTCATCTGTGTGCACATTCTCTCTGAGTACAAGGAAAGAGAAATATCCTACAGAACATTTTGTCCGTCAGATAATTGCTCTACGTTTTCACGTCCTTGTTTTTTTCATGTACCCTCCAGTAACTCAGTTAAAAGCCCAGTGCTGTCAAAAAAAACATGATTTTGCAGTGTTTTAAATATATTTCCACACTATGATGTTGGAATAATACTGTGAAATTGTGAAAATTATGAAAATGCCCTTTTAGAGTTAGAGGTGTTTGTTTAGACATCCTGAAATTTCAGCCTGTTTTGTTGGGATGGAGTTTTGGCCTGCCTGGTGACATCAACAGGCCATAAATTAGTTAATAGAGGATTGCCAGGTGACGTACAATGCCTCCTGGCAGCCAATTTCTGTGCCGTATTTGGCTGCTCTAACAAGGCAGAAAAGACATCAGTGATTTCTTTTACAGATTACCCACAATCATCAAACACCAAGGAGATAAGACTCAAGGACTGTCCGAAAAGAGAAGAAACATTTTTGCCCAACAATACCTGAACACAGAAAGCTGTCAGTACCGGGTCTGCTCTGAACATTTCATCAATGGTAAGTCAAATTTCGAGTTTACTTTAGCTTTTAACTGTTATGCTAACCAGGTGCAGTCTGTCTAGCTAGTGTCTCTCTCATATATTTATAAAGCCCTTTCTCAGCAGATGTAATAAAGTGCTTATACAGAACCCAGACTAAAACACAAAGAGCAAGCAATACAGACGTACAGTAGAAGCACGGTGGCTAGGAAAAACTACATAGAAAGGCAAGAACCTAGGAAGAAACCTAGAGAGGAACCAGGACTCTGAGGGGTGGCCAGTACTCTTATGGCTGTGACGGGGGTAGATTATAAGAGCACATGGCCATTAAGGCCTGATCATTCTTCAAGATGTCTAAACGTTCATAGATGAACAAATAATAAATCACAGTGGTTGTAGAGGGTGCAACAGGTCAGCACCTCAGGAGTAAATGTCAGTTGGCTTTTCATAGCCGAGTGTTGCACCTCAGGAGTAAATGTTGGTTGGGTTCTCATAGCCGAGCATTCAGAGAGAGAGAGAGATGCGAGAGACAGCAGGTCCGGGACAAGGTAGCATGTCCGGTGAACAGGTCAGCGTTCCAATGTAATTGTTGAGGTAGTTTTAGACAAACCAGGAAGTCTTAAGCAAACCATCTTCAATACCACAGTAGCACCATCTCCTGCTTCCAGACATTTCACTACCTAGATTACAAGGGTTGGATTTGCACTAAACAATATGTTATGTCAGCACAAGGCATGTACACCATCTGATATAATTATTAGCCTCACATTGTCTACTGGTATCGATTTTAAATTGAGAACATATAGAGGCAGATTCCCTTCCCCTCTCTATTGCAGGATTGTGATCTGTGATTAATCAACAATGACACTATAATAGTTAACAATTAAAACACGTTTAAACACTTCAAAGAATAAACACTTTTTTTCATATAGTTTCAAAGAGTAAAAGTAAGCTAACTTTTACTAATGTAAAGGGAATACATCTTAGTAGCAAGTAGGCTATTATTACTAAAGCATAATTTAAGTTGAACAAAAAAAAGTTAATACCAGCGGTGGCCAACCTCGCTACACAGATCCCTGATCTACTTGGTGAGTAGACTTCTATTCCAGCCCAGCAATAGCACACTTGGTTATCAACTAATTAGGTTTGATAAGCTGAATCAGGTGTTAGTCCTCAGCTGGAACAGAAGCCTGCACTCCCAGAAGGGTTGGTCTGCTCAAGTTCTAATAGGTTTAAACGTTGTGTGTGACTTTTAAACTGTTTTTTTTTTTTTACATTTGCTAACATAGGTGTACATATAACCCATGGTATAAAAGGATGCACCCTTATTCTCTTGGGACAGTCATTGGGTCCTCTTCATCTGCAGACAGTGTTTAACAGCTCTGTATCTGAGGACAGAAAACATCACAAAGAAACAGGCTTCATTATACTCAAATTAGACAGCACTGAATATTATGTTGCTATATCTTTCTGTCCTCATAGTTTTCCTAGCTAGGGACTGGAACTGGATAATATTTTCATAATGTCCTCCCACAAAGGTACTGTACTTGCTCTTTCCAGAGTAGCCTACTCTCTCCTTCTCTGACAGCTGGAGCTGCTAACATTAAACCTTTCACCCCCTTCCATGGCTGTTAGCTAGCTACCTAGCTATAAATGCATTTTGAGTTTGTGTTTTTAATTTACAATGATACAAACATCAAGAGCTAGTTAGCTAATATGAAGTTAGCTTGCAGGTGATAATTAATTAATTAATTCACTTAGCTAGCTATACAGTATGTAAAGTTACCTAGCTGCACAATAACTTTAGGTTACTGTAGCTAATTTTCCCGCAACATCAGACACCCCCTAACTTCATACACTCTCTAGTGGTTGGAGGACTAAATCACCTCGAGCTCAAAATTTTAATGGACTGGAAAATAAAGTAAGTTTTGCGACTATATACACCCTTCTAACTAGCTGACCACCAATTTTCATTACAATTTATGTGTTAAGTTAGGTTATGAGAGTTTAAAAAAAATGCACCGGTGTGGCAGGCGACTCCGGCCATATAAAGGGGCAACCCACCGGTCCTGGAAACAACAATGGTGGGGCAAAAGGCTCAGGCCATGGAGCGGGGCAAATAACCGGGCCAGGACTGAGCACCGGTGTGGCAGGCGACTCTGGCCTTTCAAAGAGGTAAACAACCGGTCCAAAAAATGACACCGGTGGGGAAAAAGACTCAGGCCATGGAGCGGGGCAAATAACCGGGCCAGAACTGGGCACCGGTGTGGCAGGCGACTCCGGCCTGTGGACCACCACGGGAGGCTCCGGGCTGTCGACCATCACGGGAGGCTCCGGGCTGTCGACCATCACGGGAGGCTCCGGGCTGTCGACCATCACGGGAGGCTCCGGGCTGTCGACCATCACGGGAGGCTCCGGGCTGTCGACCATCACGGGAGGCTCCGGGCTGTCGACCATCACGGGAGGCTCCGGGCTGTCGACCATCACGGGAGGCTCCGGGCTTTCGACCATCACGGGAGGCTCCGGGCTTTCGACCATCACGGGAGGCTCCGGGCTGTCGACCATCACGGGAGGCTCCGGGCTGTCGACCATCACGGGAGGCTCCGGGCTGTCGACCATCACGGGAGGCTCCGGGCTGTCGACCATCACGGGAGGCTCCGGGCTGTCGACCATCACGGGAGGCTCCGGGCTGTCGACCATCACGGGAGGCTCCGGGCTGTCGACCATCATGGGAGGCTCCGGGCTGGTGAGGCGCACCGACGGTCTGGTGCGTGGAGCCGGCACTGGAGGTACCTGGCTGGGCGCACGCACTGGAGGTCGGGTGCGGGGAGCCGGCACGGGACGTACCGGACTGGAGAGGCGCACTGGAGGCCTGGTGCGTGGAGCCGGCACTGGAGAAACCTGGCTGGGCACACGCACTGGAGGTCGAGTGCGGGGAGTCGGCACGGAACGTACCGGACTGGAGACGCGCACTTGAAGCCTGGTGCGTGGAGTCGGCACTGGTGGCACCGGACTAATGACACGCACCTCAAGGCGAGTGCGGGGAGCAGGCACAGGACGTACCTGACTGGAGACGCGCACTGGAAGCCTGGTGCGTGGAGTCTGCACTGGTGGCACCGGACTAATGACACGCACCTCAGGGCGAGTGCGGGGAGCAGACACAGGACGTACCTGACTGGAGACGCGCACTGGAAGCCTGGTGCGTGGAGTCTGCACTGGTGGCACCGGACTAATGACACGCACCTCAGGGCGAGTGCGGGGAGCAGGCACAGGACGTACCTGACTGGAGAGGCGCACTGGAGGCCTGGTGCGTGGAGTCGGCACTGGTGGCACCGGACTAATGACACGCACCTCAGGGCGAGTGCGGGGAGCAGGCACAGGACGTACCTGACTGGAGAGGCGCACTGGAGGCCTGGTGCGTGGAGTCGGCACTGATGGCACCGGACTGATGACACGCACTTCAGGGCGAGTGCGGGGAGCAGGCACAGGACGTACCGGACTGGAGAGACGCACTGGAAGCCTGGTGCGTGGAGTCGGCACTGGACTAATAACACGCACTTTAGGGCGAGTGCGGGGAGCCGGTACTCAGCTTACCAGACTGGAGAGACGCACTGGAAGCCTGGTGCGTGGAGTTGGCACTGGACTAATAACACGCACTTTAGGGCGAGTGCGGGGAGCCGGTATTGAGCTTACCGGACTGGAGAGGCGCACTGGAGTGTAGCAGACGGCCGGACCCGGACTGGGCACCGGTGGAGCGGACTGCTCTGACACTGGAGTGTAGCAGACGGCCTGACCCAGACTGGGCACCGGTGGAGCGGACTGCTCTGACACTGGAGTGTAGCAGACGGCCTGACCCAGACTGGGCACCGGTGGAGCGGACTGCTCTGACACTGGAGTGTAGCAGACGGCCGGACCCAGACTGGGCACCGGTGGAACGGACTGCTCTGTCACTGGAGTGTAGAAGACGGCCGGACCCGGACTGGGCACCGATGGAACGGATTGCTCTGGCACTGGAGTTCTCACACGTGAAACCGGCATAGGTTGCACCGGACTGGTGACGCGCATTTCAGCGCGCATACAGGAAGCCGGTATGGAACATACTGGAGTGGGGATGCACACTGGAGACTCGGCGCGGGATGTAGGCATTAAACGACCCGGACTGGGGATGCACACCGTGGGCACCTTTAGCTCCAGCTCCTTCCGCTCGTTCTCACACTCTTCCCAATTTCGCCTACACAGTTCCATAATGCTACTATATACCCCCTTCAGGTATTCCTCTTCCTCCACGTATTCCACATGGAGAGTGGTACTGGCGCGTCCTCCTCGTAGCCAGACCATCCCCATAGCCCCCCCCCCCGAAATTTTCTTGGGGTTGCCTACGGGCTCCGTTACCTCCGTTTCCTCGATTACGCCGTTTTCCTCTCTTCTTCTCCGTTGCTCCCGTATCACGCTGCTTGGTCGGGTGGTGGTTCATTCTGTCACGTTAGGGTGTGTAGAGAGACCAAGGCGCAGCGTAGCGATAGTTCGACATCGTTTATTAAATAAATAAACTAGACTGGACATCGAACTATACAAAATAACAAATGCAATATAAAGATGACACACGTAGCACGAACACGGGACAACATATAACAACAATGAACCACGCCAAGGGAGTGGAACACAGACATATAAGTAGGATCCCTAATTAGAGGTAATGCATAGCAGCTGCCTCTAATTAGGGATCCCACACCACACAGATGTAGAAATCATAGATCTGCCAGACTCTGACCATAGAAATATAGAGAAGCAAAGCTTCTCTATGGCCAGAGCCTGACACATAATTGAAGGAAGGATGAATGGGCAAATTTACCGAGACATTCTTGACAAAAATCTGCTGCCATCTACCAGGATGATGAAGATGAAACGAGGGTGGACATTTCAGCAAGACAATGATCCCAAACACACAGCAAAGGAAACTCTCAATTGGTTTCAAAGAAAGAAAATAAAGCTGCTAGAATGGCCCAGCCAATCACCTGACTTAAATCCCATTGAAAATCTATGGAAAGAACTGAAGATCAAGATTCATAGAAGAGGCCCACGGAACCTTCAAGATTTGAAGAATGGGCCAAAATCACACCAGAGCAATGCATGCGACTAGTTTCTCCATACAGGAGGCGTCTTGAAGCTGTCATTACCAACAAAGGCTTTTGTACAAAGTATTAAATAAATATCAGTAAGTGTGTTCAATACTTTTTACCTTTGTCATTTCACATAACTTAATTTCTGAACTTATTTGTTTTGGTTTCTTTGTATGTATGGATTACTTGGGTTGTTACCAACATCTGGTGAACATTTCATGTCAATAGCACCTTTGGAAATATATTTACTGAGAAAAATGGTGACGTGTTCAATACTTATTTCACCCGCTGTATATATAGGTATTGATGTAAAAAAGTAGAAAATGTTTTTCATGCTCTAACACTACTTTTTCTCAGCCACCTCTGTCACGCCACCCATGGCACCACCCTCAGGTACTTCAGAATTTGTTTTTCTCTCTCTCAGTTGTATCAATTACTATTGTTGCTGTAGTACTTACTTTTTCATTAGCAAACCATGTTAATTAATTTTGCAAGCTCCCCGGAGGAGTATGAGTCCGAGGTGCCATGGGTGTGCTGTGACTTCTGACAGTACTGGTTCCACTGCAGGTGTGTGCAGTGGGATCCAGAGGCGGCGGTGAAGCTGGATTTTGATTGTGATTTCTGTGACAATATAGGGATGGAGGTCAAGATGTAATTGTTTGTTTTGTTTGTTTTCATATGCAATTATTTATGTATTATATATTTATTCAACCCATCTAGTGTATTTCTTCCTTTACTTTCCAAATGCATCTCTGCATCACTGAAATTAAAGTTGTATTTGATTCATACTCATTTATATTTTAATATTAATTATCTACTTTCTCAAAACATAAGATTAATCTTTAAAACAAATTATGAGACATTATTTACAACACTGGAAAAATATGTTAATGAAGAACCATTGATGGCTTGATCACAGGATAACACTGTTGAAGGTAATATATTTCTTAAACTATTCTTGAATAGATTAAAACTGCCATAACCATTCTGAGATGTGTATGTTGGTTTACGACCTATGACTTTACACTGCCAAGACTGATGAAGAGCGCTTGGATGACTTGCTAGCTAAACCAAAGCTAAATTGCCTCCCGCCTAATGCCTTATGATAACGCAAGTTCATCTATTATGAAGAAACAAGAACTGTCATGAATTGTTGTGAAAGTCATTTTGCGTTTGGGAAATAATTAGTTTATATAGGCCTCATGACAAGAGTTTTGTTTTAATGTTTGCTGTCTTTCTTTAGCTTACAAATAGTTCTGTATGAAATGAAGCAGCAGCAGTATATGGTACATGTTTAGCTGATGCAGTGTATGCACAGCATTTGTTTATGGTCCAGTGGGCATATCTCATGCTTTACTTTGCTGTATAACAGAAACTTTGCTCCGGTTGAAAAAATGCAAATGAAACTTAATGACGTTGATAAGAATTTGTGAATAGTAAAATGTGCAACAAATTAATTGTACATGAACACACAAATAGTGGCTAATTGCATAGTTAAAGAGCGTGTTTTTATGCATATTATAAAATCATACAGCAGTTAACTTTTAGGTTGGCTGGTAATTTAGCCAATAGACTACAACAAATTGAACATCTTTTGAACTAGAAAATGGTCCTGCATTAAATGTGCCGTTGTCTAAATTGATAGCTCTGCCCAATTGCAGAAGCTCGGTCTCTTGAATTGTTCATGTAGTTTTTCTAACAGAAAACATTAAACGCTGTTCTATACATCCGACCTGTCCTGTAAAGATTATTTCACACCCTAATTCGATGTAATGTTGTTAGAATCAATGAAGTCATCACACTTCAATTAAGCTTGGTTTACTGTGACAGCGAGTGACGTGGTTTGAAAAGTGATTTTCTTGTTATCTGGGTCATCTCAGATGTCCAAGACACCCATTGACAATCAATTCCCTGTTGGCTTTAGTGAAATATGCATCAGAGGAGCGCTTCACACTTATTTCCACAATATTGCGATCACATTTATAGGCCTTTAAAACACTAATACACATCATGCTGTACATTCTAAACTTATATTCAGACTACAAGTGCACCAATCCTAGAGCCAATATAGAGACAGAGCAACTAACAAATAGCCCTGATGTACACTACCGTTCAAAAGTTTGGGGTCATTTAGAAATGAAAGAAAAGCACATAAAACTGGCCTTCTTTAGACTAGTTGAGTATCTGGAGCATCCGCATTTGTGGGTTCGATTACATGCTCAAATGGCCAGAAAGAAATAACTTTCTTCTGAAGTCTATTATTGTTCTGAGAAATGAAGGCTATTCCATGCGAGAAATTGCCAAGAAACTGAATATCTCGTACAACGCTGTGTACTACTCCCTTCACAGAGCAGTGCAAACTGTCTCTAACTAGAATAGAAAGAGGAGTGGGAGGCCACGGGGAACAACTGAGCAAGAGGACAAGTACATTAGAGTGGCTAGCATGAGAAACAGATGCCTCACAAGTCCTCAACTGGCAGCTTCATTAAATAGTACCCGCAAAACACCAGTCTCAATGTCAACAGTGAAGAGGCTACTCCAGGATGCTGGCCTTCTAGGCAGAGTTGCAAAGTAAAAGCCATGTCTCAGACTGGCCAATAAAAATACAATATTAAGATGGGCAAAAGAAGACAGACACTGGACAGAGGAAGATGTGGCTTTTTCTTTGCAACTTTGCCTGGAAGGCCAGAATCCCTTAGTCGCCTCTTCACTGTTGACATTGAGACTGGTGTTTTGCGGATACTATTTAATGAAGCTGCCAGTTGAGGAGTCTTTAAGCTCCTTATCTACCGCACGGCACCACCTTTCAGAAACAATTTCTCTCTTTAGAAAACACTGATAAAGATTCCACTTCTATCTTCTTAAAAACAAAACAAAAAAATTACTGAGGTTGTTGGGGTTTATCCTCTGTTAAATATGTGGTTGGTAACCTACAGGCTAGAGCTCCATCCGAGGGGAACCCACCACCACCACTCGGTAGTCCTCCTCACTGCTAAAAACAAAGGTGCTTTGCCATTCAACGTGAGTGCCATCTGAAGCGAGCCATTGAAGACTTTTTGGTGCTATATAGCACCATTTCTTCAAGCAGTGCACCTTTCAGTTTATTGTAGTTTATCTGTGCTCTTTCGTTCCTGTACAATTCAAGGGGCTGTATTCGCTCCATGTCATTTCCACCTGTATTGTCCATGCAATATCTTCTCCATTGACCAAATGTAGGTCCTATGCTCTACATGCAACCCAGTGGAGGCTGCTGTTCTTGGAGATTTATAATCTGTGCTCGAACCAGTAACCCCTTTTCCACTCCTTCAAGGTCGCTGTAGGAATAAAGAATTCATCATTGATTGCTCTGCTCAGGAACAATGCTAATGGTTTTATCGACTTTTATTCCTCACACCCAACGCTTGCTTTATTACAATTCCACCTTGTTTTTTATTGAAACTGTGCAAGGCCGACCATCTAATGTTGTTAGCACCAATATGCTGCATCAAAGTGTCATTCAACTCTTAGAAAGAGACGTTTTACAAGTCTTAAGCCAAAAACACTAGCCATGGTTTGGGTTATGCAAAAAAATGAATATGGAGTTTTCAGACTTTGAATGCATTTGACAAATGTTATGTTTGATAAAGTACTTCTAGTATAGCACTTCTTTATGTTTTGGGTTTGTTTTTTCTTTTCAAGACTGTTGCACAGTGGCAATATATCAGGAATATCATTTTTGTTGGGGGGTTTACAGGTAAAATATACATTTCAATTCATATATTCAGTTTATATAATGTGCGCATGGCTGCCACTCAAAAGAAAAACAAAAGTAATAAATGCACACAGAGAAATTATCATAATGATCAAAACTGAATAATAAACAAAAGAGGTGGGCCTACATCCCAACTCCCCATCAAAAGAGGTGGGCCTACATCCCAACTCCCCATCAAAAGAGGTGGGCCTACATCCCAACTCCCCATCAAAAGAGGTGGTGCTACATCCCAACTCCCCATCAAAAGAGGTGGGCCTACATCCCAACTCCCCATCAAAAGAGGTGGGCCTACATCCCAACTCCCCATCAAAAGAGGTGGGCCTACATCCCAACTCCCTATCAAAAGAGGTGGGCCTACATCCCAACTCCCCATCAAAAGAGGTGGGCCTACATCCCAACTCCCAATCAAAAGAGGTGGGCCTACATCCCAACTCCCCATCAGCCTGTTAAAGAAACTGGGATATTAGTCCATCTACTGAGGTTGGATTTAATTGATTTGAGTGTTCTGTTAAAGTTTCTGGCAATGGTTTTATCTGAGGAAGGAAATACGCATATCTATTCCCAAAAATGTTAAATGACAAACAATTGGGATTCCGTAAGTAGAGATGGAATCCTCTACTGGGGTCTTGAAGGCAGTAGGGCAGATTTGGTTAGATTTATTTTATAACATGAGATGGAGCTGACTTTCTCTATGATCTTCAAAGCGTTTGGGAGGGATACATTGTCTGTATAAATATATCGTCAGTGTATAATGAGATGACGGAATCCATAGAATTGAGCGATATTGGTGTAATTTGTTGTAATTTCTTTCGAATGTCGAATTGCCTGGGCCAGACAATAAAAATAGCAAAGATGAGATGGGATCACCTCAACCTGGACTAAGGGGTAGACGTAACATAGTATATGTACATCTGGGATACTTCAATTAGAATTATTTGTTATGTTTCGTATGGTATGTATTCATTTGTGGATGTCCACATCCATTTCGTATGATATGTCACAAATTACAATTTGTATGATACAGTATGTTACAAATTGCAATTTGTATAATATGTTACATTATGTTGAATTCCAATTTTAAAGGATTAAGGGTAGGGTTAGGGTTAGCTAAAATGCTAAGTAGTTGCAAAATAGCTCAAATGTAGTAAGTTATAAAATAGCTAAAATGCTAAAGTTGTCCGTGATGAGATTCTAACACGCAACCATTGGGTTGCTAGACGTTTGCGTTATACACCCACCCAACCACCCATCCACCCTAAAAGTAACCTGCTGTCTTATGTAACCATACCAAACGTAACATAGCATACTAATGTTAGTTTCCCAGATTTGCGTTTACTATGTTATGTCTTGTATATGAGACTAGGCTGATCACCTTGCCTGCTACTTTTAATTATTCTGAAGGGAACACAGCAGGTATTGCCTGTTATTACTATGGCTGAGGGATTGGCATATAGTATTTTAATCACATTAATGAAATTGGAGCCAAGTCCCATATGTTCCAAAACTGACCAAAGATATGACCATTCTAGTCTATCAAAAGCTTTTTCTGCGTCGATAGATAGAACTGTTTCTGATAAGGCATGTAAGATATTTCATAGACTTCAGAGGATAATCTGAGGATAATCGTTTTTTAACAAACCTTCCTCAGTTGAGAGAAGAGGAGTTATTATTACAAACCTCAACTTGGCTTGGTGTTGATTTCCAATCAGAGGTGTATGATTCTTTATAGAAACGGGATAATCTTATGTTGATTAATTTGGGTTCTGATAGTAATTCCCCTGATTCAGATTCAACACTTGCAATTGTTAGCCATTAAATGGGTTGATTACCATGGAAATGGTTGAGTCTAACTTGATGGATGGCAAAATCTGTCTTATCACTAGATTTAGTTCTGTCTTGACTTTGCAGAGAGTAGTCGCTACCTGATCTAAACATGTGTTTGGTTGAGAACGCTCTAACGTTGTTAACAACTTTTCCCAATTCTAGTATCTTCTTTAATTGTGATTTATTCAGCCCAGATGCCAAATGCATTGTTTTAATTAAATCTTTGATGGCGTCAAATAGAATCAGAGGATCATCGACTGAATTTTTGTTAATCATTACGAATTCAATTCTGTTTCAAATTGTTCACATTAAGTAACATTTTGTAGAAAGGAGACAAACTACCATCTTGTGGCTCTTTTAAGAGATTCTGAAATGTGTATCTGGCAGTAGTAAACATGATGATCATGTCAAATTTCTACTTTCTTATTTAAATAAAATAGAATAGATAATAGTACTAAATTGATTTGTTTGAATAAGAAAGTGTACTCTTTTTTTATGAGCTTTCCAGGCATCGATGAGGTTGTAATCAGAGAGTATATGTTGGAGAGCCTTGGTTGCCTGCGGATTGTAATTGGATTTGTAATTAGATATGTCCCAAATGTCATTCATATCTGTCCCGATAACCAGTTAGAATTCAGTTAATTCTAACAATATGCTGTTCAGAGATTTAAAAAACGTAGGATCATATGAATTTGAAGCAAACACATTAATAAAGGATTTTCTTTCCCATTATGGATACATTTAAGGAAAGTGATTCTGCCTTCTTGGTCTCCGCCTTTACCAACTATGGTGATTTTGAGTTTATTCTATGATTACACCTTTAGTCTTGTTTGGCACTGATGAAAAAGCAGCCAGTTTGTACAAATGGTTCTCTATCCAATGTGTGTCCTTTTGGAGCAAGTGTGTTTCTTGGAGCATTGCTATATCAATATGCTTTCTTGCTACAACATCAAGAAAGCTGGAACGTTTGAAATGATTATTAAGACGTTTCAAATTCCATGAGAGAATAGCTAGTGTTGCCATTGTTTTTCTAAAATGTAATTATTATCTTTAGTGTTGATAAAGCCCATTTAGTGTTGATAAGTACCCACAGTGAAACCCACCCATTGGTCGCTCCACACCCAGAAGACCATCTCTATAAACCGTTCCCCCCTTGCTCCCCTTCCCCAGCCCCCCTCCTCCCTCGGCCCCAGCCCTCCCTTCCCGGTTCCTCCAAACCTCCAATATAATTAGAGTGATGTAGTATAACGGCGGGTGTCAGCCTTATATATGAAATCTCTTAAGCAGCATATTTTTGGTCTTAATGTATTAATGTAGGGCGGCAGGTATTCTAGCAGTTAGAGCGTTGGGCCAGTAACCCAAAGGTCACTGGTTCGAATACCCGAGCCGACGAGGTGAAAAACCTGCCTGTGTCCTTGAGCAAGGCACTTAACCCTAATTTGCTTCAGGGGCACCGTACTACTATGTCTGACCCTGTAGGTAGGCCGTCATTGTAAATAAGAATTTGTTCTTAACTGACTTGCCTAGTTAAATAAAGATCGAAGAAGAAGTTAAAACAATATAAGTAACCAATTCAGACCTTTACAATTGAGTTAGAAGACTTGATGAGTAAGGGTGGGTAAAAATTAAGAAAATTAAAACAAAAAGCAGACATGACAGATATGCAAGCCTAATGCCTAAACAGTCAAAAATAGGATATTTCTATATTTAACCTTTATTTAACTAGGCATGTCAGTTAAGAACAAATTCTTATTTACAATGGCAGCCAACCTACAGGATCAGCCCCCGGAGCAAATTAGGGTTAAATGCCTTGCTCAAGGACACAGACAGGTTTTTGACCTTGTCGGCTCGGGTATTCAAACCAGCAGCCTTTCGGTTATTGGCCCAATGCTCTAACAGCTAGGCTACCTGTAGCCCCGATAGCTCTAGGACCAATGACACTTATTTATTATTAGCAATATGCTTTAAATGCTTAAAATGTCCATAAACCTACTTTAAGTGCTCAATACTCTAGATCCTTCAAACTCAACTCTGGACCTCAATGCCACTTTCACTACATTTTTTCATTGCTCCTCTCTAATCAGGGACTGAATTAGACCTGGGACACCAGGTGTGTGCAATTAATTATCAGGTAGAAGAGAAAACCAGTAGGCTCCGGACCTCATAGGGTAAAATTTGAATAGCCTTGCTCTAGATCATTGCCGTAGGGCAAGTCTACCCTGGGAGATAAATTCACTAGACTAAACAGAGGGGGACAGGTATCAACAGGAAGAAAAAAAGCAAAAGCAAAAAAGCTATTATGTAGTAGTAGCCCGTATGGGACTGGCCATCTCTGCTTGCCAGCAGTAAAAAGTTAAATACAGTCTTAGTACGTATGGCACCTCGATATATTGTCCATTGTTCATTAATTGGCATGGTGTCAACACTGTGTATATGTCATGGATAGTAGGCAATATAATTAATTAAGATCAATGCACTGCAATAATAGTAATATTGTTCCTTGTACACAAACATGAGGGGTGTCCTCATCATTGTCTTATATTGAGGGCAGCATCATAGCCATGGGCTAGGCAGCGTGATTGTGCATGCATATCATACCTGATTAATGAGCCAGTCATGGGATTCCATCTGTTGGCTTGACCCCTTGTGTGCTGGGTTTGATGTGCTTCTCGAAGAAGTCCCACGGGACTCGTCTGAGGGCAACCCATACAAATTAATGGATGTTTGTTTTGTGCCAACCAAAAAAAGAGGTTAAATGTGTGTCCAAAAAACTAAAATATTTCATGTGCTTTCTTATACAGTATCTCCTAGAAAGAGGACAGACACTTCAAAACCGAATTCCTTATGATTTATTTTTTCATTATTTTCTTTTTTGCCATTATGAATGTGTTATTCAGCGCATTTCTATGGGCTATAATAGTAAAGGACACCTTTTTTTATATTTTTTTTATACATACAGGGTCCTAAAATTCCAAATCAAATAGCTAAATGATCCCCCTTATCCAGCTTTCCTGACTTATTTACAACTGTAGGACCAGTCAAAATGAGCCAACAGTTTGCATTCAGCAAAACTTGGCCAGTACAGCAAACTAGTTCTTTACTACTTGGCAATGTTTATTCACCAATAATACAAGTCTTTGTTTTCAAGGATTATTTGTTTCTCCATAGACATTATTGGTTTTCTCCTGTCAGCCAAACTTTTAGAACTGTAGTAACAACTTAGACACAACCTTCAACATCCACTGTGGTAGTAGCTGTATTACTTTATTTAGGCCTTGGTTAAGCACTATTCAAATGAAGCCAAAGTTGAGCTTGCTCTGTGATGTGGAAACTAAAGCTTTCTTGCTCCACTGCTGAACCTGCACTGTGTGAGTGTGTGCGTGTGTGCCTGCATGCGTGTGTGTTTGTGTGTTTATGCATACTTTTTAATACAAGCGTGTGCATGAGCGTATGTGTGTGTGTTTTTGTGTGTGACTATGCGTTCGTCTGCGTGGGCATAATGAATATGACGGTCACAAGATCAGCCCCCTGTGTTAATTGAGTTCAGGTAAATATTACTTCCCAGAAAAAGGGAGCTGCTGTCTTGTCATTTGTTTTTCTCTCTCTTCGCCCAACCCGGGCACACGCTGAGACAAGCTGACAAATCAGGGCCGCCTTTTGACACCGCAAGATTCAGCGGGAATATTAAAAGAGATTATGTAGAAATGAAAAAAGTTCTTATCTTTGCCTTTGGAAGCTGCCGAGCCTCTGATAAATCATGATCCATCGGTGGATTGAAGAGAAATAAGGCATCTGTCAGAGCAGCAGACCCTGATGGGTGTCAGGGGCTGTATTTACACAAGCAGCCCAACTCTGATCTTTTTTTCACTAATTAGTCTTTTGACCAATCAGAACAGATTTATGGGAGGCTGCCTGGCCTCCCAAGTGGCGCAGTGGTCTAAGGCACTGCATTGCAATGCAGGAGGTGTTGCTACAGACCCAGGTTCGATCCCAGGCTTGTCACAGCTGGACGTGACCGGGAGACCCATGAGGCGGTGCACAATTGGCCCAGCGTTGTCTGGGTTGGGGGAGGGTTTGGCCGGCCGGGTTTTCCTTGTCTCATCGCTCTCTAGCAACTCCTTGCGGCTTGTTAGGGTCGTGTTTCGGAGGACGCATGGCTCTCGACCTTCTCCTCTCCACAGTCCGTAGGGGAATTACAGCGTTGACAAGACTAACTACCAATTGGGGAGAAAAATAATTGGGCTGCCTCTGTAAACACGGGAGACAATTTGCAGCTGAAATCATCAGATGCATAGGTTCTGGATGTAAGCCTGATAGGCCAGAAGCAGGTGCATGGTTCCTTTATACTCTCCATTAGTAACATAATTAGGTTGCTGGCTTGGAAGCTATACAGTGTAAGAAATACAAGGACAATGCAAGTTGTAGATCTAATGAACTTTTATTTGAAATTTCAATTAATGATACAATATCAATAATGATATGCTCTTCCTCTGTCTCTTCTGATTGGTTCCCTCCGAATCTGTACTTCTTTGGCAAAAGGCTGATTCCTCAGTTGTTTTCCCAGTAACCCTTGTCACTTTTGTGGCAAATACACTGACACTGTCAAACATAGTAATAAAAACAATGCATTTCAATGCAAGCACCTTTCAAGTCACCCAAGGAACAGGGAATAAATAAAGAGTAAACATTCCAAGACAAAAAAAAGCACTACCTCTTCCATTTCTTCCAAGATAAGTCCTCTGGTTGGAAAGAGGCTAGGCACCGTAGAGAACTTTACCTCCTAATCACTACAGCCTACAATACACACAACCAATCAGTCATACTAAAATACATCAGTTGTCTTTGAAAACGTTCTATGTGATCTGTGCCTGACGAAGAGCTCCGGGCCTTCTCTTTGCGAGTGTCGATTCTCCCTGGCTCCCTGTACCATTGAAACTCCCTCTGTTACGATCATCTGCGGAAGACCATCGCCAAGACAAGACCTGCCACTGGCAGAACCCTAAATTATTTTGGGTTCTGTTTTTAAAGTGTCTAATATTCTCTTTGTAATGAAAAGCGACTCACCATCAATCAGGGAACAGGCTGGGTGAGTCCTTGCTGGTTCTGCTTCTTTGCACTGTTTGGAGCTAGTAACACAATCATTTCTCTGAACCCTCTATAACATCTGCTAAACTGTGTACGCGACCAATAAACTTTGATTTTATATTATTTTACTCGTGGTTGCACCACCATAGGGGCTAGAAGAACGCAGTCAGGCCTACTGATGTTCTCAGGACTGGAGCTCTGGACCATCCCATGGTGCTCGTCCACCATGGCTTCCAGGGACTGCAGGTAGCCTAGTGGTTAAGAGTGTTGGGCCAGTAATCAGAAGGATTCTGGTTTGAATCCCTGATCTGGTAAGGTGGAAAAGTCTGCTGTTCTGTCCTTGAGCAAGGCAGTTAAACCCCAACACCTGCTGTCAAACTCTTCCTCATCAGACTGATAGTTAGAGTTGGACATTTTCACAGCGGTTCTCATAAACCGGCAGCAAAAAAAAGCGTCCATTTACATGTTGCTTATGAGTGCATTTCAGACTACTTTTGGATTGTAAGGCTGGTATGGTATGAATGTCCTGCTTAATATAATGTTTGTGTCACCGTTGCAAATCAACTGCATTATACAAATAATAAAAGGCAGGCACTTACAAATTTAATTGTAATGTGTACATTGTGAAAAGATTGTAGTTTTTTTTTAGTTTCGTTTTTTAAACAGTAATTATACTCTCTTGGATGAATGGATGAATTAAATTCATTGAGGGAAGATAGGGTTTGTATTTTACAGTATTTTACCATAATTGCCTGGGATTGGTGCAAGTTTGGAAGCCTTTGTTAAGGCCTCTATAGAGGTGCAAGTGATATAAAAGACCAACGTTTGGCATTTTATATAATTTGCACTTCAAGAGGCCTTAACAAAGACATCCAAATTGGCAGTGACTACAGGGCAAACCAGACCAAAGGACATGGAAAATACTCAACCATTAAAGGTTTGTGACTTGCTGCCACTCCAATGTCCCCTTTACACATTTAATTGTTGGGGCACTACTGCCAAATATCAGTGAAATTGCTACAGCACTCTCACTAACGGGGGGCACAAATGTAGCCTCTTACCAAAAACAATTCACAATAATAACATAAAATATGTTAATAAGCCAGAAACAACAATACCATGCAACAACTAGTGGTCAAAAGGTTTTTGGCATTCCAAAAATACGGTACTGTATTCTGTGTGGTGGGATTACAGTACATTCAAAATACAGAAATTCTGTCCCTGCCCACAACATTTTCCCACAGTGCACCATAATTTTCAGTATGCTGCAGTATAATGCTTCACATTATTCTACTGTTGATAAATGTACAAATTTACTGTGTAAATCACAGTTTTTCATTACAGTGTAATATTGTGTGTAATTCATTTTGTAAATCATATAAACCTTGTTTGGTTATTGTATGATACTGTCAAAACAACAAGAATGTTTAACACAGTACTGTCAGGCTCTGGCCATAGAGAAGCCTATTTGCTTCTCTATGTAGCTATGGTCAGAGTCTGACAGTGTCTTTCTTTTCTGTTTCTTTGTGGGTTTTGAGTGGATCTCTAATTAGAGGCAGCTGCTCCCGTTGTCTCTAATTAGGGATCCGATATATGTTGAGTCTGTCCTTCACGTGGTGTGGGTTGTTATCGATATCGATGTATGTCGCAGTCACGGTGAAGTAAGTGTGCCTTTTGTTTTACGTCCGTTCATTCCGTGTGTTTTTTGGGTGAACGTGACGTTTAGTCGATTTTGTATATTTACCTTGGTTTTGTGTCTGGTAGTTCGTCAGTTTCGTTTTGTATATTTACATAGTATAAAATAAACGATGTCGAACTACTATCCCTGCGCTGCGTCTTGGTCTCTCCAAACCCCAATTCGTGACAAGTACGTTTTCAGCACATTTATGGGAGACTTAGCCAAAAAGCATTGAGGTCCATGAAATAGGTTTCTTCATCTATAGATATCACAGACTACACCAAACCCAGTCCACTGGCTTCACCATTATTTCAGGTGATCTGACTTGAATTGGAATGGACATGTCATATTCAGCACACTGAATTAATTCCACCACAGGAGTCATAGCAAAGGCATTTTATCATATCCATCCCATTTAATCATTCTTATTCGTAATAGGGAAACGTAAGGGGGATGGCTACTGTGTGAATTCGATAAAGTACCTTTTGCTTTGTAAACATTGATTTACTCTTCCATTTATAAGGATGGTACAGGTATTGTGTTGCATAAAACAGTATCATTCCACTAAAGGTAATAAAGAATGTATTAAATGGTACTAACCACTGCAATAATTCTGTTTAAAAAATGCATGAGTAAACTGAGACTGCTGGATATCTCCATACCTCACATGAAATAAAACATTTTGTAATTGTCTCTCAGATAAATTATGTAATTGGTGTTGTCTTGGGAGATATCAAGTAAAGACAAAGGGTTATGAAAAATTCACAGTATTATATCCATCCTGTACGGTAGTTGTTGTTTTTCATTATTTGTCTGCCTGTTTTTTCATGGTTTCCACCTATGACTCTTTCCTCAGCTAAAGCCACTTCTTTTCAGTGACTCAATAATGACCTCTCACACAAAGGACAAACACAGACAGGTCAAGACAGAGCAGTGCAGTAAGCGAGCGTGAATAAAGGCAGAGAGGAGAGGAGGAGAGGAAAGGTTAAGGGAAGCTTTAGCTTCTCAACAACCATCCGCTTACAAAACTCACATCCTGGGAGGAAAACCTCGGTGTGTCCTGATAAACGCTTCGGACGAAACGCGTGAGAGGCCAGATTCAGGAGAAGATTGAATTCTGTGCTGAGGTGGCCAATGCAAAGTTTTGTGAATAGTAAGCCCTTCCCAACTCTCCATATAATGTGCTACAAGGAATCAGTGGTATAGGAACCATTCGTTTAGAGAAGGCTTTACCACCTTGTAATCAGTGCCTCAGAATGTCTATTGTGACTCCACTCATGTTAATGTATACAGTGGGGAGAACAAGTATTTGATACACTGACGATTTTGCAGGTTTTCCTACTTACAAAGCATGTAGAGGTCTGTAATTTTTATCATAGGTACACTTCAACTGTGAGAGACAGAATCTAAAACAAAAATCCAGAAAATCACATTGTATGATTTTTAAATAATTAATTTGCATTTTATTGCATGACATAAGTATTTGATCACCTACCAACCAGTAAGAATTCTGGCTCTCACAGACTTGTTAGTTTGTCTTTAAGAAGCCCTCCTGTTCTCCACTCATTACCTGTATTAACTGCACCTGTTTGAACTTGTTACCTGTATAAAAGACACCTGTCCACACATTCAATCAAACAGACTCCAACCTCTCCACAATGGCCAAGACCAGAGAGCTGTGTAAGGACATCAGGGATACAATTGTAGACCTGCACAAGGCTGGGATGGGCTACAGGACAATAGGCAAGCAGCTTGGTGAGAAGGCAACAATTGTTGGCGCAATTATTAGAAAATGGAAGAAGTTCAAGATGACGGTCAATCTCCCTCGGTCTGGGGCACCATGCAAGATCTCACCTCGTGGGGCATCAATGATCATGAGGAAGGTGAGGGATCATCCCAGAACTACACGGCAGGACCTGGTCAATGACCTGAAGAGAGCTGGGACCACAGTCTCAAAGAAAACCATTAGTAACACACTACGTCGTCATGGATTAAAATCCTGCAGTGCACGAAAGGTCCCCCTGCTCAAGCCAGCGCATGTCCAGGCCCGTCTGAAGTTTGCCAATGACCATCTGGATGATCCAGAGGAGGAATGGGAGAAGGTCATGTGGTCTGATGAGACAAAAATCGAGATTTTTGGTCTAAACTCCACTTGCCATGTTTGGAGGAAGAAGAAGGATGAGTACAACCCCAAGAACACCATCCCAACCGTGAAGCATGGAGGTGGAAACATCATTCTTTGGGGATGCTTTTCTGCAAAGGGGACATGACGACTCCACCGTATTGAGGGGAGGATGGATGGGGCCATGTATCGCGAGATCTTGGCCAACAACCTCCTTCCCTCAGTAAGAGCATTGAAAATGGGTCGTGGCTGGGTCTTCCAGCATGACAACGACCCGAAACACACAGCCAGGGCAACTAAGGAGTGGCTCCGTAAGAAGCATCTCAAGGTCCTGGAGTGGCCTAGCCAGTCTCCAGACCTGAACCCAATAGAAAATCTTTGGAGGGAGCTGAAAGTCCGTATTGCCCAGCGACAGCCCTGAAACCTGAAGGATCTGTATGGAGGAGTGGGCCAAAATCCCTGCTGCAGTGTGTGCAAACCTGGTCAAGAACTACAAGAAACTTATGATCTCTGTAATTGCAAACAAAGGTTTCTGTACCAAATATTAAGTTCTGCTTTTCTGATGTATCAAATACTTATGTCATGCAATAAAATGCAAATTAATTACTTAAAAATCATACAATGTGATTTTCTGGATTTTTGTTTTAGATTCCGTCACTCAGTTGAAGAGTACCTATGATAAAAATGACAGACTTCTACATGCTTTGTAAGTGGGAAAACCTGCAAAATCGGCAGTGTATCAAATACTTGTTCTCCCCACTGTATTTGTGGTAAATTGCATGACATGACAATGCCCTGTTGCATTATTTATCATCTCTTCCTATACAGTATGTTGTTAGAGTTTGATGATGGTGTTTGTGTTCTGATTTGTCATTGCAAGTCGTTGTGAAACGTAGTGCTGTAGTGCTTTTTAGGTCATCAACAGAGCATTAGCTTGAATTTAGAAAAATGTCTCTCACACTGTAAACATCTTTGATGTTGATGTTTACTTCAGTTTTTAAAATAAAATGACTGTTAATAAGCTACTTATCAAAGCCTTTGCGTTTCTGTTTGATAGTCAATTAGACTGTGTACATTAAGGCTAAAGCAAATACCTCCACAGACAGGTAGAATAATGTACCTGTTCTTTGTAGCTACACTCAAATAGGCTAAATAGACATTAACAGCAGTAATATTCTGTTACCTGTCGAGACCTGATATGCCTAGCCTCTATCATAGACACCAGAAGGCAGCTACGCTAGCCATATCAGAGCTAGTGCCACACTTCTTTTTGGCTTAGTTTGCACTCAGCCCCAATGAAATTTAGCACCAAGGACTTTACTGTCAGCAGACTGGTGTCAACAAAGGTAGTCATATGCTGAGATGTTCTCAGGCAGACTAATGGAGGATGGGCTGCTGGGCTGAACAGCGTTGAGGAATACACAGGCTCCACTCCCTGCCGACTGTGTGTGTGTGTGTGTGTGTGTGTGTGTGTGTGTGTGTGTGTGTGTGTGTGTGTGTGTGTGTGTGTGTGTGTGTGTGTGTGTGTGTGTGTGTGTGTGTGTGTGTGTGTGTGTGTGTGTGTGTGTGTGTGTGTGTGTGAATGCGCATGCAAGGCTCCAAAGGCCTGATCAGCCAAGTGGCAAACCGAGAGATATCTAACAAAAGTTGGCTTTACAGGTCAATTAGCAGCACAAATTAAGCACTGACACACACACACACACACACACACACACACACACACACACACACACACACACACACACACACAGAGATCAGACAGCATCAGGGCCAATGCTGTATACAGAAGGGCAGAGTGCTGTGTCATGGATGCCTTAGCTGATCAGAACAGGAGTCAAGGAAAGGCCAGGAATGACTTTACTCACTAGCCCTCTCATTAGCCAACATCTCACCCACAGCAGCACATAATAACACGCTCTCTTTTTTAGATTTGCATTTGACATTAACATTTGAGTCATTTAGCAGACGCTCTTATCCAGAGCGACATACAGGAGCAATTAGGGTTAAGTGCCTTGCTCATGGGCACATCGACACGTTTCACCTAGTCAGCTCAGTGATTCAAACCAGTGACATTTCGGTTACTGGGGGCGGCAGGTAGCCGTGTGGTTAGAGCGTTGGGCCTGTAACTGAAAGGTTGCTGGATTGAATCCCTGAGCTGACAAGGAGAAAATCTATCATTCTGCCCCTGAACAAGGCAGTTAACCCACTTTTCCTAGGCTGTCTTTGTAAATAAGAATTTGTTCTTAACTGACTTGCCTAGTTAAACAATTTAATACTGGCCCAATGCTCTTAACCACTAGGCTACTGATGTTAAAGGGAAAAGTTGATGTGACCCACAGAACTACAACAACATCCCTATTCATCTTAATAGTATCTAATTTATGTCTTAGAGATCAAATATACTTGAATATAAAAGATATCAGTTAGCTGTGATACTATAGTGTGTGTGTGCGTGCGTGCGTGCGTGCGTGTGTGTCTGTCCCCGGATGCTATTCAACTGGTGGGTTGTGTTGATGGAGTTAACCAGTAGGTGGCAGAGTCTGATTGGGAAAGTTTGGTCAAACACTACTCAAACTTATCTATGCCGGCACAGAGGTCCTCCTTTACTGAATAACATCAATCAGGTTTATGATGAAACACGTGCATGTGAGGCAATGCGGAAGCAAAGCTGCTGTAACAAAACAAGTATTTTATTTTTTTGACCCCCTCCCATTGCCCTAATTTTCTTTACATTTACCTGGAATGGAATTGCTACTCTCTATTCTGCACACAGTCTGTGCTACTCCTTGACATACATTTCTTGTCACAATGCCTTGTACAGTGGGGAATAAAGACTATAGAGTAACTTATGGAGTTATGAAATGTTTTTTAGAAACGTGCAGTACGGGCTGTCAGGACAAATTAAAAATGACTGCAAACAGTCAGTGAAACAATTGTTCCCATTGAAAGATTACTTTTGAATGGTGTCCTACAGTAAGAGAAAAGATGAGGAATGGCAACGGTGCCTGTGACTTTAAGATGAAAGGAACTATAAATCAAGCAAGCAAGGTTATTGGAAATGCTGTGACAATAGTTCATGTAACAGAACCAAATTCCTTCCCTTGGGTCCAATGGAAAAATGGGGAAGCGGTAACATGCCACCCACTAATTGACAATATAAGATCTGAACGGATTACAGCAAGTCCTAACACAATGATGTCTGAAGAATGTTTGTCGAGATGCTTTGTGTCTGCATCTGCATCTGAATGTTAATGATCTGCCCACTCCAAAGAATACAGATTCATTGCCTT
The DNA here is from genome assembly GCA_023634145.1 of Thymallus thymallus. NCBI lineage: Eukaryota > Metazoa > Chordata > Actinopteri > Salmoniformes > Salmonidae > Thymallus > Thymallus thymallus. The sequence continues at coordinate 15,490,211 of CM042390.1, forward strand.
TTACTTTTGTTCAAGGTCCCATTTTCTTGTGCAATCTGACAATCCAAACATATAAACAATTCAAAGTGCCTTAATAGGGCATTGGGCCACCACAGGCCAGAACAGCTTAAATGCACTTTGGCATAGATTCTACTAGTGTCTGGAACTCCATTAGTTCCAGACACTTCCATCAGAAATTCCATAATTTGGTGTTTTGTTAATGGTGGTGGAAAACGTTGTCTCAGATGCCACTGCAGAATCTCACATAAGCATTCAGTTGGGTTGAAATCTGGTGACATAAGGCCATGGCATTATGGTTTAAGTCGTTTTCATTGCATCAAACCATTCAGTGACCACACGTGCCCTGTGTATGGGGGCATTTTCATGCTATGGGGGCAGAGCCATGGTAGTCAAAATAAAGGCCAAAATAATGGCCTGCCCAGCATTTGTATACATGACCCTAAGCATGATGGGATTTTAATTGCTTAATTAAGTCAGAAACCAAACCTGTGTGGAAGAACCTGCTTCCAATATACTTTGTATCTCAAGCGTTTCCATTATTTTGGCTGTTACCTGTATGTGTCCAACGATAATTGATTGGGCTATAGTACAAGGGTTGATTGGGTATGCGTACCTCTAGCTGACCTGCAAAAGTAATGCTCTCTGTTTATGTGAAGGACTGCAACCAATCAAAAGGTAACTTTTCTATGTTTATGACAATACATCCAAAATACTTCAGACTGAACTTCTCAAAGGACAAATTGTGGTCAAAACCTTTGTTTTGATAAACACTTTAATACCGACAGTATGACAAAGCAGTGTCCAACTTTATAGGGACACAGTATTGGCTGTTGACAGTAAATCAGACACACACAAACACACCCATAGAGACGATGCCAGCGCACAGCACCACCTGGAACCATTGGGAACTGATGGCTAGATCAAATAGAAAAAGCTTGGAGGAAAAAGCTTGGAGGATTTTTCATTAACAAACATGAAGACTTAGCTGGCATACAGACAGTTATGCAAGATGTGTCCTCATTTCAAGAGGTGACTCAAGGAGTAGGTCAGCTCTGCTGTCAAACTAATTCAACGCTTTGGGACACAGAAAATAATAACTAAAATTCAAATCAGTTTATTGGTCACGTACACAGTATTGCAGATGTTATTGCAGGTACAGTGAAATTAAAGAGGAAAGATGGCGCTGTACTTGATGGCCGATATTTTGCGAGCTCCGATCCAACTTTGCTATTTTGTTATTATTTTGCTGTTTATCTTTACTTTATTTTCACAAAATGTATCCACTCTTATTTCGTATAACTGATAAAGTCCATGACCACTGTTACTCTACCCACATGCAAGCTTACAAGGCCCTCCCTCGTCCGCCATTCGGCAAATCAGATCATGACTCCGTACTCCTGCTTGCTGTTTACAAGCAGAAGCTCAAACAGGAAGTATTCATGACTCACTCTGTTGAGAAATGGTCATCAGAATCAGAGATTATGCTACAGGACTGCTTTGCTATCGTTGATTGGAATATGTTTCCGAGACTCTGCCGATAACATGGACAAGCTAACCACTTCCGTCACCAGCTTCATGAGGAAATGCATCAGCGACGTTGTCCCCACAGTAAAGGAGTGCTGCTTTCCCAAGGAAAAGCCCTGTATTAACACAGAGGTTGGCACTAAGCTAAAGGACAGGGCTACCGCACACAGGGCTATCGCAGACAACCCTGAAGCTACGGCTGAGGGCAGGAACAAGTACAAGAAGTTCCACTATGACCTCCGCAGAGTCAGCAAACTAGCAAAAGGACAATATAGGAATAAGGTTGAATCATACTACACAGGCTCCGCCACTTGCCGCATGTGGCAGGGGCTACAGTCCATTACGGATTACAAAGGAAGACCCAGCTGTGATCTGCCCAACGATGCCTCTCTTCCAGATCAACTCAATGCATTTTGTGCACGTTTCGACAATAACAACACTGTACCGTGCATGAGTGCCCCCACCGACTAGGTGATCTCGCTCTCTGAAGCCTAAGGTCTTTATTCAGGTCAACACTCGCAAGGCCACAGAGCCGGACAGTATTCCAGGGCGCGTTCTCAGAGCATGCGCAGATCAACTGGCAGGCATATTCACAGTAATTTTCAACCTCTCCTTGTCCTAGTCTGTAATCCCCACATTTTAAGATGACTAACATCATTCCTGTTCCCAAGACGGGGATGCAGTGGAGCGTATGGAGAGCAATTCAAGTTCCTCAGTGTCCAAATCCCTAAGGACTTAAACTGGTCCACTCACACACACACACAGTCGTAAAGAAGGCGCGGCAGCGCCTCTTCCCCCTCAGGAGCTATTTGTGTTCAGAAATATCCCACTGGGCACAGTTCAACGTCTAGTAGTTTTGACATTTGGTTGAGTTGTCACCTAACGTCAATTCAACGTGAAATCAACAAAATATGTCACTGTGTCATTGGATTTGGGTTAAATTTTGAGAGACAAGAATACGAAATTCCATTACATTGATGACATTTTGCTAATCCAATCAATTTTGGCACTCGTTTTTAGATTTAGTCAAGTCTTAGTCATTTGGACTAAAATGTCAGTAAGTCTTAGTCACGTTTGTCATTTTAATAATGATTCAGTCTAGTTATTGTTAAAATGACAAACAATGGGCCATTTTAGACAACTGAATGCCTTTTTAATTTAGTCACATTTTAGTCACATCACATTTTTATTGCCTCATTAACCTATAGTAAACATAAATCCCTGACTTCCATGTGCACAAACATACATAACCTTGTTTTACCAACATATTTTTTGGCATAACATCCTATACATGATTCTCTTTCTAACAGCCAAATTGGCAGAAGAACGCATTACTCTGTAGCAGATTAAAACAATTACATCCCTTGACAATGCTCCAGATTAACATTTTCCCCTGGTGGCACTGGTGCCACTAACTTTTTCAGTTGGTGACACGAGCCCATGATTTGGTTACACCAATTATTTTCTGTGGCATCACGTAATAGAAGGCGTCACGTAATCAACTTTTAAAGTCATTTACAGTGCTTAAGACTGCGTAATAGAATACTGAGATGGTAGGCTATTCAAGAAAAACGTGGTTTCATCTAACATGTCCGAGCAGGAATGCATGATTCAAGATTTTTTGATGTTCAACCTAATCCAGTGATTGTCATGAATTGTCGGTTGACAATAGTGTCACACCATGATCTGTTTCACCTGTCTTTGTGATGGTCTCCACCCCCCTCCAGGTGTCGCCCATCTTCCTCATTATCCCCAGTGTACTTATACCAGTGTATTTATACCTGTGTTCTATGTTTGGCTGTTGCCAGTTCGTTTTATTCATCAAGCCTTCCAGCATTTTCCCCCTTTACTCCAGTCTCTCTAAAGTGCCTGTTTTCTTGGTTTCCCGGTTTCGACCTTTACTCTGCCTGCCCTGATCCTGAGCCTGCCTGCCGTTTTGTACCGTTGCCCCAATACTCTGGATTATGGAACTCTGCCTGCCCCTGACCGGTCTTTTGCCTGCCCCTGTTGGTATAATAAACATTTGTTATTCCAAATCTGTCTGCGCCTGGGTCTCACCTGTACGCTGAGAAATAGGGTATTGTTATATTTTACAGTTAAAATAAGGCTCCAGAATTTTCTTAAGTGTGTTGTTCAATAGAGATTAATTGCCTACATCTTTATGTGCACTAATATCATAGTCAAATTTATTTTGGGGGCAACTTCCCCACCATGAGGAAGTGAAAACTCAAAACAGATTAGCCTGATCACTAAATATAATACCCACTTCTAGTAGTCATGTATTAATCTAACAGTACATTTACTTTGCAGTTGTTGCCTGCTACCCTATGCACTCGCAATGGCTGATGCGCAATTGTGCTTTGTATCCTAAAAAGTAGGTAGTATAAACGTAACCACATGTAACATCTGGATTTGCATTAGTATAAGCATCAAAAAGTTACACCTCACTTTTATTTTTTGGGAGTTATTACATAAAACCGGTTGCATTTAGACAGGACCAGAGGCGCAGAGCTGTGTTGCTTGTGTGCCTTTTATTAGGCGAGACCACGACCATGAACTGGTGTGCACATGCACAAACACAGGTAGGAAATCATTTAACTTAAATAGGATCCCCAAATAGAGACATTGCAGCACAGCTTCCTCTAATTGGGGACCAAAAACAAACTGAACAGAGAGTACACTAGAACTATCTAGACCGTACAAACATAGAGAAGCATAGATGCCTCCCTACCGTCAGGACCTAACAGAATGCCGAAGTCATGTCGGAAAATGTTTATCCGGGTGTTATGTAATCTGGAGGACCTGGCCAGCCAGCCTATTCCCTATAATGTAAATTCCAACAGAAATAACTTAAAATGTATAACTTAATTAAACCAAATCGTTCGCACTCATGACTACTGGTTTAAAAGTAATATTCAGCCAACTTACAAGCAAATACTTTAGGAATTAATTGTTACAAATCAATTTGCAAGGTTGCTAGCCTGTACCCCATGTAGCTCAGTCAGTAGAGCATGTTGCTTGAAATGCCATGGTTGTGGGTTCAATTCACATGGGGTACCAGTATGAAAATGTATGTACTTACTGCTGTAAGTTGCTCTGGATAAGAGTATCTGCTAAGTGTTTAAAATGTCTAACATTAGCCCTATTAGCCTGTTAATGTTAGCCCTACAAGTCTGTTAATGTTACGTTAGCACTGAATTAATCAGCCAGTTGCTATCAACCTCTAACATTTTTTAAATACATAACTCCATCTATCCAAATATCAAAGAATGTTAGCTATATGCAGTTATCTTAGCCCGTCAGCTAACGTTAGTTATTTAGCCTTCTAACATTAGCTATTAGCCTAGCCAGCCAAGCCAACCAGCACGGCTATGGTCAGCATGCTAGAGCCCAACTACTGGAGACCAGTTAGAAAACAACTAACACAACCCAACTAAAACATAACTGCAGATCAAAAGAGCAGTGACTTGCAGATTAATGGCTGGGGCCCGTCCGATGGTAAGAGTCAGGGAAAATCCAACAACTATAGCGAGAAACATTCCAAATAGATAGATTCCAGATGTCAGTGAGCTAGCACACTAGCACTAAGCCAAGACGGAAAAAGTGACAAAACTCCCGTAGCCTACTTCACAGAGAACATACCAAAAACTTGACAGAACAGACAACCGTTAGATAGATAGATAGATAGATAGATAGATAGATAGATAGATAGATAGATAGATAGATAGATAGATAGATAGATAGATAGATAGATAGATAGATAGATAGATAGATAGATAGATAGATAGATTGCATGGTTAACTATACTATACAGGTTGATGGCAGAGAAATACTTAAATAGCTAAATGTGCATATGATACAAGTGAGGGTAATAATAATATACATGGTTAAATGAACAAGTGAATATTTGTGTGGTTAAATTAACTGTACAGGTAAATGACAGGAGATACTTAAATAGCTAAATGTGCATCATAACCATGGCATGCAGAGGGTGGGTGACGTTGTCCATGATGGCCATCAGTTTGGCCAGGATCCTTCTCTCCGCCACCTCTTCTAGAATGTCAAGGCTAATCCCCAGAACAGAGCTAGCCCTCCTGATCACCTTATTTACCCGAGAAGCATCACCGGCCTTTATGTTGGCGCCCCAGCACACCACTGCAAAAAAAGATGGCACTGGCCACCACAGACTGGTAGAAAGTATGCAGTAGTTTACTGCACACGTTGAAGGACCTAAGCCTCCTCAGAATTTAGAGTCGGCTCTGGCCCTTTTTGTACAGGGCCCCGGTGTTACCAGCCCATTCCAGCCTGTTGTCCATATGGACTCCCAGGAACTTGTATGAACCAACCATTTCCACATCCATCCCCTGTATAGGGACTGCAGTCGGTTTGGCCTTGGTTCTCCTGAAGTTTACAACCATCTCCTTTGTTTTGCTGATGTTGAGCTGAAGGTGGTTTTGCTCACACCACACCACAAAGTCACTGATTGTGCTCCTGTACTCCTCCTCCTGCCCACCACTAATTCTCCCTACAATTGCGGAGTCATCCGAGAACTTCTGTAGGTGGCATGTTTCAGAGTTATATCTGATGTCTGAGGTGTAGAGGGTGAACAGGAAGGGGGACAGGACCGTTCCCTGGGGGGGCCCTGTAATTCTCACTGCCCGTTCTGACACACAGCTCTGTAGCGGCAAAAATTGTGGCCTACCGGTCAGGTAGTCCGCATCCCAGGAGACTAAGGGTGCTTCCACTTTCACCCAGTAACAGGGGCTGAATGGTGTTGAAGGCACTGGAGAAGTAAAAAAACATAACCCTCACAGTGCTACCTGCGTTGTCCAGGTGAGAGTATGCCCTCTGCAGAAGGTAGATGATTGCATCATCCACCCCGATGTTGCGCTGGTATGCGAACTGCAGGGGGTCCAGTGATGTACACACCAGTGGTCTGAGGTGAGTGAGGACTAACCTTTCCAGGGACTTCATGATGTGGGATGTTAGAGCTACAGGTCTGAAGTCATTCAGGACAGTGGGGTGCGCCTTCTTGGGCTCTGGGACCAGGCAGGATGTTTTACACAGCACAGGGACCCTTTCCAGGCTCAGGCTAAGGTTGAAGGGGGACTGGAGTATTCCACACAGTTGGTCAGCACAGACCCTAAGCACCCGCCACTTTCCACTGATGTAGTCTCTCCAGCTCTCTCTTCACTTGGTTGGTGGTGAAAGCCAGCCCAGGTGGGGAGGTGGGGGGAAGTGGTGTGTTGAGGATCAGTCCAGAGGTGGGGGGAAGGGAGGTGTTGCAGATCAGTCCAGAGGGAGCGGGGGCAGAGGTGGGGAGGGGGTCGCTGATTGTCTCAACGGAGGTGTTGCGAGCAAAGGGGCGGGGGCAGCCGTGAAGGTGAATGGCCTGGGGAGCTGGAGGGGAGGTGGACAGGGCCAGTATCGAACCTGTTAAAACATTGGTTCAGCTCATTGGCTCTGTCCTGGGTCCCCTCCGTCTGCCCACTCTTTTTGAAGCCAGTGATATTTCTCATACCATTCCACACCTCTCTCACCTGGCTCTGCCTCAGTTTGTCCTCCATCTTCTCCTTATACTCTCTCTTCCCCTCAGCAATCCGAAACTTCAGCTCCCTCTGGATGCATTTCAATTTGTCCCTGTCCCACTCCTTGAAGGCCCTCTTCTTCTCATTCAGCGTACCTTCCTGGTGGGTACAGTGTTGTCTACACAAAAATGTATATAGTACGTTATGCAGTCTGTAAGTCCATCAATGTCCTCCCCATGAGCCTCACAGAGCACAGTCTGTTGTCTCAAAGCAGTCCTGTAGGGCCTCATTCGCCTCCGGGTCTGGGAAGACACTTTCATTACAGGAATCATGAAGATAATGCACTTTACTTTTTGACCAAATCATGGTTTAATTGCCCAAAAAATGAAGTTTTCAAACTTTTGAGAGAGATTACCATATAATGAATGTTCAGCTCACACTGATGCGAACAATTAAAAATGTAACTCACACAGCCTAGTCAAAGGGTCGCAAAATACGACTAAATGGTCGCAGTCTGGAGCCCAGCCCCTTGACATACTGTAGCTATTTTGTAATCAAAGTTCTGTCATAAGTAGTGGTCTGATAGGTTGCAGCAAGCTAACTAGCAAGCATTATCAATCTACATTAAAATGATGCACTTTCAGATGTATATTTGTCCCCGTCAACTTGTGGATGCAAACACTGTCTTCTCCCATGGAAACAGTCTTGTTTGATTCCACCCAATAAGTAAACTGGCTCATTTGGACTTGTTTGAATCCAAATGTCACCCCTTCCTCTACTGGGAGCTTGTACCACTGGGAGAGTAGCCATGGCATGTGCCTTATTTGCATCAATGATTTGTTGCCGCCAGTTTGGAGAACGGTTGCCGGGTGGAGAGGTGACTCCCGAATGACCTGGGCATGGTATTTAAAAACAGCATTGCAACATTGCAATGAGAAAGCCTTCCAATTCTGCTAAAGACATGCATGCTTTTGATTGGACCTGTCGTGTCTCTGTTTTTTTTTTCTTTCTATTAGCTATTTTATCAAATCGATTACCTAACGTTTAATTGATGACGTGATTGAATTAAATCCTGCAAAAATGAACTCATGAATAACCTGGGGCACCACGGAAGTGTGTTTATAGAGCTGCTGTTTTTGAATAAAAACTCTTAAAGATCTGAAGATCTTATATCAAATAGCAGTCAATTATTTAATCGTTACCATTATCAGTCTCATCCTGATGATCGTTAGATCTAAATCTGCACGAATCCTAGTGGACAAGTTGAATCAGCGTACACAAATTGTCTTAATGATTTATTTACTAGCTAAAGAATCACACAGAATATATAGGCTAGTTACACAAAGGAAAAGGGGAGAGAGACAAAGACCTGGACGAAGCTATGTTAACGTAAACACAAAATCTTATACACTCTAATAACCGCCCATTCGGAAAAGGTAATGCAATTATAGGTATTAACGCTTTGAGCTTGGCTTCGATAGATGGGTCGAAGACAGAAGACTCTGGTCCTTTGGAGTCTTTCTGGCTCTAGTGTCTGTAGAGCGGATATGTTGGAGTACCCAGTTCTATGCAGGTACTGTGTTCGTCCTAGGCCGCGTTCATCACTGCAGCTGAGAACCGCGACGACTAGGGTTGAATCACTTCTTTTTTAGTGAGTAATGGTTCAAAGTTCATACCAAGATGCCATAATCGGCTCACGTGATGTTCTTGCTGGTCTAATCGAAATTCACAATTTTCACTTGCCGATCGTTCATGTAGTTTCGTTAGATAGAGTTGTAGTTCAATTTAGCCCTTTTTAATAGCATGGACACCAGTCCTAGCGTCATCAGGAACTGACGTTAACTGTCGTCAATGGGCTTTTGTACTGGGGGAGGGAAGGGCATGTTTCATAGTTCTCAACCAATGTCTGTTCACCTGGGTGTGGCTACTGACTGATGTGAGTTTACTCATGAAATCACTTTTCTCATTTATAAGACTAAAATCACATTTCATCTTTTCACAAATAGTTTCATATTCAAACATATAAATTGCATAACAATTCCATGTAAATCTGATAGCTAAAATGTGTAGACTTTCCAAGATATGGTTTATGCCAGCCTGTGATCAGATTTAATGTCCTAGACAACAACTAATCTGGCATCATATTCTTTAATTACCTACGGACACTTTCAACTGGTTGGGTTATGAGAATTATTATTCATTGCCCAACCTTTTGATGTTAATGTATTGCCAAGTCTCTCTCTCTGTGGTAACAAAGACTCTCTCCAAGAGTCCATTATGTAGAACAGTTTGTGTGAGAGAGAGAGAGAGAGAGAGAGAGAGAGGATTTTATTGGGGCGGGGGGTCATAAACCTCCCCAACAGGTCCACGTCCTGACAGACCAAACAAATAACACTGAATAGCTCTCAATCTCTCCAAAAACTCTTATCCAGTCCACTTACTAGACAGATTTTTTGTCCCAAAGATAATTTAGTCGTTTTCGTCAACTGAAATGACAAATCCTTTTCGTTTAGTCTTGTTTTTTCCTGGGTGTATTTAGTCAGCTATCGTCTCCTTAATTGCCATTTCACAAATATTTTGTCACTTTTTTTGTTGACAAAATTAACAATGGTTATTATGAAATGACGCGCAAACAACTTTGATTCAACCAATTTTTGCCTAGTGGGATTGGACTTTCCATAGTTTGTTTGAACTCTTCTCTTTCTCCTGTTTGTTTTTGTATTTGTCAGGTTGCAATTAGTACTGGATGTTTGTCAAACACAGCACTGTCACTGCAGTGAAATCCACATGGAATACTAAACCAAGTGATGTCAGCTACTGTATACAACAACAGATGGTGTTCATGGCATAGCCTGCATTTACACAATCAGAAGAGAGCCATAAATGAATCCCCCTCAAACAAATCCTGCCTATAATGAATATAACATTTTAATTCCTTTTCCCAGAAGTTGACTTTTTTCTCTCTCTCTCTGCTGTGCACCTGGTTAATAATCAGAAATATTTTAACATCCAAGGTAATGAGAGGGAGTGATTGTGCTAGCAGCCCCATAGACACTAAAACCAGCAATAAGTTGCTGTTCCTCAAAAAGGTTCTTAGAAATTTTAAGAAGAAATCTGATTATTTAAAATAAAGTTATTGGAAATATTCTTAATTCCAAGATAGCTAAACCCTTGTCTTAACTCAGGGCAGTGAAAGAAAAAGCAATCACTCACAAACTCAGTATTAATTAGAACAGTAATCTCAGTAAGAAATATGCTAACATGATTGCCATTGCTAGCTAGATAGCTTGCTAAAATAGCAACACACCTCTTAAGATTTGTAAAATGATATTTGAGAAGTTTGTAAGAAAATCCTTCAATCTTAAGATATTGTTGAGGAAATGCACTTACAAACTATCTTATGAACTTCTCATTTGTTTTCTTAAGAAGCTTTTAAAGTTTTTTCAGAAGAAGTGTTTTGTGAATCTGGGCCGAGGGCTTTTGTCACCGCTAGGTTGCTTCGCAGTAGCCGACCGGAGCTTGTGACTCCCTTACGGAAATGTACTATAGCATTCTTATAAGAAACTGTACGTTTTTTGTAATACCCTATAGTTAGCTTATAGTATGCTTTGATATATTTGTTTGCTATGAAAATACTATAGAATGATTATAGGAGTCTCTATAGTATGTATTTTTGACCGATAACAACTTCAAAATATCCAATAAGATTTCAATAGTATAAATATTATGCCGTATCTCTATAGTATTCTGATGAATTTAAGTAGCGTTCCTGTATTATTTTCTATAGTATTCCCCTGAATTTATTGAAAGCATTCCTATAGGCTATTCCTGTCGGGTTTGTAATAATATTCTAATGGAGGTGATGAAAATTATCCAAGAAAAAAGAAAGCCAATCTTCTATACAGTAAATCCATTAAAAACATGTTGCATCTTAGTGAAAACAGCAACAAACCTCTTAAGATTTGTAAGATGATCATTTATTTTAATTTTAAAAAGCATCTTATCCACTGAACATGTTAACCACGTGCAAGACAATATACAGCGGGTGAAATAGGTATTGAACACGTCACCATTTTTCTTAGTAAATATATTTCCAAAGGTGCTATTGACATGAAATGTTCACCAGATGTTGGTAACAACCCAAGTAATCCATACATACAAAGAAACCAAAACAAATAAGTTCAGAAATTAAGTTATGTGTAATAATGTGAAATGACACAGGGAAAAAGTATTGAACACATGAAGAAAGGGAGGTTCAAAAAGGCATGGAAAGCCAAGACAACAGCTGAAAACTATCAGTAATTAAAAAGCAATCCAGCCCCCTGTCAGTGCAAATTAATATCAGCTGGTTCAGTCCCAACTGATGGCCTACAAAAAGGTCTCATTGCCAAGGTGTCACACAAGACACATCTCATGATGGGTAAAAGCAAAGAGCTGTCTCAAGACATTCGCAACCTAACTGTTGCAAAACATAATGATGGCATTGGTTATAGGCGCATTTCTAAGCTTCTGAATGTTCCAGTGAGCACTGTTGGGGCCATAATACGCAAGTGGAAAGAATCATTTCACCATAAATTTGCCTCGACCAGGTGCTCCTCATAAATTTGCCCATTCATCCTTCCTTCAATTATGTGACGTTTGCCAGTACCATTTGCTGAAAAGCAGCACCACACCATGATGTTCCCACCTCCAAACTTCACTGTTGGTATGGTGTTTTTAGGGTGATGTGCAGTGCCATTTCTCTATTATGACATCAAAACAGTTCAATTTTGCTCTCATCTGACCACACTATATTCTCCCAGTATTTCACTGGCTTTTCCAAATGTTGTGCAGCAAACTTTAAACGAGCTTCAACATGCTTTTCTTTCAGCAATGGAGTCTTGCGTGGTAAGCGTGCATACAGGCCATGGCGGTGGAGTGCATTACTTAATGTTTTCTTTGAGACCACAGTACCTGCTAATTGCAGGTCTTTTTGAAGCTCTCCACAAGTGGTCCTTGGCTCTTGGACAACTCTTCTGATTATTCTTTTCACTCCTCTGTCAGAAATCTTGCGAGGAGCACCTGGTCGAGGCAAATTTATGGTGAAATTATTGTCTTTCCACTTCCGTATTATGGCCCCAACAGTGCTCACTGGAACATTCAGAAGCTTAGAAATGCGCCTATAACCAATGCCATCATTATGTTTTGCAACAATTAGGTTGCGAATGTCTTGAGACAGCTCTTTGCTTTTACCCATCATGAGATGTGTCTTGTGTGACACCTTGGCAATGAGACCTTTTTGTAGGCCATCAGTTGGGACTGAACCAGCTGATATTAATTTGCACTGACAGGGGGCTGGATTGCTTTTTAATTACTGATAGTTTTCAGCTGTTGTCTTGGCTTTCCATGCCTTTTTGAACCTCCCTTTCTTCATGTGTTCAATACTTTTTCCCTGTGTCATTTCACATTATTACACATAACTTAATTTCTGAACTTATTTGTTTTGGTTTCTTTGTATGTATGGATTACTTGGGTTGTTACCAACATCTGGTGAAACTTTCATGTCAATAGCACCTTTGGAAATATATTTACTGAGAAAAATGGTGACGTGTTCAATACTTATTTCACCCGCTGTATAAGCGATGGCCATTGCATCACTGATGTATGTCCCTGATAAGTTATACATGAGTGATACTATTAGAATCACACAGATTCAATGACATACAACACACATACTGTGATCTCCAACTATTGCTCAATTCCAGTGAAACTAAATGCATGCATTTTAACTGGAAACTGCACGTCCTTAACATATCCTCACACTGGATGAACCTGAATTAAAGTATGTTGATGCTTTTCTTGGCCAGGTCAACATTGCAAATGAGAATCAGCTCTCATTATCAATCAGCTCCATAACATCAACCAGCTCTCTAAAAAACACCCATAACTAATCTCTCTCATAAGTGTTTGGCAGAGGGACAAGCCAGCCATACACATAAATACATTTACACTTGATATCTTCCAAAGAAAAAGCTTTTTTGTCTCGACCTCTCAACTTTCACACACATTTTTTTTGATGAGATGACTAAATTGCGGATGATGAACAGACTGTCATCTTGAATTACATATGACATAAGCAGTTTATTTGACAAATGCAATTCAGTCTAACAAAGAAAAATAATGTCAGTTGTGCACAACATCAGGTTTTGAACACGACTGAGGTATTATCAAATTTTTCTGAGATTTTGTAGTTAGTTGTGTGATAAACACTCTGTTCATAAATTAATTGGCCGTTTGACTCCACAGGCTGGGATGGGACAGATCCGGTAATTAGTTATTCTACAGCAAGTTTTACAGAAGCCGTGAGGTGAAGAGGTACACTTTTCCATGAGTTTTGGGGGAGCCTGAGATTTTTTCTCCTTTCAGTCTCCTGTCTGCATGTCAGGCTCTGGCCATAGAGAAGCCCATTGCTTCTCTATATAGCCATGGTCCGAGTCTGACAGATCTATAATTGAAATTTCTATGTGAGGGTTTTGTGTTGGATCCCTAATTAGAGGCAGCTGCAGTGCATTGTCTCTAATTAGGGATCCTACATATGTTTGTATGTCCCAAACCTAGGTGTGGGTCATTATCTCTGTTGAATGTCAGTGAAAGACGTAAGTGTGTTTTCGTTCATTGCATCGTTGCCTTTTTGTGTGTATAGTTCTGAGTACGTATAGTTTATGTATTAAACTCATGTCGAACTATGATTGCGCTGCGCCTTGGTCTCTCTCAATACCGACTCGTGACAGAATTACCCACCACTTTGAGACCAAGCAGCGCAACTGGGCTCGGGACAGAGAGGAGCCCGAGGGCAACCACAATAAAATTTGGGGGGCTATGGGGGTGGTCTGGTGGCGAGGAGGAAGCGCCAGCACCACTCTCCATGAGCGAGGCGCCGAGGACGGAGGATAAGGGGGGAGCGAAGTGCCGTGAGGAGGTGAAAGTGGGGGAATGCAATGGCGGAGAATGGAGGGAGTTAAGGGAGCAACTGAGGCAAAGTTGGGAGGTGTGTAGGAGTCAGAGGGAGCTGGAGTTAGGGGGGCACAAAGTGAGCATCCCCAATCCGGGTCCGGTCGTCGGCTCTACTCCCATGCCAGAGCAGTCCGCTCCACTGGTACCCAGTGTGGGTCCGGTCGTCGGCTCTACTCCCATGCCAGAGCAGTCCGCTCCACCGGTACCCAGTGTGGTTCCGGTCGTAAGCTCCACTCCTATGTCAGAGCATTCCGCTCCACCGGTGCCCAGTCCGGGTCCAGCCGTCTGCTCCGCTCCAGTGCCAGAGCAGAAGCTCCACCGGTGCCCAGTCCGGGTCCGGCTGTCTGCTCCACTCCGGTGCCAGAGCAGTCCGCTCCACCGGTGCCTAGTCCGGGTCCGGCCGTCTGCTCCGCTCCTGAGGAAGAGCAGTCCGCTCCACCGGTGCCCAGTCCGGGTCCGGCCACCTGCTCCGCCCCAGTGCCAGAGCAGTCCGCTCCACCGGTGCCCAGTCCGGGTCCGGCCGTCTGCTCCGCCCCAGTGCCAGAGCAGTCCGCTCCACCGGTGCCCAGTCCGGGTCCGGCCGTCTGCTCCACTCCGGTGCCAGAGCAGTCCGCTCCACTGGTGCCCAGTCCAGGTCCGGCCGTCTGCTCCAGTCCAGGGCCAGAGCAGTCAACCCCACCGGTGCCCAGTCCGTGCCCGGTTATTTGCCCCGTTCTATGGCCGGAGCAGTTTGTCCCACCGGTACCCAGTCCGGGCCAGGTTATTGTCCCCACTCCATGGCCGGAGCCGTTTAACCCACCAGTGCCCAGTCCGGGCCCGGTTATTTTCCCCGCTCCATGGCCGGAGCCGTTCACCACACCGGTGCCCGGGCCGGTCCCGGTCATAAGGAGAGAGCAGGGCACTAAGTTGCCTACTTCGCCGGGGCCGGAACCGCCACCGAGGAACTAATCTTCCCTCCCTTCCCCTATGTATTTGTGTGTTTTGGGCGTCCGGGAATCCGCGCCTTTGGGGGGGGGGGGGGTACTGTCAGGCTCTGGCCATAGAGAAGCCTTTTGCTTCTCTATATAGCCTTGGTCAGAGTCTGACAGATCTATTATTTCTGTTTCTGTTGGTGGATTGGTTTGCATCCCTAATTGCATCCCTAAGGCAGCTGCAGTGCATTGTCTCTAATTAGGGATCCTACATATGTTTGTAGGTTCCACACCGGGTTGGTGGGTCATTGTGTATATATCTCCAGTCACGGTGAAAGTAAGTGTGTTTTCGTTTTGTTTGGATAGTGTTTTGTTTGTATAGTTCGTACATTTGAGTTTGTAAGTAAATAAAACTATGTCGAACTATCGCTGCGCTGCTCCTTGGTCTCTCCCTACACCCACTTGTGACAAGGATGTTCAACAATGTGAGCAATTTGTGTCTTCAGTTGCTTTCCTAAGTCATTTTGGCATTCATCACAAAATAAATGAGAGACAGCTTTCATGGCTGTATTACCCAAAAACCTTTTGAAGAGATATGTAGATGTTGGAACCAAGTTGGGGACAAGCAAATTCAGCAAGGCAAGTAGGTCAGGGCAGTTTCAGTCAGGTGATGATGCAGAACAAAGGGCATTATTGCCATAAGGCATTGCCCCTTTGTTGCTGATGCCAAGTGTAAATCCTTTCCTTGTTCTGAAAAGAGTTAGATGCAAGGTATATTTAGACATTAGTTTAAGCCAGAAGGAAACATATAATACATCTCCAAAGGCCTGAGAGTTGTGTGTGTTGGTGCACCTGACACTAACCATCTCAGGGGCATCATCACAGTCTAAATCATCAGAGCCAGGTTGATTGGGGTGTGTTAGAGGTTCCTAAAAAATTTACAGAGAAAACCAACACAGAACATTATCTAATGAAAATATTAGCTAGAATACATGACACTAACTTCACAAGGGGTGAGGCTAAGAAACTTAATGTCTGTGTGTGTGGGGGGGCAACTCCGGGATGCTGGCCTTCTGGCCTTCTACGCAAAGTTGCAAAGTTGCCCATCTTAAAAAAAAAATTTATTGGCCAGTCTGAGATATGTTTTTTTCTTTGCAACTCTGCCTAGAAGGCCATCATCCCATAGTCGCCTCTTCACTGTTGACGTTGAGACTGGTGTTTTGCGGGTACTATTTAATGAAGCTGCCAGTTGAGGACTTGTGTTTGAGCCAGTAATCGAACACACAAATGCTGATGCTCCAGATACTCAACTAGTCTAAAAAAGGCCAGTTGTATTGATTCTTTAATCAGTTTAACAGTTTTCAGCTGTGACTACGGTTTGCAACTGCACATGGGGACAAAGATCATACTTTTTGGAGAAATGTCCTCTGGTCTGATGAAACAAAAATAGAACTGTTTGGCCATAATGACTATCATTATGTTTGGAGGAAAAAGGGGGAGGCTTGCAAGCCGAAGAACACCATCCCAACCGTGAAGCACAGGGTGGCAGTATCATGTTGTGGGGGTGCTTTGCTGCAGGAGGAACTGGTGCACTTCACAAAATAGATGGCATCACGAGGAAGGGAAATTATGTGGATATATTGAAGCAACATCTCAAGACATCAGTCAGTAAGTTAAAGCTTGGTCGCAAATGGGTCTTCAAAATGGACAATGACCCCAAGCATACTTCCAAAGTTGTGGTAAAATGGCTTAAGGACAACAAAGTCAAGGTATTGGAGTTATAGCAAAGTAATCTTATCGAGATTTGCAAGGGCTATTGCAGTGATTGGAGGCACCGTTGGTGTCTTTTGAAGGTATTTATAAACTTTTACATTAAATGGGGTTTCTATGGGAAAGGGAAAAGTACTATAATGAAGTACTATAATGAGCTAAACTAAATACTGATCCAACCAACCAAAAAGGGACAAAGCGAGGGAGACAGAGAGAGATAGAAGAAGATAAGAGTTATATAGTTACCACTAGTGCTGGGGGATAGGGACTACATCCATCATCAATTGCGACGACGTGACAATGACAAAAGCAATGTTTTGTTAAATATGTAGTCGACTCGAAGTTCTGTTTTCAGAAACTTTTTACAATCACTGTAATGATGTTAATAATCTATTCATGTTTGTGTTCTGCAAAGTCCTAATATCGGTAACAATAATGGTTTTGTCCGAATACTCGGCACACCCCTATTAAAGATGATTGCGCTAACAAGGCAAGGGGTCAGGTCCACACAAACTGGAAGTCAGAGCAAATCCTAATATTAAAATAATGTATTGATTTTGATTTTCTAAAATAATGCAAAAAACAACGTTTCTGTCCATCACAAAGGAAAGTTTGAATACATTGTTCATAACTACTACAGTACTGGACAAAGAGCATGTCTTTTGAAAGTTTTATGATGTTTTACAGGTGGAACTGGCAGAGGGTGTTAAACTCCAGGTGAACATTATCACTTGACTAAGCAAAGAACCATCGAAGTGCATTTCTGCGCTCATGACAGCTCTGTTTCCCAGAGAGGTGATGTACAATAACATGTAGAATTATGATTGATAAGCCTTTTACTTAAAAATACAGCAGAACTACTAGTACTGTAAATGGCCAAAAAGGGGTTTTGTTGTTTATTTTATTTTACTATTTATTTATTACAAGAGTGTGAGTGTGTGTGTGTAACCTGATCTCAGGTATATTAGTTTGTGCCAAGATTGTTGATTAAATTTGGGGTTAGGCAGGCTATTCTGTACTCAAAGCAAATTTGTTAAAAACCTATTTTCTTTTTCTCCACAGCCTTTTTTAATTATGCGAAACCAGATGGAGGAGAAAGATTAAATAAAATAGTGTGTGTGTCTCAGAGCTCCTGACCACAAAGTATGGACAAAACTCAGGCCTATTCTACCTGAGGACATTGGTCTATAGACTAGTTTAGCACTTAGGGCTGAACACGTGGCCCACTCCTGCTGCCAGGCGTCTCAATAAGACTTGCAATTGAATCCAAAAACATGAGCCCAGTGCTGCAGTGCCATTGTCAAGATGACAGGCATGTCCTTCCTTTGAAAGTAGGCTTCCATTTGACAAGAAACAGTGCCAATGAGTGTAATTTTCAATGTGACCCACTTGGAGCAATCGTGCTCCAAGTGGGTCACATTGAGCGCTGCTTCCCATTTCTCAATGTGTGTGCTCGACGTTTGGCGAGTACGCTTATCTGCTTAATGTACAGTTGAAGTCGGAAGTTTACATACACTTAGGTTGAAGTCATTTTTCAACCACTCCAAAGACTTCATGTTACATGTCGGCAGGACATCTACTTTGTGCATGACACAATTCATTCTTCCAACAATTGTTTACAGACAGATTATTTCACTTATAATTCACTATATCACAATTCCAGTGGGTCAGAAGTTTACATACACTAAGTTGACTGTGCCTTTAAACAGCTTGGAAAATTCCAGAAGATTATGACATGGCTTTAGAAGCTTCTGATAGGCTAATTGACATCATTTGAGTCAATTGGAGGTATACCTGTGGATGTATTTCAAGGCATACCTTCAAACTCAGTGCCTCTTTGTTCGACATCATGGGAAAATCTAAAGAAATCAGCCAAGACCTTAGAAAAAGAATTGTAGACCTCAACAAGTCTGGTTCATCCTTGGGAGTAATTTCCAAACGCCTGAAGGTACCACGTTCATCTGTACAAACAATAGTACGCAAGTATAAACACCATGTATATAGATACCAAAAGTATCTATATACACAGTAAAACAACCTGAAAGGCTGCTCAGCAAGGAAGAAGCCACTGCTCCAAAACCGCCATTAAAAAAGCCAGACTACGGTTTGCAACTGCACATGGAGTAAAAAGATCATACTTTTTGGAGAAATGTCCTCTGGTCTGATGAAACAAAAATCGAACTGTTTGGCAATAATGACCATCGTTATGTTTGGAGGAAAAAGGGGGAGGCTTGCAAGCCGAAGAACACCTCCCAACCGTGAAGCACGACGGTGGCAGCATCATGTTGTGGGGATGCCTTGCTGCAGGAGGGACTGATGCACTTCACAAAATAGATGGCATCATGAGGAAGGGAAATGATGTGGATATATTGAAGCAACATCTCAAGACATCTGTCAGTAAGTTAAAGCTTGGTCGCAAATGGGTCTTCCAAATGGACAATGACCCCAAGCATACTTCCAAAGTTCTGGCAAAATGGCTTAAGGACAACAAGGTATTGGAGTGGCCATCACAAAGCTCTGACCTCAATCCTATAGAAAATTTGTGGCCAGAACTTAAAAAGCGTGTTCGAGCAAGGAGGCCTACAAACCTCACTCAGTTACACCAGTTCTGTCAGGAGGAATGGGCAAACATTGACCCAACTTATTGTGGGAAGCTTGTGGAAGGCTTCCCGAAATGTTTGACCCAAGTTAAACGATTTAAAGGCAATGCTACCAAATACTAATTGAGTGTATGTAAACTTCTGACCCACTGGGAATGTGATGAAAGTAATAAAAGCTGAAATAAATCATTCTCTCTACTATTATTCTGATATTTCACATTCTTAAAATAAAGTGGTGATCCTAACTGACCTAAGACAGGGAATTTTTACTAGGATTAAATATCAGGAATTGTGAAAAACTGAGTTTAAATGTATTTGGCTAAGGTGTATGTAAACCTCCGACTTCAACTGTATGTATGATGTACTGTATATCTCCCATTGCAGCTCTCCTTCATAGCAAAACTCCACAGGATCGTGTCCCGCCCTCGGGACGGTTGAGCTAACGTGCGCTAATGTGATTAGCATGACGTTGTAAGTGACAAGAACATTTCCCAGGACAATGCCATATCTTATATGGGCAGAAAGCTTAAATTCTTGTTAATCTAACTGCACTGTCCAATTTAAAGCTATTACAGTGAAAGAATACCATGCTATTGTTTGAGGAGAGTGCACAGTTTTGTACTTGAAAATGTATCAATAGACCTATAGGGAGATTTGGGCAGACTTGATACGACATTTTGAACAGTAATGCAATGGTTCATTGGCTTTGTCTAAAACTTTGCACATACACTGCCACCATCTAGTGGCCAACATCTAAATTGTTTTTTTCTTTGTATTATCTTTTACCAGATCTAATGTTTTATATTCTCCTACATTAATTTCACATTTCCACATACTTCAAAGTGTTTCCTTTAAAATGGTATCAAGAATATGCATATCCTTCCTATTCATTCAGCTAGGCCTATTAGGCATGCATTAAAACATCAGTGGCGTCAGAATGGTTCCTTGCGTTATGCTATGTACTGTTGCAATTAATTTCTGTGATCTGAACTATCAAACCAATAGAGATTAAGAAGGTCATCTGGAGACAGCAGAGCGCCAACAACAATGCTCATTACTATTAATTGGAAATGCCATGTAAATAGAGAAAGAGATTGCCGTCAGGTCTGTACCACTGGCTGTCACGAGTGGGTGTAGAGAGAGACCAAGGAGCAGCGCAGCGATAGTTCGACATTGTTTATTTAACTGATAAACACAAATGTCACGACTTATACAAACAAAAAAACAACGATGCAATGACAAAAACGTAAACACACTTACTGTACTGTGACTATAGCATTAATGACCCACACACAGGTGGATGTGTGGGGTGCCTAAATACAATCCCCCATCAGAGACAACCCTGTACAGCTGTCTCTGATTGATAATCATTATTTCCCCTAGTTAGGGTGTAGGGCTCGGGTGTGGTCCTACTGCTCCCCTTATTGGGAGTAAGGTCTAACCACAGCCAAACCCTCACAGTAACCCCCCCCTAAGGTGCGGACTCCCAGCCGCAAATAATCCCCCCGGTCCGGACCCAAGCGCTGTGATTTCCCCCTCAGTACTTCCACAAAGCACATAAGTCCTGTCTGGACCCTGGTGTGGGAGCCCCGACCCTGGCGCGGTACAAACGACCGGACCCGGACTGGGTACCGGTGTGGTAGGTGGTTCCGGCTCTGGAGCTGGGCAGACGTCCGGACCCCGACTAGGCACTGGTGGAGCGGACTGCTCTGGCATGGGAATGGTGCTGATGACCGGCCCCGGACTGGGCCCCGGTGGAGAGGACTGCTCCGGCATGGGAGTGAAGCAGACGGCCGAACCCGGACTGGGCACCGGTGTGGCAGGTGGCTCTGGCTCTGGAGCTGGGCAGACGTCCGGACCCCGACTGGGCACCGGTGGAGCGGACTGCTCTGGCACTGGAGTGAAGCAGACGACCGGCCCGGACTGGGCACCGGTGGAGCGGACTGCTCTGGCACTGGAGTGGAGCAGACTACCGGCCCCGGACTGGGCACCGGTGGAGCGGACTGCTCTGGCGCTGGAGTGGAGCAGACTACCGGCCCCAGACTGGGCACCGGTGGAGCGTCCTACTCTGGCACTGGAGTGAAGCAGACGACCGGCCCGGGGCAGCGGACCTTTGCTGTAGGCTCCGGGCTGCGGACCTTCGCTGGAGGCTCCGGGCTGCGGACCTTCGCTGGAGGCTCCGGACCTTCGCTGGAGGCTCCGGGCTGCGGACCTTCGCTGGAGGCTCCGGACCTTCGCTGGAGGCTGCGGACCTTCGCTGGAGGCTCCGGGCTGCGGACCTTCGCTGGAGGCTCCGGACCTTCGCTGGAGGCTCCGGGCTGCGGACCTTCGCTGGAGGCTCCGGACCTTCGCTGGAGGCTCCGGACCTTCGCTGGAGGCTCCGGACCTTCGCTGGAGGCTCCGGACCTTCGCTGGGGCTCCGGACCTTCGCTGGAGGCTCCGGGCTGCGGACCTTCGCTGGAGGCTCCGGGCTGCGGACCTTCGCTGGAGGCTCCGGGCTGCGGACCTTCGCTGGAGGTTCCGGGCTGCGGACCTTCGCTGGAGGTTCCGGGCTGCGGACCTTCGCTGGAGGCTCCGGGCTGCGGACCTTCGCTGGAGGCTGCGGACCTTCGCTGGAGGCTCCGGGCTGCGGACCTTCGCTGGAGGCTCCGGACCTTCGCTGGAGGCTCCGGGCTGCGGACCTTCGCTGGAGGCTCCGGGCTGCGGACCTTCGCTGGAGGCTCCGGGCTGCGGACCTTCGCTGGAGGCTCCGGGCTGCGGACCTTCGCTGGAGGCTCCGGGCTGCGGACCTTCGCTGGAGGTTCCGGGCTGCGGACCTTCGCTGGAGGTTCCGGGCTGCGGACCTTCGCTGGAGGCTCCGGGCTGCGGACCTTCGCTGGAGGTTCCGGGCTGCGGACCTTCGCTGGAGGTTCCGGGCTGCTGACCTTCGCTGGATGTTCCGGGCTGCGGACCTTCGCTGGAGGTTCCGGGCTACGGACCTTCGCTGTAGGCTCCGGGCTGCGGACCTTCGCTGTAGGCTCAGGGCTGCGGACCTTCCCTGGAGGTTCCGGGTTGCTGACCTTCGCTGGAGGTTCCGGGCTACGGACCTTCGCTGTATTATAAGCCCGCTCCCGTCTATCCATCAGCCTATTCACGAGTGCCAGCCGGCGTTCGAAGTCCTCCTCCTCTATCTCTTGTAGAAACGGGTCCCAATGCGTCTCAAGAGGAGCAACCCAGGCTCTCCACCACCACCTCTGTTCCTCCTTTGATTATTCATAGAACCCTTTGGGTTCCTCTCGATCATGGATCGTGGGTAGACGAAGTGGTGTGCGATCCCCTTCCTTCCGCCTCTCCGGGCTCTGGCTGCGCACCGATGGTGTGGTGCGCGAAGTCGGCACGGACCGTGCAAGGCTGTGAGTGCGCACCAATGGTGTGGTGCGCGGAGCAGGCATGGACCGTACCTGACTCTAGGCCGGCGCTGGAGGCACCGGGTTGGGAACTGGCGTTGGAGGGCTGCGACTGCCCTGATCTTCCTCTCTCCATCGTCAATCCCCTTCCTGTGAGGACTCCTCCGGGAGCCCCCACGAGTGAGGGAACAAAGGCACATAGTTGTTGTCTTCCTCCGACTCCTCTCCGTACCTCTGCTCCCATGGCTGTAGGGGCTCCTCCTGGCTCTTCCCCGTCAACCCCCGACCACCCCCATAGCCCCCCCAAAAAACTGTTTGGGCTCCAGGCTGTTCCCTTGTTTCTTTTGCCCGTCGATTTTTCTTTCCATTGTGCCTCTTGGTCTCATTGTGGTGGGTCATTCTGTCACGAGTGGGTGTAGAGAGAGACCAAGGAGCAGCGCAGCGATAGTTCAACATTGTTTATTTAACTGATAAACACAAATGTCACGAACTATACAAACAAAAAAACAACGATGCAATGACAAAAACGGAAATACACTTACTGTACTGTAACTGTAGCATTAATGACCCATTAATGCTACAGTAATTAGCTCGCCATTAACTTGTGAAATGGTTAATTCAAACAATGCAGATTGTAAAATAAATGTTCGATGCAATGGCATACTAATCAGTAACCAATAGAACTGTCCTGTAGGCCTATAGCCTACCTTAGCTGTCCTTGTGCTCTCTCACAGCTTGGATAGAACGTTTGTGCGGTGTAAAACCAGTCTATTAATACCAAATACTACAATCAGTCCACGGTCAAATTTCTGGAAAAAAATTATTGAAAAAATATAAGATTGAAATATCCAATTTACATAAGTATTCACACTCCTGAGTAGATACATGTTAAAATTACCTTTTAGCAGTGATTACAGCTATGAGTCTTTCTGGGTAAGTCTCTAAGAGCTTTACACACCTGGATTGTACAATATTTACACATTATTCTTTTTACATTTCTTCAAGCTCTGTCAAGTTGGTTGTTGATCATTGCTAAACAGCCATTTTCAATTCTTGCCAGTTTTTCCAGCCAATTTAATTCAAAACTGTAACTAGGCCACTCAGTAACATTCAATGTCGTCTTTGTAAGCAACTCCAATGTATATTTGGCCTTGGAAAGCAGATTAAACCAGGTTTTCCTCTAGGATTTTGCCTGTGCTTGGCTCTGTTCCGTTTATTTTTAGCCCTTCCAAAAACTCCCTAGTCCTTACCAATGACAAGCATACCCATAACATGATGCAGCCACCACCATACTTGAAAATATAAGAGTGGTACTCAGCAATTGTTGTTGTGTTGTGTTGGATATGCCCCAAACATAACACTTTGTATTCAGGACATAAAGTACATTTCTTTGCCACATTTGTATCCGTTTTACTTTAGTGCCTTATTGTAAACAGAATGCATGTTTTGGAATATTTGTATTCTGTACAGGCTTCCTTCTTTTCACTATCATTTAGGTTAGTATTGTGGAGTAACTACAATGTTGTTGATCCCTGCTCAGTGTTCTCCTGTCACAGCCATTCAACTCTGTAACTGTTTTAAAGCAAACTAACATTTAACCTAGTTGGTTAGCTTTAGCTACCTATTGATTCATGCAGGGTAGTAACGTTATGAATTGGGATTATGGTTAATTGTTTAGCTAGAGAAAGAATCCACTATGCAAGTAACCGTTTACACTTTCTGTGTCCTGTGCATGTGACAAATAAACAATGATTTTATTTTATATATTGAGTGTTTACCAGAAACAGTAATGTGAAGAACAACATGCACCAAAGTCACATTAGTATATAACGTTAGGCCAACGAGACAGGGTCCAAGTTCAAAAATTCTCTGGTAGAATGCCTTGCTTTTATTTCGTCAAACTCACAACCGTAAGCTATTTTCTGTAATTAGCTCTCCATTAACTTGTAAATAATGATTTTGTTGTGAGTTTATTTTCCTGTAATAATGAAAACAAATTAGCTAAAGTTAAGATGTTGTCAGCAGCTAGCTAACAAGCATTGTTTAGAAAGTTGCTTTTAGTTGCCTGGTTTGCTAGATTAACATACTGTATACTAAATTAATTATTCAATGGATGGGTTTATTGGTGTTCAAATACACCAGTTATGCTATTTTGGACCACCAGGCTGCTGATGTCATGCAGCCTGTCATTTTTGTGTTTATACCTTTTCATAATAACAACAACAAGTTTGATGTCGGACGACAATAGAATGTTCATGATGTCACTGTGACAACTCTATACAAACAATCTTTGTTGTTTTAGTACACTACCATATTCACTCTGTTTAGCACATGGCCAAAGAGGGTGTGAACTACTGTATGCTGAATGGGTGTAGACAAAGAGTAGATGTACCGAAACATTCAAAGGGCCATTTTCTCAAAAGTGGGGTAACAAGTTTATCAACTTTCAAAGCAGAATTGCTTTCCCATTGTTCCTCATCTGTAGTGTATGATATACAATGTTCTAGCTCTGAGTTTCTACTTTTATCCAGTGTATGAAACACCATTTGAAATGTTTCTACATAAGCCTGAATCGAGCCGATCGGTCACATTTTTACTCCTGAACCTATTTAGGCTTGCCATAACAAAGGGGTTGAGTACTTATTGACTCAAGACATTTCAGATTAAAATGTTTTATTAATTTGTAAAAATTAATAACGACTCAAATATTCTGGGCACGCTGACGGCCAACCAACCAGGCACGGAACCAGGCACGGAACCAGGCACGGAACCAGGCACGGAACCAGGCACGGCCGAAACCACCCAAAAACACCAGAAACCAGATACATGCCTAGCAGTTAAGTAATAAGTAGAGACTTCTTTATTTAACACAGCGTATCACCAGACCAGGACACACAGCTGTAATGGTGTCCCTAAGGCGTCCCCATGGCCAGCGCTAGCTAGCTGGGTCTCCTGGTGAAGGGAACTGTAATTAAAGCCTGGGTATCTTTCACAGTTCACTCCCTGTCACGCCGTCTAATGGCTTCCATATGAGGCGCTTTACAAGTGGAGAGTGGGATTAATGTTGGCTAGTTGGAGGGGAAATGGCCGTCCTGGGAGTTACCTGTCAGGGCCCTGCGCTGTGCCATACCCCTCTTGTCTCCCCATGACGGCCAGGCCCAGAGCGATGGCTGTTGCACAACACCAAAAGGAGAGGGACGGAACTGCTGTGGTATGAGGGGAGGAGAGGAGAGAACAGAGAGAGAGAGAGCGAGATAGAGAGAGAGATGGGACAGAGCAGAGGGAAATTCCCACCAGATGAGGAAGGCTCGAGTTGGGTAGTGGGCAGGAGTGATGCATTGCAGAGGCCTGCTCTTGGCCAGGGTCCCCTTCTCCTGGGGTGACTGGGTTTACAGGAGCTCTTGCTGCGGACTATAGTTATGAACCATGTGTTCCTGGACTTGGAAGTAATTGGTTTCCCTACACACTATGTAAAAACATGTTATTACAATGTTATTACTACAGTAATTACACATATACTACACAAGTTTAGGATAAATTGTTACCAGATCATCTATAACATCGACTTACTCGAATCTTTACAGATGGAGTGTATTATAATAAAAGAGAACTACTTGCATATTTTCTGTAAAAATTTCAGAGATCATCATTGGCATTGTTTACAGCTTCTCTTCAGTGTTGGAGGAAAAACAGCTGTGTACGTGCTGCAGCTCTGTTGACAGTGTGCCCTGCTCAAGGGCGTCAAGTAATTTATTCCCAATTAGTGTGTATCCTTTAGGCAAATTCCCTTTTCCCCCCATGATCCCCATAATACTGTTTTAAATGAGAGCAATAAGGTGATTTACATACTATATTAAATGAATGAAGCAAGACTTGAGACTGCAGCCACATGCCTTACTTTCCATATGAAACACACATGCTCAACGTTATGCATATAATTTTAACAGTAGATGGAGGAACAACGATGTGTGAAGAAGACAGGGAAAGAGATGAGGGGAAGAGAGAGAGATGACTTTTCCCTCGCTAATTTAGTCCCGTGGGGCATACATGCATAGAATAACAGCAAACACTGGAGAAGAAAGCCATAGGAAATAGGGAAGTAACTGAGAGGGAGAGAGATGGCAAAAGAGAATGATAGATACAGTGTTAGATATCTTACAATGTGTTGACAGGTCTTGACTACTGCTTACCGGAGGTGTTTTGGGCATTCTCTCTCTCCGTAGCATACATATCTGCTGCTGGTGCTCTACGTGGAGACCATGGGGATTGACACGTCTGCAAAATGGTGCTACCCGTGTGCTTGGAATGAGTGCTCCCCTTGTTGAAATCATGTTCATTTTCTGTTTCCCTGTCACTGTGCGTGAGAGAATGCCCTCAGTCAAAGGACAGAGAGCGAGAGAGAGAGAGAGTCATTCTTTGGGAGAGAGAGTTTGGAAGAGAAAAAAACACTCCAGCTGAGTTGACTCAAGCTGTCACTGACTTCAGTGTGTATCCCACACGGTATCAATTCCAACCTGGATCCCGTGCTCCACGCAGCCACAGAGGCCCATCTGCGAGCTACACTCAATTCATCCTCATCTCGGTGGCTGCTCTGGCGTTACCTATTGTCAGACATAATATCAACAGTTAAATGAATGGAGTGTAAGGCTAATTTGTGTTTAAGTCTGGTTGACTTCTCTCTCTCACAGAAATGAAGGTGGACATGATGACATCACCAGCTGCCCTGACTGACACTGTGATGTATTTTAAAACAAAGCTGTGCTGGCGTTTACTACGGCATGGTAATCTCAGGCCCTGTTTATGTTTCTTACCTTTACACATCTCTTAAAAGGTGTATGCTCAAAGAAATAGGGAGTGAGCTCCCGAATCACATTAACTGCAGTGTCTTTATCTGTGTGTGTTCACATTATTTGTGTGTAGTGTTGGCTGCTTGCAGAGTTGTAGTTAGACTAAATGTGCAGAAAAACAATTTCCACTGAACAGGCATTGGGTCCATGTTTAGTCCATATCCACTTGGAATAATTGTTAAGTCTGTGAAATCCTGGTGTCATCATATTGTCAAATACAAAATTATATTGCATCATACAACAACATCACCCAGCCATTAAGGAAAGGAAGGAAATAATGGAATATGGGAGTGTCCCTCAGCTAAGCATAAGTAACAAATTCTGTAATTTTACAACTTTCTTTTTTTTTACCTCCAAAAAATGCGAAGACTGTGTTTTATTTGCTTCTTCTATCAAAAGTAAACAATTAGTCTTGTTCAAGCAAGACTAATTGAGACTTGGAAAAAAAATGATTTCAGCATATGAAATGCTCCTCTGAAAAAAACACTTCTTACGTAAAAACTTAAGAAGCTTCTTAAGAAAAAAAATAAGGAGTTCTTAAGATAGTTCGTAAGTGCAATTCCTCAACAATATCTTAAGATTGAATTACTTTCTTGCGAACTTCTCAAATGTCTTCTTAAGATGTGTGTTGCTAGGCAACCGTTTTAGCTAGCTATCTAGCTAACAATGGCAATCATATTAGCATATTTCTTACAGAGATTACTGTTCTAAAACATGTTCTCTGGGTTTAAAATAATCAATACTGAAACTTTCAGATAAAGTTTGTGAGAATTAAACATGTTAAATTGCTTTCATTAGCTTTTTCTCTCACTGCCCTGAGTTTAAGGGTTGGAACTATCTTGGAACGTTTCCAATAACTTCATTTTCAAGAATATATTTTCTACCTCACTTTTTCCTTAAAGAGAAATATAAGAAATAGCGCATAGAAATGTCCAATAACCTTTTTTAGGAATAGCAACTTTGCTTAACTTTCTTCATAGTCTATAGTTAAGGAAAAAGTGGCAGTTAAAAATAAAGGTTTTGTGAATCCGGACTCTGGTCAGCACTGAGTTGTTGCCAAACATATTTACATGTAAATCATAATTTGCATTTGCATCATTAGCAAAATAGGCCAGCATTTAGATCATTGACTAAATGGCTTTGCTTGTATATCCTGTATGTTGACTATGAACACGTGACATATACACACTCCACAGACCTAGGTTGGCGCGGTGGAGGAGGCGGGCAGTGAGGTTTCAGACGTGTTGAGCTCCCACACCCCATCAAACGCCTCCTCCCTCTCTAGGGGGTCCTTGTTCAACAACTACCTCTCAGGATGATCTCACACAACCAGCAGCTGAAAGGACCATTTTGAACATATCTTTTCCCTCATGTACATGTCCAGGCGGATTGAGTCGGTTGAGATCTAGAGGAATGAATTGGGTAGATTGGTGAAAACTCCAAAGCCTTTGATCAAATCACATCAAATCAAGTTGAAGCTTTTAGAAATTGATGTTTCTTCTGTGTTTGACAAGCTCAAATGCATTTGAAACGTACATATGGTATAAATCGAATAGGTAACTAGGTTGCTCTTTGATAGATGATCAATGTAAGCAATGATTATCGCTTACAGGCCATTTGATCTGGAGCTTTGAGGTCATGTGATGAAAGATGCATCTGTTGGCTGGCAATGATCAAACAGATACCTCCTGGGTAACAACTTCACCTCCTGGTTGAGCAACCTCTTTAAAAACGTTGTCTCTGAATGCTGGTTTAAAAGAATGTACTGCATCTTCTTATATCCCCACTTCTAAATCCTGGTGCTCTTTTCCGCCTTATAGCTTCAGGGAGTGTCTCCCTGACGGTAAGGGAGTGAACAGCTCTTGGCTGGGGTATGTGGGGTCCTTGATGATGCTGCGGGACTTCCTCAGGCACCGTTTTATGTAGATGTACTGGATGGGTTGAGTATTTAGATTTCTAAATGCTGAATTTCAGAAAATTACAGTGTATTTATTGTTACATAAACAATGGTTGGTGTCTCGA
This sequence comes from Thymallus thymallus, assembly GCA_023634145.1. NCBI lineage: Eukaryota > Metazoa > Chordata > Actinopteri > Salmoniformes > Salmonidae > Thymallus > Thymallus thymallus. The sequence continues at coordinate 15,519,792 of CM042390.1, forward strand.
TATTGAATTGCTAAATAAATGTGTTGTCCTAGCGCAAAGGTCTTTCGTATAGCCTGTAATCCAGAAGGTACTCTTCTTTGTGGTTCTAAAATGGATAATTACTATCACAACTCAGGATAAGACCCAGATGCAGACAGTTCGAATCACAGATGTTTATTGACCAAACGGGGTAGGCAGACGACAGACGCAGGCTCTGGGTCAGGGCAGGCAGATTGGTCAAAACCAGAAAAACTAGATAATCCATCGAACACTCGAAGGTCGAGAGACCAGTGGCCGAGCATGGAAGAGTGTTGCGGATGTATTACACTCACGCGAGTTGTTGGCTCCAGGTGGGGGGGTTGGCGGAGATGAGGCAAGGAAGAGTTGTCTCCATGTCCTGATTGGCTCGCTCTGACTGGCCATTAGACTGGGTGTGAAACCCAGAGGACATGTTGGCCGACGACCCAATGAGTGTGCAGAACGCCTTCCAGAACCAGAACGAGAACTGTGGACCATGGTCGGAGACCATGTCCACTGCAAGTCCATGGATCCGGAAGACGTGCTGTACCATGAGCTGGGTCTTCTCCTTGGCTGAGGGTAGCTTGGGGAGGGGAATGAAATAGGCAGCTTTGGAAAATCTGTCCACCCCTGTAAGGATAGTGGTGTTGCCATCAGATGGAAGGAGACCAGTGACGAGGTCCAGGGATATATGTGACCAGGGGCACTGAGGGACAGGAAGTGGTTGAAGGAGGCCAGCCAGAGCTTGCAGAGGAGTCTAAATCTGGGCACACACAGTGCAAGTGGCGACGAACGCTGACGTACAAAGGCCAGCGTCCGACTGGAGTTAGGATGGCAGGCCAGTCGTGACAAACATCAGTTAGCCGGGCCTGGTTCTCTATACCCCAGATGAGTGCAGCCGCGAGACAAGAGGTAGGGAGGATGGTCTCGGGGTCAAATGGTCTAGCACCGGGGCTATAGAGGCGTGACAGCACATCCGGCTTCACATTCTTGGACCCCGGGTGGTAGGAGATGGTGAAGTTGAATCAGGTGAATAGAAACTTTTGGTCTTAGGCCGAACACTGGTACAGGATAGACCCCACTCCAACGTCTGAGGCGTTGACCTCCACTGCGAACTGCCGGGACGGATCCGGATGGATTAGGATGAGGGCAGTAGTGAATTGATGCTTGAGGTCCAAGAACGAACTGTCTGCAGCTGGAAACCCCGTAAACGGACCTTAGGAGAGGTGAGTGCTGAAAGGGGGAAAGCCAGGGTGCTGTCACCACGGATGAACCGGCAGTAGATATTGGCGAACCCTAGGAAGCATTGCAGCTGCACTCTGGAGGTGGGTCGTGGCCAATCCACCACCGCTTTCACCTTTCCAGGATCCATCTGTATGTTGCCTGCAGCTATGATGTATCCAAGGAAGGAGATGGTGGAGCGAAGGAATTCGCATTTCTCCGCTTTGACGAACAGCTGGTTTTCCAGAAGACGCTAGAGGACTTGTCGGACATGGAGGACATGTTCTTGAGCTGAGCGGGGATAAACTAGGATGTCATCGAGGTAGACGAACACGAACAGGTTCAACATGTCACGGAGAACTTCATTAACCAGAGCCTGGAACACAGCAGAAGGGTTGGTCAGTCCGAATGGCATCACCAGGTATTTGTAGTGCCCGCTAGCCATGTTAAAGGCAGTCATCCACTCGTCCCCTTCCCGTATCCATACCAGATGGTAAGCGTTCCGAAGGTCCACCTTGAAGTAGATGGTAGCAACCTGGAGAGGCTTGAAAGCCGAAGCAATGAGTGGAAGCGGGTAACGTTTTTTAACCGTGATGTCATTTAGGCCCCGGTAGTCGATACATGGGTATCAGTCCTTCTGCCTCCCCCGCTGGCGCAGGGTTCATCTTTGTGGAGAAGAAGAACAAAACCCTGCGCCAGCGGGGGAGGCAGAAGGACTGATACCTGTGTATCGACTACGTCTCCATCGCCTTGGTGTCCGGATCTGACTGGGAATAAAGCCCTGAGGCGGTGTAGTGCCCGGGAGAAGGTCGATGGTGCATTCATAGGGCCGATGCGGAGGACCCAGGCTTTTCCCAAGCCCTCAGGAAGACGTCCCTGGGCAGGCTGAGCCAACTTCAGGCATTGAGCGTTGCAGAATGGGCTCCAGCCCATGATCGAACCCACAGTCCAGTCATCAAGGGGATTGTGTCTCTGGAGCCATGAAAACCCCAACACCACGGATACCTGAGGGGATTCGATATGTAGAAACTGGATCGACTCGCTGTGGTTGCCTGACACTCGCAGGATTATAGGAACCATGTTGTGGGTGACTCTGCCAATCGAACGCCCATTCAGCGCTCTGACGTTCATGGGAATGGAGAGGGGTTGAGTGGAGATTCCCAGCTTAGACACCAGGGTAGCGTCCATAAAACTCTCGTCGGCCCCAGAGTCAATGAGAATCAAACACTTTCTTCACCTCCATCATAAACTCCTCTAGACTGAAACAGATGGTGGCTTGTTGCTTCCACACCGCCGACATCAGTGTTATAAGGTACACTACCTTCGGGCGGTCCGAGGGGCTGGGAGGTTACATTAGTAGCTGGCTGTCTAATAGTCAATCCGCGGATTTGCTGCAGCAATGTATGGAAAGCATGGTCGTGGTGTTCCGCCAAGGTCTGGAATTTCGGTTAATGGCCTAAAACTCTAACTGAAAGGATACCTGTCGCAATACTATTGATGGCTCTCTTGGTCTTGTATAACCGACTCATTGTTCAAAGGGTGTTAGTGGTCAAGTGTGAGGCTGTTTTTCTTCCTATTGTGTGTGGGTTTACAGGCTAATTAGGATATTATTGGTATAAAAGCCAGACAGGCAATTACAAGCAACATGTTCTTCTTTAATATCACTATTGACTTAATACTTCTTACACTGTTTGGTCATATACATTTTTGTTTATGTAGGCCCAAATTATGAAGTGCACGTCGCATACATTCTATTTCTGTGGCATGCATCCACTCATTCTAGACACTGTTTACCTAGCCATCATGTCATCATTGTCAGACAAACTTGAAGGGGACTACAGTAACCAGTTACATTATGGGGTGTAGGCAGGATACTCGAAAATACAGTTGGAAGGGTAATATAAATAATATTAGCCAAAACACTTTGGACCGTCACATGTGCCACGTCGTTTCCAGTTGATCCTGGGCATTTTGAAGAAAGTCTTCAACTCCAGAATTGATGAGAGACAAGAAATTTAAGTATTCAGTTACACACACATAATCTTCTGCTGCATCCTCAGTCTGATGTTCTACCTCCTCCATTATCGTAATAAAATGGTTCCATTCTCGACAGCCAGCTGAGATATTCACTGTCTGTTGGTAGAGGTAGGCTTCTTCCGCAAGAAAACCATGATGACATGCCCAAATGACTATTGTCCCGTCGCACTCACCCCTGTCATCATGAAGTGCTTCGAGAGGCTGGTCATAGCCCACATCAAGGCCAGTACACTCGACCCACACACAGAGACATGTACAATGCTCTCCCTCGCCCTCCATTTGGTAAATCTGACCATAATTCTATACTCCTGATTCCTGCTTACAAGCTAAAACTAAAGCAGGAAGTACCAGTGACTCGCTCAATACGGAAGTGGTCAGATGATGCGGATGCTATGCTACAGGACTGTTTTGCTAGCACAAACCGGAACAAGTTCCGGAATTCATCCAATGGTATTGAGGAGTATACCACCCCAGTCACATGCTTCATCAATATGTGCATTGACGATGTTGTGCCTATAGTGACTGTACATACATGTCCCAACCAGAAGCCATGGATTACAGGCAACATCCGCACCGAGCTAAAGGCTAGAGCTGCCGCTTTCAAGGAGCGGGACACTAATCTGGACGCTTATAAGAAATCCTGCTATGCCATTAAACAGGAAAAGCATCAATACAGGACTAAGATTGAATCCGACTACACCGGCTCTGATGCTCGTCGGATGTGGCAGGGCTTGCAAACTATTATGGACTACAAAAGGAAACCCAGCTACGAGCTGCCCAGTGACGCAAGCCTACCAGATGGGCTAAATGTCTTTAATGCTCGCTTCGAAGCAAGCAACACAGAGCACCAACTGTTCCGGACGACTGTGTGATCACGCTCTTCGTAGCCGACAGGTCAACATTCACAAAGCCGCGGGCCAGACGGATTAGCAGGACGTGTACTCAGAGCATGCGCAGACCAACTGGCAAGTGTCTTCACTGACATTTTCAACGTCTCCCTGATCAAGTCTGTAATACACAATCTCAATCGCACTCCACACTGCCCTTTCCCACCTGGACAAAAGGAACACCTATGTGAGAATGCTGTTCATTGACTACAGCTCAGCGTTTAACACCATAGTGTCCACAAAGCTCATCACTAAGCTAAGGACCGTGGGACTAAGCACCTCCCTCTGCAACTGGATCCTTGACTTCCTGACGGGCCACCCCCAGGTGGTAAGGGTAGGCAACAACACATCTGCCACGCTGACCTTCATCACAGGGGGCCCCTCAAGGGTGCATGCTGAATCCCTTCCTGTACTCCCTGTTCACCAACGACCTACCCGAGGCCCTCAGAAGAAAGATTATTGATGCCCATGAGTCTAGGAGGGGTTACAAATCCATTTCCAAGCAATTCGAAGTACATAATTCCATTTCCAATCAATTCGAAGTACATCATTCCACTGTGTGACGAAAATTCCAGACCACTGGCAAACTACCTAGGACAGGTCGTCCCACCAAAGTCAGCCCAAGAGCTGACCGAAAGATGCTCATAGAAGTCTCTAAGAACCCCAGGGTAACATCAAGGGATCTACAGGCCTCTCTATTTTCGCCTCTTAATTTCGCCAACTGTTATGACTTGGTGGTGCACATGTAGACTATAACTGGTTTTTGAGAAATGTAATCATTGAATATTGTAAGAGCTTTCATTGTCTGCTTATATGCCCCCTTTATTTATCCTACGGTTCTGACTTGGTGCACAGGGAGAACACTGTAAGAACGGACCATGTTCTGAATATTCTGTACATTTATAAAGTGCCGAACAAATAGTTATATTGAGCTCGCTTCGTCTTAATCGAAATTACGGATTGCCTCTTATTCACTTGATGTCCCCTTTCGCCATAGTTTGTACATCTCAATTGTCCGTAGAAATCACACTTGTTGAAGCAAGTCAGACATGTTTTTTTAAAAGGCAGTAAATGAGACTGAATTAACTGTTTTGCTGCCAGACTAGGCTCCGCTGATAGCCAGGTGTAGCAGTGGTAAGGTGTTGACTCTGCTGTTGGGACAGCTTTATGTAGGCCCTAACAGTTTGTGAACATCGTTTGTCACCGTTATAGTGCAATTAATGTATTGTTTAATGTTGTGTTGTGTCGTGGCTTTGCTGGCATATTGACATGCTAAAATCGCCACTGGAAAGGCCGTGGGTGGCCGTCTGTTAATTCTGGTAAATGCCAGAAGGACCGGACCATCTTTTATTGGGAGCACTGCCAGAGCCCTGCAAAATGATCATTTTGCAGGGCTCTGGCAGTGCTCCTCCTACTCCTCCTTGCACAAAGGCGGAGGTAGCGGTCCTGCTGCTGTGTTGTTGCCCTCCTACGGCCTCCTCCACGTCTCCTGATGTACTGGCCTGTCACCTGGTAGCGCCTCCATGCTCTGGACACTACGCTGACAGGAGCACTGCCAGAGCCCTGCAAAATGATCATTTTGCAGGGCTCTGGCAGTGCTCCTCCTACTCCTCCTTGCACAAAGGCGGAGGTAGCGGTCCTGCTGCTGGGTTGTTGCCCTCCTACGGCCTCCTCCACGTCTCCTGATGTACTGGCCTGTCACCTGGTAGCGCCTCCATGCTCTGGACACTACGCTGACAGACACAGCAAACCTTTTTGCCACAGCTCGCATTGATGTGCCATCCTGGATGAGCTGTACTACCTGAGTCACTTGTGTGGGTTGTAGACTCCCTCTCATGCTACCACTAGAGTGAAAGCACCGCCAGCATTCAAAAGTGACCAAAACATCAGCCAGGAAGCATAGGAACTGAGAAGTGGTCTGTGGTCACCACCTGCAGAACCACTCCTTTATTGGGGGTGTCTTGCTAATTGCCTATAATTTCCACCTGTTGTCTATTCCATTTGCACAACAGCATGTGAAATTTATTGTCAATCAGTGTTGCTTCCTAAGTGGACAGTTTGATTTCACAGAAGTGTGATTGGCTTGGAGTTACATTGTGTTGTTTAAGTGTTCCCTTTATTTTTTTGAGTAGTGTATTTAGCAGATGCTATTGCGGGTGTAGCGAAATGCTTGTGTTCCTAGCTCCAACAGTGCAGTAATATCTTAACAATTTTTTTACCTTTATTTAACTAGGCAAGTCAGTTAAGAACAAATTCTTATTTACAATGACAACACTAGGCCAATTGTGCACCACCCTATGGGAGTCCCAATCACAAGCAGTTGTTATATAGTCTGGATTTGAACCGGGTTGTCTGTAGTGACACATCTAGCACTGAGATGCAGTGTCTTAGACCACTGCGCCACTTGGGAACCCGAATACACCACAATACACACAAATCTAAAAGTAAAAGAATGGAAAGGTTAGATACTTTGAAGAATCTCAAATATATATATATATATATATAACATATATTTAACATATATTTAAATTTGTTAAACTCATTTTTGGTTACTACAAAAATATTTCATATGTGTTACTTCATTTTGTTACTTTACAGCCTTATTCTGAAATGTATTTCCAATCTACACAAAATTCCCCATAATGAAAAATCTAAAATGGGTTTTAAGAAATTTTAGCAAATGTATTAAAAATAAAAAACGTTTTTTAGAATAAGGCTGTAACATAACAAAATGTGGAAAAAGTTAAGGGGTCTGAATACTTTCCGAATGCACTAAATTGGAAAGCCGACTGCGAGCAAGGCCATATTGACTAACATCAGTGCCCGACCTCACTAATGCTCTTGTGGCTGAATGGAATAAGGTCCCTGCAGCAATGTTCCAACATCTAGTGCAAAGTCTTCCCAGATGAGTAGATGCTGGGGGACCAACTCCATATTAATGCTCATGATTTTGGAATGAGATGTTCGACAAGCAGGTGTCCACATACTTTTGGTCATGTAGTGTATTTACAGTGCTGTGAAAAAGTATTCTATTTTTTTATATTTTTCTCTACGTTTACATATTTTTATACTGGATGTTATCAGAGCTTCAACCAAAACATAGATAAAGGGAGCCTAAGTGAACAAATAACTCAACATTTACATACGTATTTCATAAACAAAGTTATGCAACACCCAATGCCCCAGAAAGGTCAACAGAGGAGAACAAGGAGAATCACAGACAGACAGACAGACAGACAGACAGACAGACAGACAGACAGACAGACAGACAGACAGACAGACAGACAGACAGACAGACAGACAGACAGACAGACAGACAGACAGACAGACAGACAGACAGACAGGAAATCAAAGAGAATCACAGACATGAGATCAAGTGAGATCAAGTGTACTGCTTATGTCACGTGTCAGTAGCACTACCGCCTGTGTGTGTAAGTAGCGAGTAGCCTGTAAATCACTGCTTGCTGAAGTAATTTACAGGCTAGCCCAGCGCTCCAACAATGCCATTATAAATTTCTCCCTGGACCCAGTACATTTAGTAATACAATCAATGGTGAAACTTCAGCTCCAAGTTATGACATTTCAACATGTGGCGAGAGTTTCAACAACTTACTTTACAGCTGTGTATCATGAGCAATTTCACCATCAGGTTACCATATTAATCCTCCATTGATTCACTTTTCTCTGGAATTCCAGGTTAGATTGGCTAACCATCATTGCTGTACCAATCTCAGAATCAGGACCTTGTTGTTTTTGGCATTCCCCTCCTCCGGGAAGAAGGGTTTTAAAGCTATTTCAAACATTTCCCAACTCCACCACCACAACCACTGCTTGAGAAATACTTGGAAGAGATTAAAAGCGGGAACTAATTGTAACATTAAATACATTTTTGTGTGTGAGTGTGTGTGTGCCTGTGTATAAGTATGCGTGCATGCTAGTGAGTGCATTCTAACACTGCAGAGCCCAGCATGAGTGTCTCTGAATGTTTGCACTGCGGCCTTGGTGGTGGTGTTATCACCTCAGTATCTGCCAGCAGGGCACACGTGCCAGCAGAGTGATATGATCTCTGTTCAACTATCCCTCTGGGGTTGGGGTAGTAAGAGAATGCTGGTCCTCCTGTATGTAATATCTCTTTCTTTCTTTCTTTCTTTCTTTCTTTCTTTCTTTCTTTCTTTCTTTCTTTCTTTCTTTCTTTCTTTCTCTCTCTGTCTCTCTCTGTTTCTCTCTGTCTCCATTCTCTATCCTCCATGCAGCAGGGGCCCCTTGGCTCAGCTTGGGAGGAAGGGGGAAGGAAGGGGAGGGAGGGTAGATGTTTGCTCTGGCAACAGGAAGTAAGGGTGGCTTAAGAGCAGAGAGAAAAATGCACAGATGCCTGTAGCAAATGTGCTCTGAGGGAACGTTTAGAGATGTGAGGAATAGGCTTTTCCTCCCACTCACAGCTAATGTTTTAACATATTGATGGTGAGAAACTGACATTATCAAGACAGTTGTGTCCACCCTACATCTCAAAGAGAAGGGAACATAATTACTGATGATGTGTTCAAATATGTATCACAAAAGCAATGGTCCAACAATCAAATACCAATCTAACCCACAATCCTTTTCAATGAAGAATAAGTACAGTGACACATTTATCAATATCTAAAAGGAAATTAGCCACTTTAACGAGATTACCACAAGTCCACATCTAGCTCAAATGGCTGAAAAACAACAGTGGTCAGAGATGACAATGCTACAATCCACTGATTGTCACACATCAAAGTTTCATGCAGCGATCATTTGATATGTTGTCTTAATGTTGTTTGTGTTGCCAAGGTAAAATATATTATTGCTGCTACTGTACATGGTCCATTACAAGTGATAGCTGATATGGATTTAAAAAAGAATCTGTGGTCAAAGATGACAGTGTGTTTGTTGTTTTTATGTTGTTTTTATGGTATTATATATCTGCTATATGGCCAGTTATTTCTAAAGTACTTCTCTCTTTTCTATGGTTTAATTTACCGTGCCTAAGTTAATATTTATCTTTGTGTATAAGAGAGTAATGAGTGTGTTCATTAATTGTGGCAGTTCAGACACTAAACTGCATTTGACATCAAGGAAGAGCAGTGTTTGTGTGTGAGGGGAGAGGGGGAAGGGGGGTCTTAACCCATGTTGGATGCTATTTCCATTCCAGGCCGGCCTGATCCTTGCTGAGGGGAGAAAGTTTTTTATTCCCCTCACTCTCTCACTTTTTCTCCCTCTCTCTCTCACTGGAGGAGGAGGAGGGTGTTCACAAATTACATGCAGACTTTCTGCATCAAGTGTCAGCCCTGCAAGAGGAACTTCTCTCTTCCCTCAGAGCGTTCTCTCAGTCTGGTGGACTTGGTGGACTGATTGACTCGCAGGGGCTTTTTCACCCTGATGGATCCAGAAAGGAGTGAGTGACTAGCAGAGGTGCAGAAGTTCTTCAGGGAGAACAGGACATATGGAATATGGAACATACTGTGAAAAGCCCACTGCGGAGGTCCTTCAGTGAGCATGTGAAAGTCTCCACCAACAAGGCTTGGGATGTATTCTGGAAGAGTGCGAGGGAGAAAAGGCTTTGGGGTAAGTGCTGGAAGTGTTTTGAGTGTGTGGCCACACACTGCTCTAATGGCTTGTTGACTCAAACTTTGGGTGGGATTCAATTAGTATTGCATAAGTAACGTGGAAGATCCAGGTTATAGCTTGATTGATATATAAAGGCAACGGTCCTACGTTCGTAGAGAATGCATTCACGTTAAACGCTGCACATGTCAGCTCAATCGTAAATTACCTTTACATTTTAATGCAGATCTTGCAGAAATCCCTTTACAAATAATTTTTGCTTTCACCAAAACACTCTCCTCACAGCTGTATCATGTTAAACCTCTCAGCGTTTCATGCTCCATCCCCAGTCCTACATACCACTGAGGTATTTTCCCATGGTTGTGTGTCAATCAAAACATGATGTGGAATAATACTAATGAAAGTCCAGTGTGTAGCTGATGCCCTGCAGAGGGGTCAGTGGCCCCTGGCCTCTGGTGGGCTGTCAGTGGGGAGAGCTGTCACCGGAGTAGGAGCTTCATGGTTCTCATACAGAGACCTGCTGAGATGACCTGGATTCCTCTGTGGGTTTTATCAATGTCAGTGCCATGTGTCCATTCGTTCTGCTTTCACTCACATTTCCACATACAGAAGTATACACACACGTAACACTTCAGCATGCACTATACATCGCCTTTCAACACATGCAGACAATGCACGCACGCATGTGCACACACACGCAAAGCTGTCATTCAAATCCACCTCCTGGAGTTTCAGCAGTGTGGTGTCATCTCTGAGGTGTCATTGATGAACTCAAATCTTGCATCTCCGTGTGTAGCTACATCCCTGTTTTCAACTTCTCAATAAGCATCGGATTCAAAGTATGCGTCTGATGCCGACAAATGTCTCTTCAGGCTTAGAGATGATATCTGGAACCAGCTGTGTGTTCATATTGTGGTCCTCTCAACATGTGTGTTGGATTAATCACACCAAATTGTGACGTTGGTTAGTTGAGCTCACCCATTGGCTGGGGGTAATGGCGCAATGCTAGCTAGCTGTGGTAGTGTGCATATCATTAGGGAACTTGGAATGGCACAGGCACCAGGAAGTGGCTTCCTGTCAGATGTATCGGGGAAAAGGCCCCCAAATGGACCTTATGAGCAAAGCAGCTACGCCAGCTCTCTCTCTCCCTCCATGTTTCTCTATTTTTCTCTCCCTCACTCTTTCTCACTAATTCCCGCATGCATGCGTATGATGTTTTATTTCTTGCACTCGTCTCTCTCTCACTCTCTCTCTGCTCTACTGCAGTCTACATCTCACAAGGAGGAGCCGCTGTCCGTCATACATCACAAACCTGTCCTAATATTTAGACCCGCACTAAAGAGTCATAACTCTGGCCAAATAGGGGGTTCCATTCAAACGCCGCAACGCACATCCAAACAGCACCTCTGCTAGATGTATTCTATAAACAGCACCTCTGCCAGATGTAGTCTATAAACTCCCAATAACTTGACACAGGTTCCAAAGCACAGTTCAACTGCTGGGTGCAAATAGTTGATCAGTCAAATGCGATACTGCAAGAGAGGCGTGAGTCATTCCACTGAGTCGCCACAGAGCTTCTCACAAGCCCGAGGAAAGGAAAAAAGCAGTTGAAGAGAGAGGAGCAGGCCTCGCAGAGCTCTGAAGTAAACATCTGGCTGTGGGGAGGCAGGGGTGGATTGTGATGTTTGAGGCCATGTGCTTTATCTGCTTTCTGTCAGAGAGGCAGAGGACCAGCTGGAGAAGCATAGAGCTGGATTTCTGTTACTATATCTCTCACATTCCTCATTTTTCACTCGGTCCATCTCTTTTATGTCTCTCTTCTTACTCTTTTCACTCTCAGTTGAGAGTATAATCTTCAGGATCTCTCTAGCTTGTTCTTCATATCCTTTTTCTGAAGATAATCCTCCTCTCTCTGTCTATCCCATTTTACTCTATCCTCTCTGTAGTTTGTTCCTCTCTCTTTTCTGTTTCTCTTTCTCTCAAATTAGGCTTCTCTTTCTTCTCTTTCTATTTCTCTTTCCTCTCATTCGTTCCTCTGAGGGAATCATTGAGCAGATTGCCTCACAGCAAAATCAATTGTGTACATTTAACTCTGAAAGTGTTAAATGTATACTATTTCCAGTGAACATATGTGTCCCACTGAACTGGTGTTAAAATAACACTTTTGAAAGATTTACAGTTGAAGTCGGAAGTTTACATATACCTTAGCCAAATACATTTAAACTCAGTTTTTCACAATTCCTGACATTTAATCCTAGTAAACATTCCCTGTCTTAGGTCAGTTAGGGTCACCACTTTATTTTAAGAATGTGACATTTATTTTAGCTGTTATTTCTGTCATCACATTCCCAGTGGGTCAGAAGTTGACATACACTCAATTAGTATTTGGTAGCATTGCCTTTTAAATAGTTTAACTTGGGTCAAACAATTCGGGTAGCCTTCCACAAGCTTCCCACAATAATTTGGGTGAATTTTTGCCCATTCCTCCTGACAGAACTGGTGTAACTGAGTCAGGTTTGTAGGCCCCCTTGCTCGCAAACACTTTTTCAGTTCTGCCCACAAATTGTCTATAGAATTGAGGTCAGAGCCTTGTGATGGCCACTCCAATACATTGACTTTGTTGTCCTTAAGCCTTCCTTCCTTGCTGAGCGGCCTTTCAGGTTATGTCGATATAGGACTCGTTTTATTATGGATATAGATACTTTTGTACCTGTTTCCTCCAGCATCTTCACAAGGTCCTTTGCTGTTGTTCTGTGATTGATTTGCACTTTTTTCAGCTCTAGGAGACAGAACGCATCTCCTTCCTGAGCGGTATGACGGCTACGTGGTCCCATGGTATTTATACCTGCGTACTATTGTTTGTACAGATGAACGTGGTACCTTCAGGCATTTGGAAATTGCTCTCAAGGATGAACCAGACTTGTGGAGGTCTACTATGTTTTTCTGAGGTCTTGGCTGATTTCTTTAGATTTTCCCATGAGGCACTGAGTTTGAATGTAATCCTTAATACATCTACAGGTACACCTCCAATTTACTCAAGTTATGTCAGAAGCTTCTAAAGCCATAACATCATTGTCTGGAATTGTCCAAGCTGTTTAAAGGCACAGCAACTTAGTGTATGTAAACTTCTGACCCACTGGAATTGTGATATAGTGAATTATAAGTGAAATAATCTGTCTGTAAACAATTGTTGGAAGAATTACTTGTGTCATACACAAAGTAGATGTCCTAACCGACTTGCCAAAACTATAGTTTGTTAACATGAAATCTGTGGAGTGGTTGAAAAATGAGTTTTAATGACTTCAACCTAAGTGTATGTAAACCTTCGACTTCAACTCTGTTGCAGTGTTCCCCATTCAACTCTTGTTCAAATGAACTTGACTCTGGTGTTTGCATTTCTCTACTGTAGAAGGGGGACGGAACATATTTAGAAATAATTTAAAAGACTGCAAATTGACCGCATAAAAGACTGCAAATTGACCGCATAAAGGCCAAATCAATATAATATTTGACTAAAACAATTATTTCAAACCTTGCTTTTATTAGTATACTTTTCTTATACATTTTTTATTTAACTTTTTTGTAACTAGGCAAGTTTGGCCTACACCGACCAAACTCTGGGCCAATTGTGCGCCGCCCTATGGGGCTCCCAATCACGGCCTGTTGTGATACAGTCTGGAGTCGAACCAGGTTGTCTGTAGTGACGCCTCTAGCGCTGAGATGCACGATCACATACACAGAGTATACCAAACATTAGGAACACCTTCCTAATAAATCATCTGAATGGCACACATACACAATCCAAGTCTCAATTATCTAAAGGCTTAAAAATCCTTCTTTAACCTGTCTCCGCCCCTTCATCTACACTGAATTGATGGAGATCATAGCTTTCACCTGGATTCACCTGGTCAATCTATGTCATGGAAAGAGCATGTTTTGTATACTTTGTGTATATTTAAGCAATAATGCCCAACAGGGTATGGTATAGGGCCAATATACCATGGCTAGGGCCCTTCTTATACACAACGCAATGCGGAGTGCTTGTATACAGATAGATAGATGGATAGATGGATAGATAGGGGGACATATCTTCGTAAAGCAGCTACAACAAAATATAGGGCAGTCTGGAGTGCAAAAAAGCTATAAAAAGACATTGCATAGTATGGGTGGATGTCTGAATATGTACACTATATATTGTTAAAGAGTATTAGGTGAAAATAAAATGATAAAAATATTGCAAGTTGATATAGATAAATAAGGAGTATTTGCATGGTTAACTATACTATACAGGTCGATGGCAGATAAATACTTAAATAGCTAGAAGTGCATATGATGTAAGAGAGGGTAATAATAGTTTACTTAATATACAGTCTGGTTAAATGAACAGGTAAGTGAATATTTTGCATGGTTAAATTAGCTGTACAGGTAAATATACAGTTACATTTACAGGTAAGTGAATATTTGCATGGTTACATTAACTGTACAGGTAAATGACATGAAGAGATACTTAAATAGCTAAATGTGTGTATGATATAATTTAGGGTAATAATAGTAATTTCCTTAAAATACAGTCCTTAATGCAGGGTTTAATTACAGATAAATGCACATATTGCACATTCGATATTCTAAAAGCAATGAAAAAAGATATAACTGACAGGATACTAATATGCAGTCCTGAGTGAATGACTACATAAGTTCAGTCCAAGAATTACTTACAATATTGCATGTGATATGATATAACAACTGTACATGAATATGTATATACAGTACAGACCTGAATGAATGAATAAGTCCTGAGTGAATGAGTGATTACAGACCAGAGTTACTCACGGATGGATGCATAATTGTTAAACTAGGTCCTAACACCCCAACAGTTCCAGGTCTATGTTGCCGACAGCACGGCACCCCGGTGAGGTATTAAATAGTCAGGAAGGACCTCCTGTAGCGCTCTCTGGCACTCCGTGGTGGGATCAGTTTATAACTCTCTATTATGCATGGGAATACTTTGGAACAGATTTCCAAATTAAAATCACTTGGAGCTGATTTTCTGGTGTTTTTACAGTCTTTTATGCTTAACAAAAAATGTAATAAAAAAGGTTGATGGTGTCCGGGTCCGGTGGCATGCATTGAAACCTTTTTTGTGTCTCTCTTTTGCAAATTACTATGAATTATTTCCTAAGATGTGTCAGTACTTAACATAATATTAAAGTGTGGGGCATTCATAGTTTGACAAGACTTAACTAGCAGGTATATTACGCTCCAGCAGCTAGAATTTGTCTGTCCACAATTCAACTGTGGGAACAAGGCAGACGCCTCAACACAAGCCAACAAAAAAGAGCTGGCCGCTACTACACAAGAGATTGATCGTGAGGAGATTACCTTTGCCTTCAATTTATAATTCAAACCAGTAAATTAATCATTGGCAGTGCACACTGCTGAAGTGGATACCTATTCAACCAAAGTGGAAAGTCTGGAGAAGACAGCCAATGTGACAGAGGTGCTAATCCATGACCTGGAAATAGCGCAAACTAAGATGGAAGGGTTAATCAAACCTGAGATCCACCTTCATCCACTCTGTAAAAACTCATCTTGACCTTCGAGAACACAACACACACATTTTCCGCAACCAAGGAGGCTCAAGACTTCTTCAAGAAGCACATCAAACCCAACACACAAGGGGACAAGCCGACAGATGGAACCCCATGACTGGCTCATTATTCAGGTATGATATCCATGCACAATAATGCAGCTTAGCCTATGGCTATGATGCTGCCTCAGCATAAGAAAGTTTTGAGGACACCCCTCATGTTTGGGTACAAGGAACAATATTACTATTATTGCTATGCATTGGACTTATTAAAATTATATTGCCTATGGTCCAGGACGTTTACACAGTGATGACACCATGCCAATTAATGAACAATGGACATTATTTGGATCCTACAGCAATCCTATTTTTGACTGTTTAGGCATTAGGCTTGCTTATGTCACATCTTCTTTTAGTTTTAATGTGTCTTAATTTTTCTTCATTACCCACCCTTACTCACCAAGTCCGCTAAACTAATTGTAAAGGTCTGAATTGGTTAATTATTTTGTTGAAATGTATTATTGTTCTTATTAATGTTTTATACCTTACGACCAAAAGTATGCTGCTTAAGAGATTTCATATGTAAGGCTGCCACTCGCTGTTATGCTGCATCCCTGTAATTATAGTTTATTCTCAAGTGTAACTCTGTGTTGTTTTTTGTCACACTGCTTTGCTTTGTCTTGGCCAGGTCGCAGTTGTAAATGAGAACTTGTTCTCAACTTGCCTACCTGGTTAAATAAAGGTGAAATAAAATAAATAAATAAAATAGTGCAGGGCGGGGGGAACCGGGGAGGGAGGGCTGAGGGCTAGGGAGGAGGGGTTTTGTTCTGGGTGGGGAGTGACCAATGGATGGGTTTCCATGTGGGTCACGCTTTTTATTTTACATCCACGAGCTTACCAATACTAAAGATAACAATTACGTTTTGGAAAAACAATGGCAACACTAGCTATTCTCTCATGGAATTTGAAAGGCCTTAATATTCCTATCAAACATTCCAGCTGTCTTAATGTTGTAGCAAGAAACCATATTGATATAACATTTCTCTAAGAAACACACTTGCTCCAAAAGGACGCACAACGAATAGAGAACCATTTGTACAAACTGGCTGCTTTTCCATCAGTGCCAAACAAAACTAAAGGTGTAATCATAATGATACATAAGAGATTCAAAATCACAATTCTTGGTAAAGGCAAAGACCAAGAAGGCAGAATCACTTTCCTTAAACGTATCCATAATGGAAAGAAAATTGCCTTTATTAAGGTGTTTGCTACAAATTCATATGATCTTAAGTTTTTGTTGATTCTCTAAACAGAATTAACTGAATTCCAACTGGTTATTGGGAATGCCATTCTGGACAAATCTAATAAGACCAACTACAATCCACAGGCAACCAAGGCTCTCCAACAAATACTCTGTAATTACATTTACATTTTAGTCATTTAGCAGACGCTCATATCCAGAACGACTTAGTTAGTTAGTGCATACAGTACATGTTCATACTGGTCCCCCATGGGAATTGAAACCCTGGCGTTGCAAGTGCCATGCTCTACCATCGGAGCTTCACGGGTCTAACACAACAACCGCATTGATGCCTGGCGAGCTCATAGACCGAAACCAAAAGAGTGCACTCTATTCACACAGGCACAAAAACTTTTCCTTAATCAAGAAAATAGAAATTCGACATCTGTTCATCATGCTAATTACTGCCAGATACAAATTTCCTGTGAACAATTTGAAACTGAATTAACAAAAAATTAAATAGATAATCCTCAGATTTTCATGAACACTCTTATTGACAGTTTTGCGTGATCTTTTGCGTTGTCATCTCTACCTTCTTGCCCTTTGTGCTGTTGTCTGTGCCCAATAATGTTTGTACCATGTTTTGTGCTGCTATCATGTTGTTGCCATGTTACGCTGCTACCATGCTGTGTTGTCATGTGTTGCTGCCTTGCTATGTTGTTGTCTTAGGTATCTCTTTTGGTAGTGTTGTTTTGTCTCTCGTCGTGATGTGTGTTTGGTCCTATATTTATTTTTATTTCTAATCCCAGCCCCCGTCCCCGCAGGTCTTTTGCCTTTTGGTAGGCCGTCATTGTAAATAAGAATTTGTTCTTAAGTGACTTGCCTAGTTAAATAAAAAATAAAATTAAAAACAATGCAACTGCATTTGCATCTGGGCTGAATAAATCACAATTTAAGAAGATATTATAATTGGAAAAATTGTCACCAACATAAACATTACACAACAAGTTAGAAATCGCAAATTCAGCGATGAGTGGTTTGGAAGGAATCAGTGGCTAACTGCGAGCGTTGCAAAGCAATCATTAGCCTGCTATTCAGTGGAGTGGCTGTGTGGTCCCAAGTCTAAGATTAAGGGTCTCTTTTCCTAGTTTAAAAGATAAACATTCAACATTGGCCATGCTGTCAATGAAGGATGATTTGTGCTGCGCTCACCCTAATAATTTGGTATATTTTCACCTCTTAAATTTCGCCAACTGTTCTGACTTGGTGGTGTACATATAGCCTATAACCTGTTTTTGAGAAATGTAATAATCGAATAATGTAAGAGCGTTCATTGCCTGCGTATATGCCCCCTTTATATAGCCTACGGTTCTGACTTGGTGTACAGGGAGAACTCTGTAAGAATGGCCTATGTTCTAAATTCTGTTGCTATACATTTCAAAAGTGATGAACAAATGTGACCTGTTTCAGGAAACTAGGCATATGTCGCAAGTCACGACTACACAGGAGAGCCATTAAAAAATATATATATTTTTTTTTTTTTTACCAAAATGCGTTTTTGGGAAGAAATGCCTTCTGGAACATGCAAACTTTCATGTGCCTTAATAACAAACTTGTATGCCATCTGTAAATATAAATACAATTGTTAAATTACGAGCCTTGTTGGTTAAGCCACAGAAAAAGACTAGCCATGATTGTCTGAGATAATGAGTGGGCTGGACATGCAGAGAGAGGAGTTTGGATTGGTCTGCCATATAGAAGGCTTCTGTCTATATGAGCTGGTCAGTCTGTGTTGGTAACCTGTCGAATGCAGCTTTTTTTAAATGTATTGTGTAGTGGAGTGTTGCTCTGTACTTTCTGGAGGATGGAGTTTTGAAATCAGTGGAATTAGAGTATGATAGCTAAAGAGATGTAGAAAACACCGGTCTCTTCAAACTAAGGGCAACAGTGTCAAGGCATCCGCTACAGGGAGACGCGTCCATCATGCATGATGATGTATATGGGTAAGATAGTCTAGCTAGCTACATTTTCAGATATTACAAGTTTCTGATTTTGACAGAAAGTGGTTTCATTTCAAGCTAAAGTGTTAGCGAGCTAGCTAATGTTAGCTGGCTGGCTCCCTAGCTATCGTTACATGTATGACGTTATTATTCGTATCGCAGAACCTTTTGCTTTGCTAGTTAGAGCCTAATGTCAGCTAGCTAACGTTGAACCTGGTTGGTTAGCTCCCAGCATATTCATGCAGGGTAGTGACAACATGATTTGGCACTATGTTCATTGTTGTTTAACTAGCTAACGTTAGCTGGCTGGCAAGTTAGCTAACGTTACGTGATGTGTGTGATCTTACACGTTGTTTACCTAGCTAGGTTCATTGTTTACCTAGCTAGCTACATGTCTTATGCCAGTGTACAACACCCGTTGAATATGGCCAGTGTCAGTAAACGTCGGCAAAAAAGCATAACAAAATTGTTGTCAGCAGAGCTGTTTAGGCTGTTTTAATGTTATCCAGAGGTAAACAAATCATCGGCCAGAGCGTCAAGTGTGCGAGAGCTAAATGAAATGGGTGGGACTAAAGCTTAAGAGGGTGTGAACAATTCTGAATGGGTGTAGACAAAGAAGAGCTCTTCACTAGATACCAAAACATTCAAAGGCAAGTTTAGCAACTTTCAAAGCAGAATTACTTTCCCATTGTTCCTCAAAAATGATGTGTAGCTCTGAGTCTCTACTTTTATCTAATGTAAAAAAACACAATTTCCAATTTTGCTACATAAAACCATATCCAGGTAGTGAGTCAAAAATAGTAGGGCGGCAGGTAGCCTAGTGGTCAGAGCGTTGGGCCAGTAACCGAAAGGTTGCTGGATTGAATCCCTGAGCAAGGCACTTAACCCTAATTTGCTCCAGGGGTGCTGTACTATTACCTGTAGGTAGGCTGTCATTGTAAATAAGAATTTGTTCTTCACTGACTTGCCTAAAGGTTAAATATTGACTATGTCTAGATTGCCTCTTATCTGCTTGTTGTCCCCTTATGCCATAGTTCGTACATCTCAATTGTCAGTAGAAACCACATTTGTTTAAGCATATCAGCCATGTTTTTTTAAAAGGCAGTAAATGAGGCTGAATTAACTGTTTCACTGCCAGACAAGGCTCTGCTGATGGCCAGGTATAGCAGTGGTAAGGTGTTGGGACTGTTGTTGGGACAGCTTTATGTAGGCCCTAACAGTTTGTGGGCACCGTTTGTCACCGTCATAGTGCAATTCATGTATTGTTTAGTGTTGTGTTGTGGCTTTGCTGGCATGCATCCCACTTTAAAAACATTTTTGCCCCACCAAGATTTACATGCTAAAATCAATGTAAACTACGCTTTGGTCCTATTATTACTCACACAATTATTTATTTTTTGACTGTAACTGGGAATCAATATGGCATGCCCATACTCCAATATTTCACAAAAATGCCTTGTGATCTGGATGGCAGCCTTTTTCATCCCCCCAATGTTCCAAATGTGGAATCCGTACCCTCGTAGATATCATGGACAGTTTGAGAACATTCCAATATTTGAAAGACACACATACATTACCAGGCAACTCCTTTTTTCTATATTAACATCTTAGGTCAGCTATGCTGGCCTAGGGAGTCGCTTTAGAAATAAATTATCTGGGCTGCCAAAAGGACTGATATCCATAATATATTAAGCATTTTTGGAAAGCTCATATTCTGAGCTAGTCATTAATAAAGTATGGTCCACATATCAAAGTGAATCTGAATAACCTTTAACTGGAACAGAATATTGAAATATATGACCTTGGCATCCCGTAATCCAACCATTAACTTCACAGACTGCATTTAACACCATTTAAACGTTTTACGATGAAATTGGCCCCAACTCCCAACTGTTCATTGTGTCCGCTAAATCAGGTAGGCACATTCCTTCATATGATGTGGGAGTGCCATGCAGTTAAATGCTTCTGGGACAAAGTTACAAAATTAATTTAGAAGTGCATAAATGTAGATATTGAATGCTTTGCATCTACTATGATACTTTACGATGATTGCTCCTTGAATCTCTCAATCAATCAGCCAATTACTACTGGTAGGCAGCACTGACACAAACAAGATGTTGGCTCTTAGATGGCAATCACCCCACTCTCTCCAAATTTGCCAGTGCATACTGTTACTATTAGAAATTATAACATTTTAATTATCAACATAATCTCAGCGGAGGGTTGGATGGAAACATGTTGGGCTGGGGGGGGACTTGTAAATTGGGTACCCCCACCCCCAGAAATACAAAGCAAATAAAACTATTGGAGATGATATGAAACACCAGTTTTCTGCCGATCCTTCACTTTGTTTTTGGGCTCAGAAAACTTGGGGGACCCACGGGCCGCCAGTTGGGGAACCCTGACATACAGTGTAAAACATAACACTTAATTTAGAGTAAACTGGACTCACTTTTCTTAGTGCTGACGCTGTTACACTTTCTCAATGTAAGAAATAACACCTATTTGTTACAGTAAATAATTTTGGGTGTTGTTTTAACACTGCATGGTGTACAGCCTAATTTGCATATTTCCCAGGGTGCCTTTTCTTTACCACCCGTGACAGAGACATGGTTATTGTATTTTTGCCTTTTAAAGGCCTGTTTTCACCAAGTGAGTACCTAGATGAATGCTATAATTAAACTCTATGCCAATACAATACATATATCAGAAGTCCTTACATTGATGGCCTAGTTTAGCCATAAAACAGTTGTGTTAAGAAACTTATATTATAATTTTTTTTTGTAAATCTACCCGCAGTAGAACATGCTGGAAACTATAATGATGATGGGCATAGTTTTAATGGGACTGTTAAACTCTCCAAAGTGTAAAACAATAACTCTGGTTATTAACACCAACACTGGGGGTTCTTTTCTGTACACCACTGAGTGTTAATTTCAGTCTTACAGAGTGAATTGAACTTGTGAATCAACACTAGAAATGTTACACTGAAAAATCAACACTGGCCAATTTGCTGTGATGTGTATAGTATCTATGGCAGGCTCCAGATATCCAGTCTCCTCCCCCTCTCTGAGCTGCCTGCCTGCCCGCCTGACTGGATCTCATCAGCAGTATTACCAGGGCCATGTGCTCCGCCTGTCACTGCCTCCCTGTGCTCATTTGAAGGGAGGGAGGAGGGAGGGGGGCATGTCTATATGTCTGTGATTTTGCATATCGGTGTGTGTAACATAGGATATACTTAAAGGTACTGAGGTTTGTGTATGGGTGATGGGGAGAGAAGTGTAAGGTTGTAGTATATAGGAGAAAGAGGAAGGAATGGGAGTGTGTGTATGGGAGGGCCTGAGGGGTCCTGTTCTGTTCTGATGCAGAGCAGACCTGTTTGAGCTGAAGGATTACATTGAGAAAGACTTACCAGATGTGGCAATGCAGATAAAACAGCTGGAAAAAAGTAAAAGAAGGGATTATAAGTTTCTCTTGGCTTTAACTACAGCAAAGATCATTTTTGAAAATCTATGACCTATTTAGGTTCTCTACCGCCTTCTTTTGGAGACCGTGAATATTTTAGAATTCAGAGCTTCCTTCCAAATAATTTTATCAGATACATAGATTTCAATACATTTGATCTGGATAAAATGCCTCCTATTCAAAACATTTCAAGCTAAACATCTGTCACAAGTATTGGTACATGTCTCTGGGCTATTCCAATAGAATTACAGTAGCCCAATACTTTGAAGTGCTCTGAGTGGTTAAGGGAAGTTTTGCACACAGCTCTTATTGTATTTACAGTAGAGATGTTAGGTTCAGAACTTACAGCTATTCTGATTCTTGTCTTTGCCTGGCCACATTTTAACTTGGTCTCCAGATGCATTCTAACCCTATCCTCTGTCATACGTTATTGCGCCAATCATGGTTAGCCATATACACATTCTACAGTAGTAGCCAAAGGTTTTGAGAATGACACAAGTATTGGTCTCCACAAAGTTTTCTGCCTCAGTGTTGATGAATGTCATGAAGAGTGATCAGATGAATTGCAAAGTCCCTCTTTGCAATGAAAATGAACTTAATCCCCCAAAAACATTTCCACTGCATTTCAGCCCTGCCACAAAAGGACCAGCTGCCATCATGTCAGTGATTGTCTCGTTAACACAGGTGAGGCTGGGGATCACTCTGTCATGCTGATTGAGTCAGAATAACAGCCTGGAAGCTTTAAAAGGAGGGTGATGCTTGAAATCATTGCTCTTCCTCTGTCAACCATGGTTACCTTCAAGGAAACACTTGCCGTCATCATTGCTTTGCACAAAAAGGGCTTCACAGGCAAGGATATTGCTGCTGGTAAGATGGCACCTAAATCAACCATTTATCGGATCATCAAGAACTTCAAGGAGAGAGGTTCAATTGTTGTGAAGAAGGCGTCAGGGCGCCCAAGAAAGTCCAGCAAACACCAGGTCCATCTCCTAAAGTTGATTCAGCAGCGGGATCGGGGCACCACCAGTGCAGAGCTTGCTCAGGAATGGCAGCAGGCAGGTGTGAGTGCATTTGCACACACAGTGAGGAGAAGACTTTTGGAGGATGGCCTGGTGTCAAGAAGGGCAGCAAAGAAGCCACTTCTC
This sequence comes from Thymallus thymallus, assembly GCA_023634145.1. Classification (NCBI taxonomy): domain Eukaryota; kingdom Metazoa; phylum Chordata; class Actinopteri; order Salmoniformes; family Salmonidae; genus Thymallus; species Thymallus thymallus. Next base: position 15,542,960 of record CM042390.1, read on the forward strand.
TCCGGGAAAAACATCAGGGACAGACTGATATTCTGCAAAAGGTACAGGGATTGGACTGCTGAGGACTGGGGTAGAGTCATTTTCTCTGATGAATCCCCTTTCCGATTGTTTGGGCCATCCGGAAAACACCTTGTCCGGAGAAGACAAGGTGAGCGCTACCAACAGTCCTTTGTCATGGCAACAGTAAAGCATCCTCAGACCATTCATGTGTGGGGTTGCTTCTCAGCCAAGGGAGTGGGCTCACTCACAATTTTACCTAAGAACACAGCCATGAATAAAGAATGGTACCAACACATCCTCCGAGAGCAACTTCTCCCAACCATCCAAGAACAGTTTGGTGACGACCAATGCCTTTTCCAGCATGATGGAGCACCTTGCCATAAGGCAAAAGTGATAACTAAGTGGCTCTGGGAACAAAACATTGACATTTTGGGTCCATGGCCAGGAATCTCCCCAGACCTTAATCCCATTGAGAACTTGTGGTCGATCCTCAAGAGGCGGGTGGACAAACAAAAACCCACAACTTCTGACAAACTCCAAGCATTGATTATGTAAGAATGGCCTGCCATCAGTCAGGATGTGGCCCAGAAGTTAATTGACAGCATGCCAGGGCGGATTGCAGAGGTCTTGAAAAAGAATGGTCAACACTGCAAATATTGACTCTTTGCATAAACTGAATGTCATTGTCAATGAAAGCCTTTGACAATTATGGAATACTTGTAATTATACTTCAGTGTACCATAGTAACTACTGACATAAAGATCTAAGAACACTGAAGCAGCAAACTTTGTGGAGACAAATTCTTGTCATTCTCACAACCTTTGGCCACGACTGTAGACTCCACAATAACTGTCCCTGATCAGTCCCTGATTAAGTATTATTAGCCAACTCTGTACAATGCCATGCATTTGTCTTGATAACAATTATAACTGTATTATAACTGTACCTAGTCCTTGCATGATTGGCCAACCATGTAAAGCCAGGTCTCTAGATCTGCCCTTGTTGACCCATGGTGAGAGTGTAGCCGTAAATCAACTACGCTGTTGGGTTAATGGCCTCTGCCCAGAATGAACACACACACACACACACCCATATTATATATGAGGATGTGACTGCCTTCATGCCACTGTTGACCTTGAGACATGTGTAAATCTGTTAGTATAATGAGCTATTTACTATGTTTACAGGATGTGTGGGACAGCTTGGTATATGGTGAACAGAACGAGTTTCCATTTAATTAAAATTAAAATTTAACAATATTGCTTTCGTCCCTCTGAACACATTGACAACTGCCTCACACAAGGCATACCGCTAACTAGCTAGCCATTTCACACCAGTTACAATAGAAAAGCATTGTGATGAAGCAAATAGTCTTCATACAGTGAACTCATCTTCATAAGCCAACACTATACTCAACAATAAAATATAAAAAAATCCCCCCGTTTTTTATAATATATATATTTTTTTAAACACATTTTGCAGCAAAAACGTTTTTCAGGGGGAAAAGATCTCCATGCACTGCAACGTGAAGAAATATGAGGTAGGCAGGGTACATATTCTGTGGTATTTATTATCTTGGAGGAGGATGACTGTAGCAGTTCCAGAGAGACCACTTGTGAAATGCATCAATAAACCCAAAGGGACTGTCACTGGAGTCAAATTCTACAAAGGCTCTCCAAAATGGCTGGCGTTTTTCATATGTACTCTTCAATTCTCCTGGACACACTGTCAAAGCACAGTGTTTTGGGCAGTACAATAGACGCTGGGGAGCCAGCAGCCTCTTAAGTCCTTTAGCAGAGTGAGTCCTGTTCTGAGGAGCCTTTGTGTGCCTCTCCCCTTTACTGTGGCCCTTGAGTGACTCAGAATGGAGAAGAGGGAGTCTGTTGTGTGTACTTAAAACCATTAAATGGCCCCCTAATACATCCTGTCAGACCTCGTTGACCTAAAGATAGGTACCTGTTGGGCTGCTGGAGTGGTTTCACCTCCTACAAAAAACAAAATAAATATATACAGTATATACACACATATATATATATATATACATACACACACATATATATATATATATATATATATAGTACTTTTTTTTTTTTTTTTTACTGCAACCACCAACTGAAGAAGGACTAAGGAGCCCGCTCTCAATGAGTGTAGACAGCCTGCTGCTGCTGTTCTGCTAATCATCAGATGGGGGAAGATAGTTACCTCCTATGGGCCCTACCTTGGTTGGGTAACTGATTCAGGGCCGGCACTAGCGTTTCGCCTGCGTCCTAAGTGAGGGGGCCCACCTCGCAGGCAAAACACTTTAGTCACTCCCCTCTTGACAGCAGTTCTACACATTATGCCATGAGGTGTAGAGTACATTTTGCAGTTTTAAAGCAATTTTTCTGCTACTCTACACATTTTGCCATGACTTATGCCAGGTTAATGATATCTGAGTGAGAGTGACTAGCAAAATCAATGGGGGGCTCCCTGGAGGTCAGGGCCCCCTGGGAATGTGTCCGGTCAGTATTCGTCCATGATTACTACAAGTTTAGATAGCTGGCTAGACTAACTTACCAATTTAAAAATTGTTAGCTGACATGGCTAATTGAGTGACTGTCAGTAACTGACATAAAAACTGCTGATGCACAACAATATCCTAGTATTCTAGCTCTCAACAGTAAGTTGTGACCTGACTGAGTTCCCCAAAAATATACTGTATATATAATAATAATAACAATAATAATAATAATAACAACTTTCAAAAATGGTCGGGATGGGGGTTGAAACAGCAGTAAGTTGAGACAATCGTAAGTGAAGAAAACAGTTAGTTGAAAAACCAAAGCCCCCGGGACTATGATTTGTTAATGCGGCCCTGTCCATACCATGCAATTAGATATATTTCTCAATCAGCACTTCTGTCTGATTGAAGTTGCAATCTGAAGTTGAAACAATAACAAAGCGGGCACCCCACCTGTAATGAGAAGGCTGTGAGTCGGGAAGCAGGTGCAGGTGAAACGTAAAAAAAAATATAAACCAGAAACGAGACAATACAATAGTGGCTACACGTAGGTACACAGGAATAATGCCAATTGAGGAGTGAACATAAGAGAGTGACATATAAAGGGGAGGAAATGATGAAGGTAATGGAGTCCAGGTGTGAATGATAATGATTTGCAGGTGTGTGTAACGATGAGTGCCAGGTGTGCGTAAGGATGAATCCCAGGACCGGTGGTTAGTATTCCGACGACGTCGCACGCCGGAGGGGAGGAGCAGGAGAAGACGTCACCACTGAGTTTCTTCACATTTAATGTGTTACAAAGTGGGATTAAAATGTTTGTATTTGTAATTTTTTGTCAACAATCTACACAAAATACTCTGTAATGTCATTAATTTTTTATATAAATTAAATAACTAAAATATAGTTGCTGCATAAGTATTCAGCTCCCTGAGTCAATACATGTTAGAAACACCTTTGGCAGCGATTACAGCTGTGAGTCTTCTTGGGTAAGTCTATAAAAGCTTTACACACCTGGATTGTGCAATATTAGCCCATTATTCTTTTCAAAATTATTCAAGCTCTGTCCAGATGTTGGGAGTCATGGCTAGACAGAAAATGTCTTGCCATACATGTTCAAACAGATTTAAGCCAAAACTGTAACTTGGCCACTCAGGAACATTCACTGTCTTCTTGGTAAGAAATATTTCGCCTTGTATTGTAGGCTATCGTCCTGCTGAATTCCTCTCCCAGTGTCTGGTGTAAAGCTGACTGAATTTAGGAATCTAGGATTTAGCCTGTGCTTATTAGCTCCATCCCTTTTCTTTTTATATTATTTACATAAGTATTCAGACCCTTTGATATGAGACACGAAATTGAGCTCAGGTGCATCCTGTTTCCATTGATCATCCTTAAGATTGATTTATTGGACATGATTTGGAAGGACACACACCTGCCTATATAAGGTCCCACAGTTGACAGTCCATGTCAGAGCAAAAACCAAGCCATGAGGTCGAAGGAATTGTCCATAGGATTGTGTCAAGGCACAGATCTGGGGAAGGGTACCATAACATTTCTGCAGCATTGTAGGTCCCCAAGAACACAGTGGTCTCCATCATTCTTAAATGAAAGAAGTTTGGAACCACCAAGACTCTTCCTAGAGCTGGCTGCCCGGCCAAACTGAGCAATCGGGGGAGAAGGGCCATGGTCAGGGAGGTGACCAGGAACCCGATGGTCACTGACAGAGCTACAGAGTACCTCTGTGGAGATGGGAGAAACTTCCAGAAGGACAACCATCTCTGCAGCACTCCCCAATCAGGCTTTTATGGTAGACTGGACAGACGGAAGCCACTCCTCAATAAAAGACACATGACAGCCCGCTTGGAGTTTGCCAAAAGGCACCTAAAGACTCTGACCATGAGAAACAAGATTCTCTGGTCTGATGAAACTATTTGGCCTGAATGCCAAGCGTCACGTCTGGAGGAAACCTGGCACCATCACTACGGTGAAGTGGGGATGTTTTTCAGGGGAAGGGACTAGGAGACTAGTCAGGATCAATAAAATGAATACTTTCCGAATGCACTGTGTATGGCTCTGGTTTAACCACATTTCGAAGTGTTTATTTACAACAGTGGAGTAAAACAAGTGTATATTTTAGGGTTTGGATGGGGTATGAGAGTTGAACTAAGCTCATGAGGCATTTGTAAGTTATATTATTCAAGAATCAATGAATGCAGCAATCGCAGCATGCCCCTTTAAATGAAAAATTAAAATAAAAATCCAGTTTGCTGTATTGCATGTAACCTATAGAAATTGGCTGATCGGTTAAACAACAGACAACAAAGCCACCCAGGCTACACTGGCCTTAAAACCTATCTTTGTCGACTCAATGATGGTTCACAGTTTTTCCCATTTCAGCCAGTCTGTCTGAAATTGAAACAGAGTAATATGGTAATCTCATTTGTGCAGAATACTTTCGTCTCTCGATAAACGCACATTTTTTCACATTCATATTTTTTCATCTGGAATGAATGCTCATGGGTTCCTTTCTATGTATGAATTATGGCTGTTTTCATACAGATGTGCTTTAGAATGATTCGATAAAACAAGATATGCGACACTTTCAAGCGCTACCCACGTGAAAGAATAATACAGTTTACTATAGAATATTACAGTACTTACTAAAAAACACTGTAGTAAAAACATAAAACAATTACAGTAATGTCTGTAAAAACACTATTGTCCGCAAAAAAACATTGTTTTTTAATACTACAGTATTTAATTTGAATATGCCCCACCCATTCTCCTCCCCATACCCCAATTTGTGCCACCTATGTGTGAGAAACCTACAGAGCATATTGTGTTACTTACAGGTTATAGAAAAGAGCAAAAGATCTGAACTATCCGTTAAACTCCAGTCCTACCTACCTACCTACCTACCTACCTACCTACCTACCTACCTACCTACCTACCTACCTACCTACAGGTTATATAAAATTATCTATTTTAGTATTTGTCCAGTAAGTTTCCTCAAGGAGAAAGCCCCCACTTCTATGTCAAAGATAATGAAACAAAAACACCACAGTAAATACTACAGTCATGTTGTCAAAAACTATATTTACTATAGTATATCAATATAGTAATACAATTATGATTATGATTGTCTTGAAGGGCATTCTAACATGTGCATTATTTCCCTATAACGGTATATTTGCATAGTAGAATTCAATGGCTATAGTTAATTATCTATGTACTGTATGAGCTATGTTTGAAAGCAAAAGTTTAATAGAAAACATTTTTTTTTTATGTATTTATTTAACCTTTATTTAACTAGGCAAGTCAGTTAAGAACAAATTCTTATTTACAATGACAGCCTACCAAAAGGCAAATGACCTCCTGCGGGGATGGGGGCTGGGATTAAAAACAAAAATAAATACAAATAAAGAAAATATAAATATAGGACCAAACACATATCAAGCGAGACAAAAAGAGATACCTAAGACAACATAGCAAGGCAGCAACACATGACAACACAGCAAAGCAGTCACAACTGTCAGTAAGAGGGTCAATGATTGAGTCTTTAAAGGAAGAGGTTGAGAAAAAACTGTTTGAGTGTTTGTTGCAGCTCGTTCCAGTCGCTAGCTGCAGCTACCTGAAAAGACGAGTGACCCAGGGATTTGTGTGCTTTGGGGACCTTTAACAGAATGTGACTGGCATAACGGGTGTTGTATGTGGAGTATGAGGGCTGCATTAGATATCTCAGATAGGGGGGGTGAGGCCTAAGAGGGCTTTATAAATAAGCATCAACCAATGGGTCTTGCGACGGGTATACAGAGATGACCAGTTTACAGAGGAGTATAGAGTTCAGTGATGTGTCCTATAAGTAGCATTGGTGGCAAATTTGATGGCTGAATGGTAAAGAACATCTAGCCACTCGAGAACACCCTTACCTGCCGATCTATAAGTGTACCGTCTAGCCATACTCCTAAGTACTTGTATGAGGTGACTACCTCAAGCTCTAAACCCTCAGAGCTAGTAATCACAACTGTGGGGTGAGGGGCATTCTTCTTACCAAACCACATGACCTTTGTTTTGGAGGTGTTCAGAACACGGTTATGGATAGAGAAAGCTTTTTGGACACTAAGAAAGCTTTGTTGTAGAGCATTTAAGACAAAATCCGGGGAGGGGCCAGCTGAGTATAAGACTGTATCATCTGCATAGAAATGGATGAGAGAGCTTCCTGCTGCCTGAGCTATGTTGTTGATGTAAATTGAGAAGAACATGAGGCCTAGGATTGAGCCTTGGGGTACTCACTTGGTGACAGGCAGTGGCTGAGACAGCAGATTTTCTGACTTCATACACTGCACTCTTTGAGAGAGGTAGTTAGCAAACCAGGCCAAAGACCCCTCAGAGACACCAATACTCCAATACATATTTTTGGGGGGTCAAGTTTCAGGAGCTCCTTTAGTACCTCGGACTCCAGGGAAAAACTTTGTAGCGGGGCAGGGGAAAAAGAGGAAGAAGCATCGGGGATAGTTGCATTAGAAGGGGTGGCAGATGAGGAAATGCGTCACATGGCTGAGTCAAATAGGAATCCTGACTTAATGAAGTGTTGATTAAAGAGCTCAGCCTTGTGCTTATTGTCAGTAACAACCACATCATCAACTTTAAGGGACATGGGCAACTGTGAGGAGGAGGGTTTATTCTCCAGGTCTTTAACCGTTTTCCAGAATTTCTTGGAGTTAGACCCACAGAGTGAGAACCTTTCCTTAAAGTAACTAACTTTGGCCTTCCGGATAGCCTGAGTGCACTTATTTCTCTTTTGCCTGAACGAGAGCCAGTCAGCCTGAGTAAGCGTGTGTATATTGGGATGCTTTTTATATTGGAGTTATGTTTTTTGGGATGGATATACGTATATATCATTTTTCCACAAAACATGATTATTTATCTCTCTAAAATAAAATGAGAGAGAGAAAGAGAGAGAGAGAGAGAGTAGGAGTGAGGTGAAAGTTTGAGGATGGAAAGTCAACAATGCAAGCAGCAGTTTATGGTATTTCACTCCACTTAGTATTCTGCATTGTGTCTGACTGCATGAATGGACTGGTTGGCAAGCCAATCCTGTTGTTCAAGAATCTTGTCAAGTGAAGTGCTCTGCCTGCATCAGAGCGTCAAAAGCCTCATTGCCCTAAAAGGAGTTAGCTTTTCTGTTGGAGATCTACTGCTCAGACCAGATTTATATCTGGATGAAGTCAGTTGGCCCTCACAGGTGAAATCACAACAGACCTTAATCCTTGTGCTTGTTAGCACTACCAAACAGAGGCTTTGAGAGGGGAGACAGAAATTTACTTTTGGAAAGATTTAACCCTAGAATGGCCTTTGGAGTATGATGCTTTCTGTCAATGTGTTTACAAATTGTGATTGTTCTTAGTTGGACACTTCAAGCACATACTATACATTTGCTTAGCCATAGGTGCATAGGTGATTATTCAGAGTGGGAATGTGTTTCCAACCCCACTGCATCTTCTATGGAAAATGTATTTACAGATATGCAAGTTACAGTGTATAGGCATTCTGAGAGGCAGGCACAAGTAGATGAAGCATCTAGAATGTGAGTCACGTGGGAGTCCCACTCCCGTCCTCCAGTACATCTTCACTCTGTATTATTGAGCCTGTGACATTGACTCGTGCTGCTTCCTCAAGTGCAGCCAGCTCTACGACCAATTCCTCTTCACGCCGTATGAATGTGGTGGTCCCTGATAAAGATGAGATGTAGATACTGTAGCTGCCACAGTGACTCTCCGATGGCACTGCTCAGGAGGAGAAGAGAGGAGTGTCTAGGACAAAAGAAAAGAAGCCCTTCAGCTCCCGGCGCCACCTCCTTCTCTTCCTCTTCTTCCTCTTCTCCTCCTCCCTTCATTCAGCCACGCAGAGTTGCACGCACAAGCTACTTACTTACTTAATGTAGGTGTTTTAAAACTCACACTCCATTTGGGCAGTGTGCAGAGTGAGACAAGCATTCACTGATGATTTGTTAATTGACTGATGTGTTTGGATGGTTGTAATAAGTATTGTTTACAGCCAGCCCACCTGCTGTACTGTAGATCAGCAGGGAAAGGTGGAGAGATGATGGAGAGATGAAGACAGCGACAGAGAGGCTCCTCTTCATCCCAGGCCAACACACACAGCAGTATGGCTGCCAGGAGGAGATGGAGACACGCTGGTAGAATAATATGTGGGCCAACACACACAAACACACAGTGGCAGTGCTTCACTCACCTCCAATGAACTCACAGACTCTCTCACTCTCTCTCTCTATCTCTCTCTCTCTCTCTGATAAACGGGAAGAAATCACCAAGCGGAACTATTAAGTTCCATCCCATTAAATGTTTATAATGTTATTGTCTACTCTCTCACAAAATCTTACGTTCCATTTGCAGTTAGGTGATTCATTTGGATGGTAAAGCGAAATGGGGACAAGTGAACTATTAATAGGTTATTTCATTACAGATCTCCAGGGTGGAAATATGTGACGCATACAGCAGCAATGAAAGGGTTAAAGTTCCACTGGTGTCATTGCATTGTGGAGACTAAGCAGATTCTGTGGGGGTAGAGAGACATTAATCTGCTAACTCATTGGCCCTAACTTTACGTAACAATACTAATGAGCTGACACGAGTTAATGGAACTCAGGTGTAAACTAGTGGATGACTCATCAGTCCTGCAGGATTTCTCACGTTCTCGGCTCTCTCTCTCGCTCTCTCTCTTCCATCCTCATAAAACTGGGTTTGGAGAAAAACTGTAGTCAGTGGGTCTGTTTGTGTTTGCTTGTCCCACCTGCAGGGACAGAGAGGTAACAAATGTAAGGTACATAAAGAGTCTGCTAGCTAGCTGCTGAAGGACACCAAACAAATGGCATGATGGGTAATGTGTTTATTATTCATTGGGAGAGCCAGCTCAGTCTTGTGTGATTGGGTTCATGAAAGTGAGGCAGAAAGGCACTTAAAAGTTTTGGCTCATTTAGGAGAAACAAATATTTTCTCTTCTCTCTCCAATGGTACCTCTGACGTTATCCATCTTCTCAATATTTCTTTAGTTATCCATCCATATCTACAATTCTTCCAAAGCTTTGTCTTCTCATCTCCGCACTCCCCGTTTTTTATTCAAAACAACCCCACCACACACCCAAACCCTTCCATCCGTCGCACCCTGTATATAACCTCGTTATTGTTATTTTATTGTGTTACTTTTCATTATTTTTTACTTTAGTTTATTTAGTAGATATTTGCTTAACTCTTTCTTGAACTGCATTGTTGGTTAAGGGCTTGTAAGTAAGCATTTCACTTGTAAGGTCTACACCTGTTGTATTCGGCGCATGTGACAAATACAATTTGATTTGATTTGATAAATATATTGATTGGTTAGCTTGGTTGGCTGCCTCATCTTTTCTCTGATTGATTAATGGAGGGTTGAGAAAAGTGTAGGATCGAAGGCTGTGTTTTGTTCTGCTGGAACACTCCTCTTGTCCCAGGCTGTATAGAGACGGTCGATACTAGGCCCCCTCAGCCATAGCAGGCCCAGCCACTGCCAGACACATTGTTGGAGGCATTACTATGCAAATTATTTGGTCTGGTCACTTTGCCTCACTCATTACGCCTGATGGATAACACACACACACACACTGTTTGAAGGTGTAAATTATCCAAGGCTACATTTGCCTGCTCAAGCACACAACTGAACTAACAAACGCTATTATATGAGTTACCTCCTATTACTCAGGCCTGATGAGACTCAGTCAGTCAGGTAGTAATGTGTGTCTTGTCCTTGACTTGGACTTTTACACAAAGGGATGTTTTGATGGAATGCTAATGAATACTGTAGCAATGCTGCAAAATAATGTTTTGCAATAGTTTCATATCTTGAGTCACAAGTCATTTGATACTGATATCTATGATACCGTGGTGTAGTCTGCGGACAAACAAATGACAAAAAACATCACACTAAAACGTACAAATTCACTATCAAACAACCTCTCAATGGCCATGTCACAGTCCATTGTTGAAGTAGTGAAATACAGCCGCCCACAAAGATCAGCACATCAGAGTAGAATAGACTCACGGTCATGGAGCCATGACAGATTCAGATTCAGAGTGTTTAATAGTCACATGTACAGAGTTGCAGGTGTGATTGCAGGGTACAGTGAAAATCTTAGGCTCCAAGCTCCAACATGCAGGTGGTGGGGAATGTCTATAGGGTGAGCAGCAGGTAAGATAAGTGACTGTTGAGGGGGGGGGGGTCCATAGGGGGAGTAGCTGTCTAGTGGTGGCTATTCAGCAGCCTGTTGGTCTGGGGGTAGGAACTATTGGCCAGTCTTCCAGTTTTCGCCATGATGCTCCTGTATTGACCGCGTCTGAGCGATGGGAGCGGGGAGAACAGGGCGTGGCTTGAGTGGCTGGGGTCCCTGATGAACTCCTTGTCCTTCCTGCGACACCTGGTGTTGTAGGTGTCCTGGAGGGCAGGCACTGTGCACCCAATGGTGTGTTCGGCTGCATGTAGCGGCCTGAGCTAGAGAGAGATTGAAAATGTCAGAGAACACAACAGCCAGCTGGTCTGCACATGCTGGATGTTGGAGCGGAGCAGACCAGACTGAAGTTTCAAGGTGAGTGGGGGTTTATAGAGCTCATTCCCCATCATGGTTTTCATTATAGTTAACATGGCCCAAGAGAAGACTCATTCCTCACTCTGGGGAGCCACAAGCACAGCAGTGCTCACAGCAGTAGACTCAGCTGGCCCACAGTACACTACGCTCTGTATAGATTTACAACTCGCTAGTTGTGGCTGGTAGGATGGCAATGATGAGGTACAGCTTTTTTGCTTCCACCAAATGTCCTGGCGAGGTCAGCCTCCAGCGTCCAGCCAGGGGTTTCTCCTGCGCTGAACTGAAGCAGAACCTTTACATGCCCCAGTTGTGTTGGGGCATGAGTGGCTTCAGGTGTGGGGCATGGCTCTGCTCCCTAGCTTGCTGCCACCCAATCTGCTGGTTGTGGGGTGTGGCTGACGTCCCAAACAGTGGCATTCCCTGGCCACACCACCGGGGGTGCCACACTACATAGAGGAAAGTTCCCTACAGTACAATAGAGGAAATTCTGTATCAGGCCTCTCATGTACTCTACATTAGACACCCTTCACACACTCTGAATTTAAATTCTGGACCAGATGTTCCCTGTCGGTCAGGTCATTCCTCTGAGGAATAACAGGTCATTGATATGTATTATTTCTGACCACATGACCGACAAAACACTGGGCCCGGGGAAAAACAACTAGCACTAGGTATGTGTTAATCCCATTTTAGGGATCTGTCATGATCATAGGTATGTGGTTCCCCACCTTAGCGACATTCAGATAGGAGCACAGATAGAGGTCTAGGGGAGCACCTGCCTTTTGCCCTCCCTTGGAATTGAACTTTTATTTAACTAGGCAAGTCAGTTAAGAACAAATTCTTATTTACAATGACGGCCTACACCGGCCAAACTCGGATGACGCCGGGCCAATTGTGCGCCGCCCTATGGGACAGTCTGGATTGGAAAAAGTGCCCTTTTTATAAAAATTTTGTGTTTTACTAACTACTTTTAAAAATTCTGTCTCTTTGCTCTCTAACTTTAAATATAATGAATTCCCCATCAATCTAGATCATTTAGATTCACAACTTCATAACTCATAACTCATCATAACTCATGTCTTTGAAAAAAATCCCCCCCCTCCTGCCCTTCTGCGCAAGGCGAGCACGGCAGTGCGCTGCTACACTCATCTTGCATGCACAAGCTACCTACCTGTGCCGGGAGGTGAGTTTGAAATGAATACCGGTAGAAGGTTACTATAGAGTTGATTTCAAAATGGGGTCACGGGCCCAAAATGTTAGGGAACCCCTGCATGTCGACCCGTCTCATGGTCAGGGACAGGGAAGGGGGCAATTGCACTTTCAAGTAAAGACTAGTTAGCTTGTTTTGACAGCATATAACTAGCTGATTCATCTACATTAGCTATGATCAGCTGAATTACCACCACAGTAGTAGCTTTAGTTTTCTAAGCCTACAATGTGTGATGTGTGCTTTTGCAGAAACTTAAGGCCCTATTAAAAATATTTAATGTGGAATTTGGCTACAGGAGGAGTAGAAAATGATTAAGCACCTGCCCCACCACAACGGTCACAGGTTTGGCTTGCAACATGAACACGGTTTACACACTCATCTCAACCAGAAAGTCAACATCAGGATCTGAAGTTGGTTCATGAGCTCTAAGTGTCTCATAAATTAACTGTCTGCCTTAGTCTCAGACAAAATTTGGGCTTTCTCGACACACAGAGAGCGGATGCCTCAAGGACATGAATTTGTGGCTTCCTCTGTCAGCAGGGGTTCACAGTGCTGGAGTCACTGGATCAAACGCAGGACAACACTTAAACTTATTGAACTGCATGGCCCTGTTATCTTGATTTCTTACACTGACAATACTAGGTAACAGTACTGCCATACGCATTGCATAGAACCACATGTATCATTTGGTACTGGGGAGAGCAGATAACAGTTACTACAGCCATACCACCAAATTCCTCTCTCCCCTCCCCCTTCACCTCCTATATGTCCTCCACCTCTCCCAGGTGTCTATTTACGAGTCTATTGATTATATGCTCCTCTCCACATATCAAACCCCCACGTTTACATACAAGCCTGTCTTCATCCTGTCTCTATTACAAATTGGATCAGATTTTTTCTCTTGTCCTCCCTCTCGGTTGGTTTAACCACGGCTCCTTCCCTCATTCTGCTCAACTGTAGATTTATATCCTGTCTACTGGTTCTCCTCCTTATTGCTTTTTAGTCAGCTGTTTTCCCTGCAACACCGGCTCCTTTTGACCTGCTTATCCAGCAGGATTCAGACCTCATCTGACCCAAAAGTAAAGTGTTTTCTGCCCAATAGAATCCATCACGTCGCCGTCGAGCCTCCTTATCACGTCGAAGAGACACTGGGCATTCATAAACTAGAGAAAGGGAGAGGTGGGATGGGGCAGGGGAGGGATGTAGAGAGAGAGAAGGGAGAAGGGAGAGAGAGAGAGGGGAACCCAGTATGTGTGATGCATTGGATAACAAAAAGGCCCAACAATATGGGACAGGAGCTAGACGTGCCTGATAAGCCGGTGGTGGAGAGTGGTTGGTAATAAATAGCAGCATCCCGGCGAGTTGAAAGAGAGTGTGGAAATGCAATAACAGGCGCAGAGAGGGGGGGGGGGGGGGGGGTGGAGAGACATAGAAAGAGCAGAGAGAGGGTGAGAGCAGAGAGAAAAAGGGATTACAGGGGGTTGCAAGGTATCAGCGTGCAGGTAAGACCCAGGCGCAGACAACGTCGTAATAACACATGTTTATTACACCAACAGGGGCAGGCAAAATAACAATCAATAATCTTTCTTCTGAAGGCCTCGGTAGGTCTTTTGATCTTTGAATGATGTGTTACCTCACACCCATATGGTTAAGACCAAACCAGACCAATTTTCTTATCTTTATAGAAGGCTGGACCCTCCTAAGTTTCTCTCTAATGTTTTCTAATAATTTGCACTTGTTTTGGTACCTAATTCTAATTTTAGCCATTTAATGTGATGGTAAAGGTAGGGGTGTACTTACTTTTTCCCCGTAAGGAAAAGGCATTTCTGTTTATTTTAACATTTTCAAAGTATTTTTTTGATGTGTGTGATTTGTTAAATTGGGTAACCTTTATCTGTCAATAGTGTTGAAGTGAAGATTACATATCCATCTGTCCAAATATGTAAAAAAGAAGAAAAAAAAGAACTTTCCAGGGGGTGTACTTACTTTTTCACATGACTGTATATGTAATTGTGCAACAAATGTATTTAGGGTGTCAGAGTCATATACTGTATTTCAATGCAAATTCAGGGGAACACCCTCTGGCACTGGCCAGGATGAGGAGCCATCTACCTCCTCAGCCACACAGGCCTCTTCAGAAATGATCTCGGAGCCTTACGATGAGGAGCCATCCACCTCCTCAGCCACACAGGTGTCTTCACAAATGTTGTCTGAGCCTGAGGAGGTGAATGAAGACCCATTTGCTTCCAGTTCTCCCCAGCAGGATTCTAGGAAGAACTAGCAATGAGGATAAAAAAAAGGTAAACAATTGATAAGAATGAGATGGCACTTATGGAGGCTGAGAGGATAAGAAGGAGAGAGGTGTTGACACGTCTGACTGCTATTGTGCAGTCTCTAGCCATTAGAAATCTGGCACTAAGGGGACACACAGAAACACTATACATCAAATGGAAATTTCCTCAAAGAGGTTGAACTGATGGCAGACCTCGAGTCACACCACAAGCTACCCTGGCCACCAAATACAGAATGAACTCATTGATTTGTTGAGCAGCAAGGTCATTTCAATAATGGTGAGTGACATCAAGCTGGCAAAATGTTTCTCTATGATTCTAGATTGCACCTCAGATGTCAGCCAGACTGAACAGTTGTCAGTTGTGATTAGAATTGTGTCACTGAAGGAGGAGCCCCACATAAACATTTTATGGGGGATTTGGAGGCAGAGGAGTCCACAGGCCAACATTTGGCATCCCTGATTCTCAAAAGATTAGAGGAGCTAAAAATTCCTTTTGAGAACTGCAGAGGACAGTCTTATGATAATGGGGCCAACATGAGAAGCAAAAACAAAGGTGTCCAAGCCAGACTCCTGGAAATGAATCCAAGACCGTCTCTTATGACCGAAAACAACTTCTGGACATTGATTACTCAATGTCCAGAAGTTGCTTTTCAATCAACGAATCCGACGACCCCGATTTGAAGAAAAGGCGCCGAAAGAGGGGGCGCAGGGCAGGCCGCCTTCTGAGGATTTGTAGGCGATCGAATAAACCCCCACTTCCCTCCGTTCTGCTAGCTAACGTGCAATCATTGGAAAATAAAATCGATGACCTACGAGGAAGATTAAACTACCAACAGGACATTAAAAACTGTAACATTCTATGCTTTACAGAGTCGTGGCAAAACGACGACACAATCAACATACAGCTGGCTGGCTACACAATGTATCGGCAGGATAGAACAGCGGCGTCCGGTTAGACAAGGGGTGGCGGGCTATGCATTTTTGTAAATGTGCACGAAATCTAAGGAAGTCTCAAAGTTTTGCTCGCCTGAGGTAGAATATCTCATGATAAGCTGTAGACCACACTATCTACACAGATAATTTTCGTAGCTGTCTACATACCACCACAGACCGATGCTGGCACTAAGACCGAATTCAATGAGCTGTAATCCCCCTATGCCCTCCGACGAACCATCAAACAGGCAAAGTGTCAAAACAGGACTAAGATCGAATTGTACTACACCGGCTCTGACGCTCGTCAAATGTGGCAGGGCTTGCAAACCATTACAGACTACAAAGGGAAGCAGTGACACAAGCCTACCAGATGAGCTAAACTACTTCTATGCTCGCTTTGAGGCAAGCAACACTGAGGCATGAATGAGAGCACCAGCTGTTCCGGATGACTGTGTGATCACGCTCTCCGTAACCGATGTGAGTAAGAGCTTTAAACAGGTCAACATTCACAAGGCCGCTGGGCCAAACGGATTACCAGGACGTGTACTCCGAGGATGCGCTGACCAACTGGCAAGTGTCGTCACTGAGATTTTCAACAAGTCCCTGATTGAGTCTGTAATACCAACATGTTTCAAGCAGACCACCATAGTCACTGTGCCCAAGAACACTAAGGTAACCTGCCTAAATGACTTCAGACCTGTAGCACTCATGCTTTGAAAAGCTGGTCATGGCTCACATTAACACCGTTATCCCAGAAACCATAGACCCACTCCAATTTGCATACCGCTCAAACAGATCCACAGATGATGCAATCTCTATTCCACTCCACACTGCCCTTTCCCACCTGGACAAAAGGAACACCTATGTGAGAATGCTATTCATTGACTACAGCTCAGCGTTCAACACCATAGTGGTCTAAAAACTCATCACCAACCTAAGGATCCTGGGACTGAACACCTCCCTCTGCAACTGGATTCTGGACTTCTTGACGGGCCGCCCCCAGGTGGTAAGGGTAGATCACAACACATCTGCCACGCTGATCCTCAACACTGGGGCCCCTCAGGGTTGTGTGCTCAGTCCCCTCCTGTACTCACTGTTCACCCACGACTGCACGGCCAGGCACGACTCCAACACCATCATTAAGTTTGCAGATGACACAACAGTGGTAGGCCTGATCACCGACAACGACGAGACAGCCTATAGGGAGGAGATCAGATACCTGGCCGTGTGGTGCCATGATAACAAACTCTCCCTCAACGTAATCAAGAAAAAGGAGATGATTGTGGACTGCAGGAAAAGGAGGAGGACCGAACACGCCCCCATTCTCATCGACGGGGCTGCAGTGGAGTAGGTTGAGAACTTCAAGTTCCTTGGTGTCCACATCACCAACAAACTAGAATGGTCCAAACACACCAAGACAGTCGTGAAGAGGGCAAGACAAAGCCTATACTCCCTCAGGAGACTGAAAAGATTTGGCATGGGTCCTCAGATCCTCAAAAGGTTCTACAGCTGCAACATCGAGAGCATCACTGCCTGGTACGGCAACTGCTCGGCCTCCGACCGTAAGGCACTACAGAGGGTAGTGCGTACGGCTCAGTACATCACTGGGGCCAAGCTTCCTGCCATCCAGGACCTCTATACCAAGCGGTGTCAGAGGGAGGCCCTAAACATTGTCAAAGACTCCAGCCACCTCAGTCATAGACTGTTCTCTCTGCTACCGCATGGCAAGCGTTACCAGAGCGCCAAGTCTAGGTCCAAAAGGCTTCTCAACAGTTTTTACCCCCAAGCCATAAGACTCCTGAAAAGCTCATCAAATGGCTACCCGGACTATTTGCACTGTGGACATCACTTTGAAGATGTGGACTGAGACAAGGTGGGAGAGTAAAGTTAAGAGTGTCGAGCAACTGAGGTATCAGGCAGCAGCGGTGAGAGAGGCATTGATTGAGGTGAGGGATCAAACCAAAGACCCTGTGATAAAGATTGAGGCCCAGTCCTTGTCATCAGCATCTGTACAGTGGTGTGGTATGACATCTTGAGCCAGATCCAACATGTGAGCAAGCTGATGCCGTCTCCCAGTATGCATGTAGATGTTGCAGTCAGTCTTCTTGGAAAGACAGAGAGAGTCTTATTTTTGTATATATTTTTATATTTATATAGTTTATAAATGTTATGATTATTTATTTGTGTAGTTCCAAATGTCTGAGTAAAAGTTACAGTTAGTGCAGAATGGTGCTTATTAGGGTGTGTGTATTTGTAAATCTGGGCAAGAGAGTGATGAAAGCCACAGGTGGTGGGGCTGCTCCAGCTAAATGAGCTCCAGTCGATCCTGCCCTCCACACCTGTTCCTGTTCCTGTGCAGGGGGCCAGTGTGTCTGTGTGTTTGTGTGTGTGTGTGTGTGTGTGTGTGTGTGTGTGTGTGTGTGTGTGTGTGTGTGTGTGTGTGTGTGTGTGTGTGTGTGTGTGTGTGTGTGTGTGTGTGTGTGTGGGGCAGTCAGGCAGAGGGAGCTGCCTTGTTACTGTTGAGACAATGCCATATCTCAGACTGACCAATAAAAAGAAAAGATTAAGATGAGCAAAAGAACACAGACACTGGACAGAGGAAGATATGTTTTTTTTTTGCATCCCCGAATCGCCTCTTCACTGTTGACGTTGACACTGTTGACACTGGTGTGCGGGTACTATTTAATGAAGCTGCCAGTTGAGGACTTGTGAGGCGTCTGTTTCTCAAACTAGACACTCTAATGTACTTGTCCTCTTGCTCAGTTGTTCCCCGGGGCCTCCCACTTCTCTTTATATTCTGGTTAGAGACAGTTTGTGCTGTTCTGTGAAGGGAGTAGTTCACAGCGTTGTACGAGATCTTCAGTTTCTTGGCAATTTCTCGCATGGAATAGCCTTCATTTCTCAGAACAAGAATAGACTGACGAGTTTCAGAAGAAAGTTCTTTGTTTGTCATGATACTTTGTCATCAAAGTCTGGCATTCTCTAGATTTATGGTCTTCAAACCCCCCCTCCCCTCCCAGCGGCACAGGCTCACACTCACACACTCATTTAGGGATCCCAGGCGCTCTGATCAGATTTGAAAGCCAGTGGAGTGTGATGTCACAGATGAGGGAGCTGTGCACTAGGGTTGTGTGTGCTCGGCCGGAAAGGATTCTCTAACTGAGCTTTCCCCCACCTGAGACGGAGAAAACATTAGTCCCGTTAAAAGAAGATTTTGGAGGTCAAACCACTCTGCTGCTCTCCATGTACTTAGACACATCGCTTGGGTTGTTTCCGCTACTCATGTGGTACCACAGGGCCAGAAGTAACAACTACACATATCACTCAATGTGTCTGGCCACTTAGTGTTTAAAAGTATGTGACTGACTCATGTTGTGTGCTGTCATGTGTCACATCGCCCTGAATAACAGTTAGACTACGACCTATGTGTTTCATATTAACCATCTGTTTCTATGAACATGCAATAATGGGCCTATCTGCTACGACAGATGAGAAAAGGAAGCAATGTTGCAGCACCGCATTTTGTGTAATTCTAAGAATAAGTGGTAATTGTCCCACCCTCGCAATGTCAATTACCATTCATAAAAGAGCATCACTGGTGCCCATTGTAGCCATTCTGAGTGAATACCCCATAGCGAAACTGGCCAGTGATGTCTCATTACCATGTTCAGCCACTAGGTGGCATGTAAGTGTCAGGGAGGATTTGTTGAATTAGAGCCTCGGGGAATTCTAAACTTCCTCCTGGGATTTGTTCACTCACCGAACCAACTGAGATGCTTCTGCACTTTACGCTGTAAAACTGTAATCATTAAAAAGTAATATGAGTAATATGATGCCTGAATTGCAAATCCCACACTGCAGATGCAGCTTCAGTATATCATGGGAAGACTGTAATGAGGCTTTACCATAGCAGTGTTTACTAGAATGAGCTTATGATCATCTGTGCTATGTATTTAGCCATCCTTCAACCGTGAGAGGATACAAAATATCACGCTTTAAAAACGCTCCTTTAAATATTTACTGTGTAATCTTGTCATCTTGTACTCTCAAGTAGTGTTTTCCTCCAATTAATGCATGCCAAGGGAAATTTCTATCTGGGGAAAAGACAATCCTCTCCCCTCCGTGACCAGGAAACCGATAAGTGGTCTAGTGGTCAAGGAGAGTGTCAATTCGTTAGTCTGCGAACGGAAGATTGTCCTCCCCTCCTCGATAACCACCTTTTGTCGAGGATAGTCATGTGTATCCTACCTGAGTCCTTTGCGGAAGAGTTTTGATACCTGCCACAACCCCTTTGAATCAGCTGTTGTTCTATCGGAAGAGAAAAGCATGCGTTTTGTCTATAAAATGTCTGCCACAACTAGCAACATTTATTTTTACCACTTTACAAATGTATTTTGGGATTCCTCCTCAGTAAACGTAATTTGCCTGATAACGCGCTAGTGGACATTGAGATTCTAATTTCATGCAAGCACATTAGTTTCCACATCTCCTCGATTACCTTGAACCTTTTTCAAAAGGAGGCAAGGTGAGGACGGAGGAGTTAGCAAAACCAATTGAGCATCTCCCCAAGTGTATGTCACCATGGTGAATCGATTGTGTTTTGTTGTACAGTAGCCTGTGGCTCCTTCAGACCTGGTGTAGAAAACAGCACTCATTGTTCCAAAGAACATCCTGGTCCCATGTCCCAGACACAGGTACGATTGTGTATGTGTGTGTGTGTGTGTGTGTACAGTCAACTGAGAATAGAAAGACATGCATCACAGAGCACAAATAAAGGGCGGCTCCTGTGGCATGTCCCCTCTGCCTATGATGAATGGGCCTTTGGCAATACAGCACTTCCACTTCCATGTCTGTCTGTCTGCCTGCCTGCCTGCCTGCCTGCCTGCCTGACGCGGCCCAAACTCTGTCTGTTTCTGTGTCCGTCTGTCTGTTCGTCAGTACGTCTGTCCGTTCGTCTCTCTACTGGACCACACACAGCACGGTGAGCCCAAACCACCACAGCCCTACCTCTACCTACCTCTGCTCACATCTCTTGTTTATGCTCTCCTCTGCTGGCCCTTAATGTCATGATCTTTAACAGCTAATGATTTTCAATAAAAAAAGACGGCCTGACATTTTCATCAAAGCCTCCGTCCTCCTCCACCCAGGACAGGAGGTGATGAGTATTGGCAGCTTCTGCCTTCAAAACTCCTCCGTCATCACAGCCATGGCTGGCCGTTGGTGCTCAATCACCTCCTAGTAGTGTGAGGCCAAAGCTTGGCCTTATTCAACCCTCTGAAATATGGAAGAGAGAGTTGCACTTTGCTGATTAGGTAGCAGTGTTTTACATTCATGTTGCCCCCTGGCCAAGTGATTACAGTAAATGGCATTTTGGTTTGGGTGGCCAGTTCACCACAGCATTGCACTGTAGAACACAATATGAAGCTGGTATTCACATCAGAGCAACATCATGACACAGTCGGAGTAGTATGACTCAGAAAGGGGTAAATTATATAGTTGGTGTTCAAAAGTTTTCTGGTGTTGTCAGAAAGAGGGTAACTGAGGTGAATGATGTAGATTTTTCTTAGATATCCTCTGTTGTGCTGATTAAAACAGCAGCAGCCTTTACGGTAAGGCCTTAGATGTGATATATGCCTCTAATATTATTTGAGAGTTCAGTATTTGCCAGCAGCATACGAACCTGCATCCAACTGCTGGCTTGCCTCTGAAGCTATGCAGGCTGGGTCATGGTCTGTCCCTGGATGGGAGATGAGATGCTGCTGGAAGTGGTGTTGGAGGGCCAGTAGGAGGCACCCTTTCCTCTGGTGTGAAAAAATACCCCAATGCAATTGGGGACATTGCCCTGTGTAGGGTGCCGTCTTTTGGATGTGTTGTTAAAAGAATCCCATGGCACTTATCGTAGGGGTGTTAACCCCGGTATCATGGCCACCTAATCATCCCCAGCTTCTAATTGGCTTTTCATTTCCCTGTAACTATTCCAAGGGTTGTTGCTGTAAGTGAGAATGTGTTCTCAGTCAACTTACGAGGTTAAATAAAACAATTTAAGGGGTTTGCAAATGTCAGAGAATTATGAGATATGGTTTAGGGGTTAATTACAGTGCCTTCAGAAAGTATACACACTTATTCCACATTTTGCTGTGTTACTGCCTGAATTCAACATGGATTAAATACCCATCTACACACAATACCTTGAGCTCAGGTGCATCCGGTTTCCATTGATCGTCCTTGAGATGTTTCTACAACTTGATTGGAGTCCACCTGTGGTAAATTAAATTGATTGGACATGATTTGGAAAGGCACCCACCTGTCTATATAAGGTTTCACAGTTGACTGTGCAGGTCAGAGTAAAAACCAAGCCATGAGTTCAAAGGAATTGTCTGGATAGGATTGTGTCGAGGCACAAATCTGGAGAAGGGTACCGAAAAATGTCTGCAGCATTGAAGGTCCCCAGGAACACAGTGGCCTCCGTCATTCTTAAATGGAAGAGGTTTGGAACCACCAAGACTGACAGATCTTGAGAGGATATGCAGAGAAGAATGGGAGAAACTCCCCAAATACACGTTCGCCAAGCTTGTAGCGTCATACCCAAGAAGACTCAAGGCTGTAATCGCTGCAAAAGGTGCTTCAACAAACATACATTTGCTAAAATGTCTAAAAACCAGTTTTTCCTTTGTCATTATGGGGTATTGTGTGTAGATTGATGAGGAGAAAAACGATTCAATACATTTTAGAAGAAGACTGTAATGTAACAAAATGTGAAGGAGTCTGAATACCTAATGCACTGTAAGTGTATGTAAACTTCTAAGTCAAAACTGTAATTCAGCCACTCAGGAACTGTCTTTTTGGTAAGCAACATGTAGATTTGGCCTTATGTTTTAGGTTATTCTCCTGCTGAAAGGTGAATTCATCTCCCAGTATCTGGTGGAAAGCAGACTGAACCAGGATTTCCTCTAGCATTTTGCCTGTGCTTAGATCCATTCCATTTCTTGGTTTAATGTATGCTTTTTTTTTTTTTTTTTTTATCAATAAGTGCCTGTTGTGAGGATTGGAAAACCTCCCTGGTCTTTGTTGTTGAATCTGTGTTTGAAATTGACTGCTCGATCTAGGGATCTTACAGATAATTATATGTGTGGGGTACAGAGATGAGGTAATCATTCAAAAATCATGTTAAACACTATTGCACACAGTGAGTCTGTGCAACTTATTATGTGACTTTTTAAGCAAACTTGAACTCCTGAACTTTTTTAGGCTTGCCATAACAAAGGGGTTGAATACTTATTGACTCAATACGTTGCAGCTTTACATTTTTATTAATTAAACCATTTAATTTAGAAAAACATATTTCCACTTTGACATTGTGGGGTATTGTGTGTAGGCCAGTGACCAACCAATCTCAATTTAATCAATTTGAAATTCAGGGTGTAACACAACAAAATGTGGAAAAAATCTATACTTTCTGAAGGCACTACCTCTATCTGCCTTTTAAAACCTGTGTAGTTTGAGGGGTTCTTTAGATTGTGGATGGACGACTCTATGTAGACAAACACTGGATGGAGAGTGATTAATCTCTTGCAGATTTAATTATAAACTGAGTGACCACATTCACAACCATGCATCAACTCCTCTACTTACTGTTGTTGCTCAAACAATTAACAACAATCTGACAAATCAGAATCCAGCAGATTAGTTGCTAAGTAGATAATAAATTAGCATTACAATTCATAACAACTGATTCTCTACATTTTTATAATAGGGACTTCTCATAAAACCTCTCATAAAATAATCCTACACCAATCATATCTTTGTTGTCGATTTAGAATGCTGTTTCGGCCGTACCTGGAGGTTGTGACAGTCTCCAGTGACAAAGCACAAACATGTCTGACTTATTGATCATAAAGCACTAAGGAGCTGGTCACAGCTGTAAAGGTGTGGCTCAGCATCTTCTGGTTGATAGTACATAAAATGCCCATCTTCCTTAGATCAATACGTCATAACACACCGGAGTGGACATGGGAAAAGCAACAGAGAAAGGGGGGGAGAGAGAGGAGGAGAGCAAAACTAAGAGAGAGATAGAGAGAGAGAGACAGAGAGAGGTATCCAGGTCACATCTTAACATAAAAGCTTCTCTCCAGTCCTGGGAAACCAGCCAAATGTAAAAGAACTGAAAAAAGGTGTTGAAGATTTAATGCAACTGGAGGAAGTGTATATTAAACACTGGCACCTTAAATATGGCTACCCATTAACACTTCAAAAGTTGATTATGAATCACCAATAACTAAGCACTGTAATTTTGGGTGGGGAATATCAGTCATGGTTGCCATCAAAAGGTTTATTAGGCCCATAAGGGGATGGATGGGAGCAGTGTGGGTCTTGTCATGGACGTTGTGTTAGGACATTGAGTTAGCGTGGCGCTAAGTGAGAGAGAGAGTTGCTAATTAGAATGGGACCTGCTTCATTTAAGGGGAAAGGGATCAGACGCAGTGAAGGTTGCTCCAAGGACAATTAGTCTGGAGTGGGTTGGCTCTCCCTTCCCCTCTCTCTCTATCTCTCTCTCTCTCTCTCTCTCTCTCATTGCACTGTACTTCACTTGCTACGTCTTGCTCTGTTCCCCTCCCTCTCTCTTTCTATCACAACTACAGACTCTAATGGAAGGCCGAGGGACAGGGCCTGTCCCTGTGGTCAGGAGTCAGCTAATTACAGAGGGATTTCCTTCAGGACAATACAAAACACTCCAGTGCAGTATGTCTATAAAAGGCAATATCCCAGCCTGGATCACAGGGTTAGAGGGCTGTAACCTCAACTTCCTCTGGCCGGACATGTCACTGACTGGCCTGACCTATCCAGTCATCTGGCTTTGCCGTTATGAGCCAATGACTGTTACCATTAAAGCAGGGTGCCTGTAAATGATACCAGATAGTTTAGGAGTATATATTGCTGTAACACAGGAAAGCCCCTGAGGTGAGACATAGTGCATGTGCTCATTTAACCACTTCTTAGGTCACCGTTTTAGGTGGTGTTGTGGCTGAAGGCAGGACTTTGGAGACCTGTCTGTTTCCATGCATTCCTGTGAAGCAACTCACTGTGGGACTTCCATCCAGGCACAACGCTACACAGTTTTAGAACCCTCTTCTGTCATTATTGTTATTTCACTCCCACTATTACTGTCATTCTTTCACTCATCTCATACTGGCAGTATTAGTGTCTGGCTCAGTAATTGCAATCAACTCTTCATCTGATCATAATGACCTGTATAAGAATGATGGAGGTCACTGTGTTCTTGGGGACCTTCAATACTGCAGAAATGTTTTGGTACCCTTCCCCAGATCTGTGCCTCGACACAATCCTTTCTCGGGTCTCTACAGATAATTCCTCCGACCTCATAGCTTGGTTTTTGGTCTGACATGCACTGTCAACTGTGTGACCTTATATAGACAGGTTTTTTTTTTCAAATCATGTCCAATCAATTGAATTTACTGCAGGTGGACTCCAATTAATTGTAGAAACATCTCTAAGAAGATTAATGGAAATAGGATGCACCTGAGCTCATTTTCGAGTCTCATAGCAAAGGGTCTGAATACTTATGTAAATAAGGTATTTATGTTTTTTATTTTTAGTAAATATGCAAAAATAAAAAAGAATCAGTTTTTCTTTGTCATTATGGGATATTGTGTGTAGATTGATTACGGAAAAAAATATTTAATCAATTTTAGAATAAGGCTGTAACGTAACAAAATGTGGAAAAAGTCAAGGGGTCTGAATACTTTCTGAATGCACTCTAATATATATATATATATATATATATATATATACTGTACAGTGTGTATATATATACAGCGGGTGAAATAAGTATTGAACACGTCACCATTTTTCTCAGTAAATATATTTCCAAAGGTGCTATTGACATGAAATGTTCACCAGATGTTGGTAACAACCCAAGTAATCCATACATACAAAGAAACCAAAACAAATACGTTCAGAAATTAAGTTATGTGTAATAATGTGAAATGACACAGGGAAAAAGTATTGAACACACTTACTGATATTTATTTAATACTTTGTACTAAAGCCTTTGTTGGTAATGACAGCTTCTAGACGCCTCCTGTATGGAGAAACTAGTCGCATGCATTGCTCTGGTGTGATTTTGGCCCATTCTTCCACACAAACAGTCTTCAAATCTTGAAGGTTCCGTGGGCCTCTTCTATGAATCTTGATCTTCAGTTCTTTCCATAGATTTTCAATGGGATTTAAGTCAGGTGATTGGCTGGGCCATTCTAGCAGCTTTATTTTCCTTCTTTGAAACCAATTGAGAGTTTCCTTGGCTGTGTGTTTGGGATCATTGTCTTGCTGAAATGTCCACCCTCGTTTCATCTTCATCATCCTGGTAGATGGCAGCAGATTTTTGTCAAGACTGTCTCGGTAAATTTGCCCATTCATCCTTCCTTCAATTATGTGAAGTTTGCCAGTACCATTTGCTGAAAAGCAGCCCCACACCATGATGTTCCCACCTCCAAACTTCACTGTTGGTATGGTGTTTTTAGGGTGATGTGCAGTGCCAGTTCTCCTCCAAACATGGTGTGTATTATGACATCCAAACAGTTCAATTTTGCTCTCATCTGACCACACTATATTCTCCCAGTATTTCACTGGCTTTTCCAAATGTTGTGCAGCAAACTTTAAACGAGCTTCAACTTTTTTTTCAGCAATGGATTCTTGCGTGGTGAGCGTGCATACAGGCCATGGCGGTGGAGTGCATTACTTACTGTTTTCTTTGAGACAACAGTACCTGCTAATTGCAGGTCTTTTTGAAGCTCTCCACAAGTGGTCCTTGGCTCTTGGACAACTCTTCTGATTATTCTTTTCACTCCTCTGTCCGAAATCTTGTGAGGAGCACCTGGTCGAAGCAAATTTATGGTGAAATGATTGTCTTTCCACTTCCGTATTATGGCCCCAACAGTGCTCACTGGAACATTCAGAAGCTTAGAAATGCACCTATAACCAATGCCATCATTATGTTTTGCAACAATTAGGTTGTGAATGTCTTGAGACAGCTCTTTGCTTTTACCCATCGTGAGATGTGTCTTGTGTGACACCTTGGCAATGAGTCCTTTTTGTAGGCCATCAGTTGGGACTGAACCAGCTGATATTAATTTGCACTGACAGGGGGCTGGATTGCTTTTTAATTACTGATAGTTTTCAGCTGTTGTCTTGGCATTCCATGCCTTTTTGAACCTCCCTTTCTACATGTGTTCAATACTTTTCCCCTGTGTCATTTCACATTAATACACATAACTTAATTTCTGAACTTATTTGTTTTGGTTTCTTTGTATGTATGGATTACTTGGGTTGTTACCAACATCTGGTGAAACCTTCATGTCAATAGCACCTTTGGAAATATATTTACTGAGAAAAATGGAGACGTGTTCAAGACTTATTTCACCCGCTGTATGTATATATATACATTTTTTAGATGGTCTGGCTCCCCCTAGCAGCCTGGGGCCCTAACCAACCATTTATGTAGCTTATGCCTCAAGCCGGCCCTGGTCTCTCTCTCTCTCGCTCTGTCATCAACCTCTGGCTGGCCAGACTGCAGTGCTGTGTGTTCTCAACCAGAGAGTAGCATCACTGCTGTATGCTTGCCTGACGACTCAAAGTTAATTCTTCCGCTGCTCTATCGTTCTCTACATACATCAGTCTAAGACTGCCATCATCATGAGGGGTGAAGTACAAAGCAAAGTCATCAGCGATTCGATCATCTCTAACCAATCATAGTATCAAAGCCAATGATACATTTTTAAAACGCCGCCTTACCCACTTGTGTTCTGGCTCTGGCCAGACCAATCATATGGTCTAGAATTGATTTCCCATTCTTGAAATCGTTGGGGAGGCACTCAGATCCAGACTCACTGCGGAGAATAAATTAACGTCCGTGGGAGTGGCGTGGCGTTTGGGTAGCCAGGCAAGGAGATTGGGTAGCCAGGCAAGTTGTAAGCCTCACTGAAAAGCAAATGAAGGCAGAGTGAAAAGGCAGTGACAGTAGGCACAGTGCACACACACACACACACACACACACAGCTGTCTCACTCTTATGTGAGTCTGCACGTGTGGCTTTTTGAATGTGATGAGTGTGTATGTGTTAAGCATATGTGTGTGTGTTCTCTTTCTTCTGCAGGCGTACACATGTGTGTGTACAAGTGTGTGTATACACGGCATGTGTGTGTACACGTCTAGCCATTCTGTAGGGGGCTAGGGGAGAGATTACACTCTCAACTGTTTGCATACCTTGTGCTCAAATGCTCTGCCTCTTAGCTGTGTGTGCAGAACAGTTGGCATCGCATGGAGAGGAGAGGCAAACACTTGTCTGTTTTCTTCTCATTGTGTACAGTCACACACACACACACACACACTGCGGCATTCAGTCCAGGCGTTGCCTAAATCCCTGCCACTTCTGCATTGTGGCTCCCTCCTGTCTCTGCGCTGAATGGTTCATCTCTGGGCCTCTGCCAGACATCTTGAGACATCTTTCTTTACCCAAACTAAGCAGATGAACATTGACGTCTGCCGGCACAACAATCTTCACACCTGCATGAGTGGGCTTCTCCTATGAGCTGTAATTAAGAAAGAAGTTTGAGGCTGAATTCTATTGAACATTCAACGTCATAGACATAGTATGGAAGCCCTGAAGCCCAAGGCAAAAAAAGAAAACGATTGGAATTATATATTACAAATGACTTAGTATCTTTTTCGAACGACTTAGTATCTCATTTGCTCCAAACGTCAAAATTCGAAGTGTTTTCGACACCCTGGGTTTGTCCTCCTGTTCAGCATCATTTATTCCAAATACTTACGGTAAGGTTTAAGGTTTTAGAGAGTGTTAAAACAAAAACTATACTGTTAAGGCATTCATTCTGAATGGTTTTAAGTAAAGGTTAAGGTTTGGGATAGAAACATTTTTTAAAAGAGTGTCCACCACTGGGATTGAACACGCCACCCTCGGAAAGTCAATGCTGATTAGGAAGAGCAACCCAGTGTGTCAAAAACACTTTGGAAATTTTGTGTTTTGAATAACTTAGAAATGTGGCTGCAGCAACAGTCTTACACAACTGGCACTGCATCAGAAATTAATTAGCCAAAATAACAATGAAGCTGTTTTTACGAGATAATAATTGGTTCAAAACACTTAGTATGTCTCGTTTGAACGACTTAGTAAAAATATATATAATTACAAGTACGTTAATAAAAAATAAAAAAATACCTTCTGTAGGGCTTCCGTATAGACTCATAAAATCATGTAAAAAGAAAATAAAGATTATCCAGCATTCCTTTACTCCTTTACTTAGTTAGTGTAATACAAAAAGCACATGCTTTATATACTTTACTGTTTTAGGGTTCAAACCTAGGTTAGGGTTCAAATCAGAGTCATCAGTGACTGCTTAAATATCTAGTATCATGTTACTGTGAGTAGGTATAAACTAACACCATTTGAATGTCAGAGCTCTGGATTTAGACACTAAAGACCATGTCAATAGAGCGTTATTCCATATGATGGCTTTAGCTAAGCCCAATGTAAACACAGAGAAAGGCAAGGGGGTCAGAGAGAACAGGCCAATGTACAACACAGCTTTGACACTTCCTGGATGGATGGACAACAAGCTGAATGGATCAGAGGTGCTATTTTGGGTAGGTGGCTCGGAGACAGAATGTGGGATGGAGTGGGACTTGGATATCCTGATGGGAAGGCTTCCGGGAAAGCTCTGGAACACTAAGAACCCCACTAGGGACCATTATGACCTTCAGCCTGCATTATGCCCAGGCTTTCCATTGTAACACACTGCATCAACAAGAAATGTACACACTTTAACATGTACTGTATGTAAACAAGGATACACTTTGTAGTGTATGTCAACAAGTACACACTTCGTAGGGTACGTCATTGTCAACAACAACCTTATAGTGTACATACTTTGTATAGTATGTAAAGAAGTACACACTCCTTAGGGTATGTCAAGAAGTACACACTGCATAGGATATGTCAAGAAGTACACACTCCATAGGGTATGTCAAGAAGTACACACTTCATAGAGTAAGTAAATAAGTATTAATTTCACACATTTGTGCAGAACCTACTGTCACAGTTAAGTGGTGTCCAATGCTAGCTATTGATCTAGGGCAGGGATAGGCAACTTTGACGGGGGGACACCAAAAAAAATAGAACTCATCATGAGGATCCACAGTAGCTCGTAGGTCTGTGTACCCACATCCATACCCCCCACCTTGCGAGCAAAAACATTTAGTGGCCCCCCTCGTGACAGTGAAGAGAACACATTTCAATTTTACAGCTAATTTCCTGCAATTCTACACATTTTGCAATAGGGTGGAGGCAAATGTTTGCAGTTTTTTATATGATAAATGATGATCAATGGGCCCCACCTCGGTCAGTAATTCGACCATGCTTACTACAAGTTTAGATATCTGGCCGCTAGACTAACTTACCAATCAAAAAAAAAAATGCTGACGTCATCATGGATGATCAAGGCTGTTAACTTTGAAAGCATACCAGGGTATTTTTCCAGGACCAGAATAGAGCTCAGGAAAAATATATGATTATATACATAGATTGGTATTAAAATATATCATTATATACATAGATGGGTATTGAAATATGAAATAGAACTGTGTTCCCTAAACTCCAATTTAATAGCTGAGGTATGACAAGGGAAATTAACACAGACATGTTGCCAGAGAACATAGCAGCCATAGGTGTCCCAATAAAGATTTGTTTTTTTTATTTAACCTTTATTTAACTAGGCAAGTCAGTTAAGAACAAATTCTTATTTACAATTATGGCCTACCTACAGGATCAGCCCCTGGAGCAAATTAGGGTTAAGTGCCTTGCTCATGGACACATCGACAGGTTTTACACCTTGTCGGCTGGGGTTTTCGAAACAGCGACCTTTCGGTTACTGGCCCAACGCTCTAACTGCTAGGCTACCTGCCGCCCTTAAAGGTGCCTTCCAAATGAACTGTACGTGCATGCGTCACTACTCCGCACCCAGATCATTTCTAAGTAATACAGCAACTAATCATTTCTAACTATCATATCCCCACTTAATTGATTCTGTAGCTCCCCAGAAGCTCATTTCGGGGGCTAGCCCTGTCACTTGACAGAGTCTGGCCTACTGTAACCTAAGCTCTGAGCTCTATGGAAATTATATTCAGTGCAGCAAAAGACAAAACAGGCACTGAAAACTCTGCATCACTATTATGCGACAACATTCAGACCATGGCAGGCTAGACCAGGGCCAAGGCCATTTCATGGGTTTGGTATTACCTCACGGATATCAGCTACCGGTATGCTTTTTTCCAATGTCAAATGCTTTAATAATTTTCACAGGTTATTTCCATTCCCCACTGTCACGTCTGTCCCTCTGTCTCTGTCCCTAAAGGGTACACAAAGAGGCAAAAATACTATCGTTCTATTATTATCATCATAGCTTCTGTGTGTTTAGCATTTCCTGGTTCCAGTACAGAGGCACCCAGCGTCTTCAGGACAGGTTGATTTGTACACAGAGGCTAGATGGCAAGATAGTGATCCAGCTGGAGCTGCAGTACCGGTGAAGAGAAGAGGAAGGACACATAGTTCTAGGGACAGAAAGAGGGCTTCCTACATTAACGGAAATACCAGCCCAAAGCCTCAGAGGCTGGACTCAGATTACAGACACAGAAATACACACATAGAGAGAAACACACACAATCACAAGTGCATACAGTATACTCAAATAGAAACATCAGGTTGCACACACACAATCACAATCACACACACACACACATACTCTCTACCCTGGGAGGGGTACTGAGCTGAATTCTTCCTATTCTGACGCCCTCCTCCTCTTACTTGGGAAAAGGAAGTGTGTTCTTGCGTAACCTTGCAAAACAGTGACCAGGGGCCAGCAGTGCAGTGGCTCCCAAGCGCAGAGGTCAGGCCTAAGTGAGCCTCTCAGTTTTATGTCCTAGCAAACTAAAGAGGACGGGGTAACTTTTATAAGCAGTAAACACACACACACACACACACACACGGCTGTCCCTTTGTCCTTCTTACAACACTAGGACATATGTCGCTTTGTATTAAACATACCCACAATCCACATGTCGCTAGTGTTACTTTAGATCAGTCTTGGTGGATGGATCTGACTGTTTCCAATAGAGAGGCTTGGCCATTAGCATTAATCACAGTCATTGTAAATACTTCAGTTGTAAATAAAAACCATCCAGTAGAACAGAATGGATGGCTTCTGGCTGGTCTGCCACCACAGCTGTTGGAGTAACATCATTTCATCAACACAAAGACTCTAACACAGATGATGTCATTTCTAAGAATGATGGACTGGAGAGAGCATATTGGACCTCTGGATGTGTGTCTTTGATAAATAGACCCATTTGGCTATAGCCTGGCCATTTTCAGCCAACCTGTCCAAGCTCATATCGTAAAGTGAGATGATGTGGAATGATCTTCTGGTGTTCAGTGTGATTTCTATAGTTCCAGCCTAGTTTCATGTCTCCGTATGGCAATTTCTTTGTGATGTTGTGTATTTATTGTAAGGCAGGCTGACTGCCCATAAAGCAACAGTCATGGTTAGCTTTGATTTGATGGGAGAGGTAGAGAAACTTAAATATTAGCAGCAGCGATCAATTCATCATTTTTTATCACTATCACTTCAGGAGTTGTGGTCCTGAGGAGGAAAGCCCAGAAGTCATAATATCTCTTACAAACAACAAGCTTCATAACATCCACAGAACTCAAACTATTCAATAGCAGCTAATATGTTTGATATAGTTATAGAATTAAAGCAGATTGTGTTATGGAAGGACTGTGCTTTACATAATTTGGAGTTGGTCTAAGGGGCTCGTCAGAGAGGAAGCCTTTGCTTGGGGAGGAGGGCTGCAGTGCACATCCCCGCACCGCCAAATGAACTCACCCAAAACAAGGGTGGGACCGTCAAGGAACCAGAAGGAGCCAGTGGCTTTGATGAGATCACCAGCTAACCCAAACAGAAAAACTTTATAATTGTGCCAATATTTTGTCAGTTGTGATAGTTACTGTAGTCAACATTTGTCTTCAAACGTGTGTTATGAATGGTATTTCCATGCAATTTCGAAATATGAAGAAAAAATGACTCAACTTTGGTCTGCATTACAATGGACTATGACATCATGCACATAAACCAGAATCTTGGGCTAGGGTCATCCCCAAAAAACCCATCTAATTCCCAGTAACAGCCAAGAATGCCTATCTCCAGGTTTTATTATAAACCAGAGCTAAGCTCTCCAGGAAGGTTGCCAAGGGGACCATGGGTCCTGTACTTCACTCGTGTAAAAGTCATTAGTTGTTTTCATTTCTTTCCATCTTTCGTTCAACAGTGAATTAATGCAGCAAGGCGGTGGACCTCTCCAGGGGTTTTCACATTTAAAAGAGCCTAATCAAACACCTACGTTGTAAATGGAACCTATTACCGCTAATGGCTTACCTAAGAATGAATCCTGATGAAGCCTTGGAGAGAGCTATTAGCACAGCAGGTTTTTGTCATCATCCACAGTGTTTTAAGGGTAGTCAGAGTTACTATCCTCTTGTTCTTTTGATTTGAACTAAATGTGCCAAAGGCTGCCTTTTACAAGATGCTGATAGCAGCTTCAGGAGAAGGTCAGACCACATATACACCCCCGTTCAAAAGTTTGGAATATTACTCATTCAAGGGTTTTTCTTTATTTGCACAATTTTTTACATTGTAGTGTCATGGCTGGGTGTAGGCACGAACCAAGGCGCAGCGCTGTAGTGGTTCAACATCTTTATTTCAAGAAACCAAAAAAACAATAAACAAAGGCGCAACGTGCGTAGGCGTAGGCACAACGTGCGTAGGCGTAGGCGCAACGTGCGTGTGCCTACACATGACATAATACATTTGGAATCATGTAGTAACAAAAAAGTGTTAAACAAATCAAAATATATTTTATATTTGAGATTCTTCAAATAGCCACCCTTTGCCTTGATGACAGCTTTGCACACTCATGGCATTCTCTCAACCAGCTTCATGAGGTAGTTCACTGTGGCTCGGTTGGTAGAGTATGGTGTGTGCAACTTCAGGGTTGTGCGTTTGATTCCCAAGAGGGACCAGTATGAAAATGTATGCACTCACTACTGTAAATCAGTCTGGATAAGACTGCTAAATGACTATAATGTTAATACAATCCCTGAAAATGTTATTGAGTGAGCACTAATGACAAAGTGCTTGATTTTCTGAGTAGGATCAGTAAAGATAGCATCAATATTCACAATTTTGTCAAGGAAAGTGAGTACATAAATGTCACTGGTCACTCTAGTCTAGTCTAATACCAACAGGGGAATGTCATGGGACCACCACACTATCTTAATGGTGGTGGTGGTTGGGTTGGAATACTGTAGCTCATTTAAAAAAAAACAACATTATATCAGATGTTACAATTGTATTAGTTGTCACAGTAGAGAAAGTTATCTGAATTCTGAAATACTTTATAAATACCCTGGCATGCTTTCAAAGTCAACAGCCTTGATGATCCATGATGTAATTTTGGAAACCTCCCTCCTGGGGTGAGCGTTAACTGCAGTTGGTATGGTCCAGGAGTGGAAATGCTTGCACTGATTTCACTATGACGCACAAAATGACCAAGAGAACTGAACTTGTCTTCAATATTTGATTTGGATTGGATTTGTATAGTTTTATGTATTTTTATTAGTCAATATCAAGTTTGAGTAGTTTGCTCATTCTTAACAATAACTAAATGACACTTCGATCAAGTTTTATCTGACAACATTGCAGCACCATGTTGATTACAAGTAAGTAACACATTTTTCTTCTGTGAACTTTAGTACTACTATAACAAATTCTAGGACACTGACAAATATAAACTTAGATGTATTAACATATTCAAAGAGCCACTACTGACCTGATTGGGTGTCAGCTGTGAGGTGCATGTAATGCTGATGTTCAAAATGAGGTGAGGAGTTCAGATGATGTAAAGTAATATACTGCACCACTGCATGAGCATCAACCATCTAGTCTAATGCATACTGTAGACTATTGTTTTGCAACAGGCTTTTAAAAATACTTATTTAACTAGCCTAGATGTTTTGTCATTTAGTACCAGTCAAAAGTTTGGACACACCTACTCATTCAAGGGTTTTTCATATTTTTTTAACTAATTTCTACATTGTAGAATAATAGCGAAGACATCAGCACTATGAAATAACACATATGGAATAATGTAGTAACAAAAAAGTGTTAAACAAATCAAAATATATTATATATGTGAGATTCTTTAAAGAAAGTAGCCCCCCTTTGCCTTTTTGACAGGTTTGCACCCTCTTCGCATTCTCTAAACCAGCTTCATGAGGTAGTCACCTGGAATGCATTTCAATTAACACGTGTGCCTTGTTAAAAGTTAATTTTGTGGAATTTATTTTGTTCTTAATGCGTTTGAGCCAATCAGTTGTGTTGTGACAAGGTATGAGTGGTATACAGAAGATAGCCCTATTTGGTAAAAGACCAAGTCCATATTATGGCAAGAACAGCTCAAATAAGTAAAGAGAAACGACATTCCATCATTACTTTAAGAAATTAAGGTCAGTCAATACGGAACATTTCAAGATCTTTTCATGTTTCTTCAAGTGCAGTCACAAACACCATCAAGCGTGTTCTCATGGGGACTGCCATAGGAAAGGAAGACCCAGAGTTACCTCTGCTGTAATTAGAGTTACCAGCCTCAGAAATTGCATCCCAAATAAATGCTTCACAGAGTTCAAGTAACAGACACATCTCAACATCAACTGTTCAGAGGAGACGCCGTGAATAAGGCCTTCATGGTCGAATTGCTGCAAAAAAAACACTACTAAAAAACACCAATAAGAAGAAGAGACTTGCTTGGGCCAAGAAACACGAGCAATGGACATGATACCGGTGGAAATCTGTCCTTTGGTCTGATGAGTCCAAATTTGAGATTTTTGGTTCCAACAGCCATCTCTTTGTGAGACGCAGAGTAGGTGAACGGATGATCTCTGCATGTGTGGTTCCCACTGTGAAACATGGAGGAGGTGTGATGGTGTGGGGGTGCTTTGCTGGTGACACTGTCTGTGATGTATTTAGAATTCAAGGCACTCTTAACCAGCATGGCTACCACAGCAGTCTGCAGCGATTCGCCATCCCATCTGGTTTGCACTCAGTGGGACTATCAGTTGTTTTTTAACAGGACAAAAACCAAACACACCTC
The DNA here is from genome assembly GCA_023634145.1 of Thymallus thymallus. NCBI lineage: Eukaryota > Metazoa > Chordata > Actinopteri > Salmoniformes > Salmonidae > Thymallus > Thymallus thymallus. The sequence goes on from CM042390.1 coordinate 15,578,823, forward strand.
CAGGCTGTGTAACTGCTATTCGACAAAGAAGGAGAGTGATGGAGTGCTGCATTAGATGACCTGGCCTCCACAATCACCCGACCTCAACCCAATTGAGATGGTTTGGAATGAGTTGGACCGCAGAGTGAAGGAAAAGCAGCCAACATGTGCTCAGCATATGTGGGAACTCCCTCAAGACTGTTGTAAAAGCATTCCAGGTGAAGCTGGTTGAGAGAATGTCAAGAGTGTGAAAAGATGTCATCAAGGCAAAAGGTGGCTACTTTAAAAACTCTCTTTTAGACACTTTTTTGGTTACTACATGATTCCATATGTGTTATTTCATAGTTTTGATGTCATCATTATTATTCTATAATGTAGAAAATAGTAAAAATAGAGAAAAGCCCAAACTATTGACTGGTACTGTGGATTCAAAAGTAATAATTTGACTTTCAAGGAACATAAAAGGGTTCACTGTGGCTCAGTTGATAGAGCATGGTGTGTCAGGGTTGTGGGTTTGGTTCCCACTGGGGACTAGTATGAAAATATATGCACTCACTACTGTAAATCACTCTGGATGACTGTCTGCTAAATTACTATAATGTTAATAAAAGCCCTGAACATGTTCTTAAATGTGAGCTCTAATGACTAAAATAAGTGGTTGATTGTTTGAATAGGATCAGTAAAGATAGTGTCAATATTCACCATTTTGTCAAGGAAAGTGAGTACATTAATGTGTAAGAAATGTGACATCTGGATATTGGAAGGAATAGCTACATAAAGTATAAAGAAAAAATGCCTTCAAGGCCAGAGTGAGGTTTGGACATCTCTTTCTGGTCACTCTAGTCTAATACCAACAGGGCAATGTCATGGGATCAACCACACTCTCTTAATGGTGGTGGTTTTATAGAAAATATTGAAGACAGGCTTTTAAAAATACTTATTTAACTAGCCTAGATGTTTTGTCATATAGATTCAAAAGTAATGTTTCTTAGTTTACTCTAAAATGTATACTATAAAGAATGTCCACATAAAATATTCAAATGACATCTCAAGAATATAGGCCTACAGAGTACAAATTGAATATTTTATTTCTGGGCTGTAGGTTTGAATGTTATGTGGGAGAGTGTTTTTTTGTATTCTTCATGCAGGTGCAATTTCAGTGATAATGTTAGTGTGTAATAGAGTATTTGTTGCCTGCTCCATACATCTTCCTTGTACGTAGGCCTTAATGGGTTTAGGCTGCAAAAGTTGATGAACTTAGGAGTTGTGATAGAAAACCTTCTACTTTGGAATCAGAGATAAAATGCCTACAACCTCTGTTGTTTTCCAATAAGTATTTTTCCCATGGTGTTAGCTTTACAGAGGAACCGTTTTAGGCTGGGTTTCTGTATAGCACTTTGTGACATCTGCTGATGTAAAAAGGGCTTTATAAATACATTTGATTTACTGAACAAAGTCACTCAGTCATTGCAATGGTTTAGAGTTTTTGGTCTCTAATCAACTAACTGTTGTATTTCACCAATTTAAGATTTGGTATTTCAATCCAATCAACATGATTCGAAGTGATGGAGAGCAGACTCCTATTTGCAGATGGTCCTCTAAAAAGGTTCAGTAGAGATGGACTGATGGTCCTCTAAAAAGGTTCAGTAGAGATTGACAGATGGTCCTCTAAAAGGTTCAGTAGAGATGGACAGATGGTCCTCTAAAAAGGTTCAGGAGAGATTGACAGATGGTCCTCTAAAAAGGTTCAGTAGAGATTGACAGATGGTCCTCTAAAAAGGTTCAGTAGAGATGGACAGATGGTCCTCTAAAAAGGTTCAGTAGAGATTGACAGATGGTCCTTTAAAAAGGTTCAGTAGAGATGGACAGATGGTCCTCTAAAAAGGTTCAGTAGAGATTGACAGATGGTCCTCTAAAAAGGTTCAGTAGAGATTGACCGGTTCATTGTGGTGTCTAGTATTTCCTAGAAGACCTTAATTCACCAATTATACTTTCTGCAATCTTAGAGTTCTCTAACTATAGCAGCGAAAATCCCTCCAACTCTCTTTACCATTGGCATAAGTGGATCACACAGACACTGTTGTTAGCAACCTGGAGCAACAGAGCACAGGAACAATTATACCTATGACCTAATGCAGTTCTACCTGCCAAATTTGCCGGGAGGTAATCGAACGAGCTAAGCCTAGCCAGGGCTGGTATAGATAGATAGATAGATAGATAGATAGATAGATAGATAGATAGATAGATAGATAGATAGATAGATAGATAGATAGATAGATAGATAGATAGATAGATAGATAGATAGATAGATAGATAGATAGATAGATAGATAGATAGATAGATAGATAGATAGATAGATAGATAGATAGATAGATAGATAGATAGATAGATAGATAGATAGATAGATAGATAGATAGATAGATAGATAGATAGATAGATAGATAGATACTTTATTTAGATAGGATGGATATGATAGGATGGATATGCAGTACAGTGGAGAATGAAAATCTGTGTGACTTTAAAGTGACACTCTAGATGTTTTGCTCCACTCAAAAGGTTAAGGGGGATTAGTTATTGTGTAACAATCACCAGGTGCTCTCTGATTGCCATTGTTATAGAGCCATTGTTTCTTTTTCCATATTAACTCTGATTTGCTGACAGAGTGACACTCAGAAAAGAGCTAACGGAACAGAAACATGATAGATGACCAACTGCTGGATACCACTTATTCGTGATTCATCAAACATCTATGTTCTCTAATTAGAGAACAGAAAATGGACTATATCTTTTGATATTTCCTGTCTTTTCCTCATAAATAATGTCCTTGTTTACAGTCATTCAGAGGTCATATGATGGCCATTTACTAGAACACATCCATCCGCTCTGACATGATTGTAATCTAGGCCACAGTGAAGGAGACTATAACCCCACAAAGGCATATCATCCCTAGCACGCCACTTGTCTAATCTTACAGTTCTCAACATAACTTCACAGACATTTGAGGTTTTCAAGCCACTTTTACGCCTCACTTGACACTTGCCACTTGCCATACCAGTAAAAAGCAAATGTCTGCTGTATTTGACACTTGCCATACCAGTAAAAAGCAGCGGTCTACTGTATTTGACACTTACCACTTGCCATACCAGTGAAAAGCAGCGGTCTGTTGTATTTGACACTTGCCACTTGCCATACCAGGTGGTGGGGGGGGTGTGGTCAAGGATTGCGTTAGGGCTAGAGCACGTAGCGCCATTATCCCAGGCCCTCTCAGCCCTTGAAACACACTCCACCGACTTCCTGGCGCTGTGAGGGAGGGGTTGAATCGCGAGCACGCATCTCTTATCAGAACCCAGAGCCCAAAAGCACAACTTCCTCCAAGGCGGCCTGAGGAATTTGGAAAAGGAAAAGCCTTTCCTTTTGTGGCCTTATTAAAATTGAAGGTCTCACTGATACAATCATGCTTATACGCAGGGAGAATACAGTGGTGAACAAGGCATAGTGAAGTTAATTGTTCACTGTTTTTGGGCCATATTTCATGTTGCAACTGGGTCACTTGTCTTATGCCTTTTCCAGCCCTGTGATGTCATTCTGATCACTGGTTTGGGTAGCTAACAGTTTATTTACATCTGGGAGCAGGGTAAAAAAGAGTAGAACCAGATCACCTGTTTTTACACTATGATTTGACTATTAGCTGTTCAATGTTTCTTTTGTATATATATATTTAAAAAGCAGTGGTGGAAAAAGTACCCAATTGTCATACTTGAGTAAAGGTCACCCAGTAAAATTTTACTTGAGTAAAAGTCTAAAAGTATTTGGTTTTAAATATACTTAAGTATCAAAAGTCACTGTAATTTCAAAAATATACATAAGTATCAAAAGTAAAAGTGTAAATCAATTCCTTATATTAGGCAAACCAGACTCCACCACATAATATACAAATCAAGCATTCCGCGAAATCAGAGGCAGTTGGGATGATCAGGGATGTTCTCTTGATAAGTGTGTGAATTGCACCATTTTCCTGTCCTGTTAAGCATGTTAAGCATACTTTTGGGTGTCAGGGAAAATGTATGGAGTAAAAAGTAAAAGATGTTCTTTAAGAATGTAGTAAAGTAAAAGTTGTCAAAATATAAATAGTAATGTAAAGTACATATACCCCCAAAAACTACTTAAGTAGTACTTTAAAGTATTTTTACTTAAGTACTTTACACCACTGTTAAAAATGGATAGTTTCTAATATTACTGCTTGCATGAGTTACTTGATGTGGAATAGAGTTCTATGGTAGTCATGGCTCTATGTAGTACTGTGCGCCTCCCACAGTCTGTTCTGAACTTGGGGACTGTGAAGAGACCTCTGGTGGCATGTCTTGTGGGGTATGCATAGTTTGTCCGAGCTGTGTGCCAGTAGTTCAAACAGACAGCTTGGTGCATTCAACATGTCAATACCTCTCACAAATACACGTAGTGATGAAGTCAATCTCAACCTCCACTTTGAGCCAGGAGAGATTAGCATGCATATTATTAATGTTAGCTCTCTGTGTACATCCAAGGGCCAGACGTGCTGCCCTGTTCTGAGCCAATTGCAAAGGTACCTCTTTGTGGCACCTGACCAGAGGACTGAACAGTAGTCCAGGTGCAACAAAACTAGGGCCTGTAGGACCTGCCTTGTTGATAGGGCTGTTAAGAAGGTAGAGCAGCGCTTTATTATGGACAGACTTCTCCCCATCCTAGCTTCTGTTGTATATTTATGTTATGACCATCACAGTTTATAATCCAGGGTTACTCCAAGCAGTTTAGTCTCCTCAACTTGCTCAATTTCCACATTATTCATTACAATATTTAGTTGAGGTTTTGGGTTTAGTGAACGTTTTGTACATAATGTTGCTGCTACCGTCTCTTATGACCGAAAAGAGCTTCTGGATATCAGAACAGCGATTAACTCACCTCGAACTGGACAAACATTTTTTCTTTAATAATTAGTCCGACGTGAAGGATATACTGTTTCTCCGAGACCAAGCCCAAATCCCTGTCATTCGCATGAAGAAAAGACAGGGGGCAGAAAGCTGGGTGCCATTTGAGAATTTATCGGCGAGTGGGTAATGTGCCTCTACCCTCCATTCTATTGGCCAATGTGTAATCCCTGCAAAATAAACTGGATGAGGTCCGTTTGAGACTATCCTACCAACGGGACATTAAAAACTGTAATATCTTATGTTTCACGAGTCGTGGCTGAACGACAACACGGATAATATACAGTTGGCTGGGTTTTTCGTGCATCGGCTGAACAGAACAGCTACAAAAAGTAAGACAAGGGGTGGTGGTGTGTGTCTATTTGTCAATAACAGCTGGTGTGGGATGTCTAATATTAAGGAAGTTTTGAGGTATTGCTCACCTGAGGTAGAGTACCTCATGATAAATGGTAGACCACACTATCTACCAAGAGTTTTCATCTATATTTTTCGTAGCCGTCTATTTACCACCACAAACCGATGCTGGCACTAAAACGGCACTCAATTAGCTGGTATAAGGCCATAAGCAAACAAGAAATGACTGGCCGCCCCAGGTGGTAAGGTTAGGCAACAACACATCTGCCATGCTGATCCTCAACACAGGGGCCCCTCAAGGTTGTGTGCTTTGTCCCCTCCTGTACTCCCTGTTCACCTGCATGGCCAAGCACAACTCCAACACCATCATTAAGTTTGCTGACAACACATCGCTGGTAGGTTTGATCACCGACAACAATGAGACAGCCTATAGGGAAGAGGTCAGAGACCTGGCTGTGTGGTGCCAGGACAACAACCTCTCCACCAACGTGAGCAAGACAACGGAGCTGATCGTGGACTACATTTACAGGGCTGCACCCCCGAACATTGACTTGGTACCAGTACCACCTGTATATAGCCTTGTTATTGTTATTTTATTGTGTTACTTTTTATTTTATTTTTTACTTTTGTTTATTTAGTAAATATTTTCTTAACTTTATTTCTTGAACTGCATTGTTAGTTAAAGACTTGTAAGTAAGCATTTCACGGGATGGTCTATACCTGTAGTATTCGGCGCATGTGACAAATACAATTTGATTTGATTTGTCCCAAATACAATGCTTATTCCGTACCACCCATTCTGAAACTAACTGCAGCTCTTTTAAAAGTGTTGCAGTCATTTCAGTCGCTGTGGCAGCTGACGTGTATAGTGTTGAGTCATCCGCATACATAGACACACTGGCTTTACTCAGTGGCATGTCATTAGTAAAGATTGAAGTATGGGGCCCAGACTGTTGCCTTGGGGATTTCCTGATTCTACATGTATTTTATTGGAGAAGCTTCCATTAAAGAACACTCTCTGTGTTCTGTTAGACAGGCAACTCTTTTATCCACAATATAGCAGGGGGTGTAAAGCTATGACATATAAGTTTTTCCAGCAACGGACTATGATCGATAATGTGAAAAGCCGCACTGAAGTCTAACAGAAATTCAAAAATCATTTTGGCAGACACTCTTACAGGAGCAATTAGGTTTAAGTGCCTTGCTCAATGGCACATCAACCAATGTTTCATCTAGTCGGCATCGGGATGCGAACCAGCAACCTTTCGGTTACATAGGGCGGCGCACAATTTGCCCAGTGTCGTCCGGGTTAGGGGAGGGTTTGGCCGGGGGAGGCCGTCATTATAAATACGAATTTGTCCTTAAATTACTTGCCTAGTTAAATAAAGGTGAAATAAAATACAAATAAAAATACTGTCCCAACGCTCTTAACTGCTAGGCTACCTGCCGCCCCTGTGTAACGCAACCTCCAGCTGTGTTCCCTTGACCCCCACAGCCTGGGAGAAAAACACCTCATTCCAAGAACTCTCTCTTGTTCTTTCTTTATTGTTTTCTCTCTTTACCGCTCTATCTCTTTCTCTCTGGGTTTTATTTCATGACGTACCAGTGAGTTCAAAGAAAGAGTGAGCTTCTTTCCTTCTTTCAGCCATCTGTCCCTGACAGTGCAATGTTAATGGTGGGAGTTAGCAGATGGGTGGAACCTCAACAGAGGGGACATGAAAGGCTGTGTGTGGCCGTGGGGACTGAAGCCACTTCTGACAAACTATGTCTGCCTTTTCTGTGTCTGACACACATAAGCCACGTTAGCCAATTAGGAGCAATTAGGCTGGCCTCTTCCAAAAATCCACTGTAAAAAGTATAGCCTCTCAGAGATGAGAGGAGAAAAATGAGAGACGCTTCTATTTTTGTCCGCAATATATATTATTTGTAATTAAAATGTAAAACTGCCCGCTTAATATGCACAGATATTTGCCCTGTTATTAAAATGGGCCAACCAGAAAATAATTTAATTTGAATATTGTTTTTTGTTTGCAGAGATCGAAGCGAAGGAGTCTTGCGATTGGTTAAGAGCGGCCGGCTTCCCCCAGTACGTGCAATTATACAAAGGTAAATATCAAATAGAAATCCTCTCAAGCCATCAAGCACAATCTATTGCATTACACACCACATCCACATGTTTGCTCATCCATAACAAACAGTGTCATATCACACTTTAATTTGCCTTGTCTCTCAGATTGCAGGTTCCCCGTTGATATAGACTGGGTAAAGAGTGATCACAGTTTTCTGGATAAGGATGCACTTGATTCACTCTGCAGGTGAGTAGTTGAACTTTAGATCCTCTCCCTCCTTCTCACCATGGCTCCTTGTTCTACTGATGATGTGTGTGTGGCCTGGAGAAAGAGAGAGAGGAGAGAGAAAGACAGAAAGAGAGAGATTGGCGCGAGAGAGAGAGAGAGAGAGAGAGAGAGAGAGAGAGAGAGAGAGAGAGAGAGAGAGAGAGAGAGAGAGAGAGAGAGAGAGAGAGAGTGCGCGTGCAGTTGTGTGTGTATTGGTGTGTTTAGGATGGGGTCCCATGCTGCTGTACTTTAACCACCATGCTTCTCCTCTGCTTATAGGAGATTAAGCACTTTAAACAAATGTGTGGAGCTGAGGCTGGAGCTGGGCAGATCAAAGAGACGGGTGAGTGAGAGTGAACGCTGTGGAACACCAACATGGCAGCTCTGTCAGAGACACAACAGTAACCAGAGGAAAAGCTCCTAGTTAGCATTTAACGCTTTGATTTCCACTGATATCGATGGGTAGATACAGTAGATAGCTCCACCCACCTCTAAAACTCCTCAAAACTTCAATAGTCTTTGTTTGAGAAAGTGCAGAGAACGTGAATTAGGGAGAAAACTCCTCTAGAATTAATAATGTTGCATATTAATTTTCTACTTAAAGGCCCAGTGCAGACAAAAACAATATTTTCCTGTGTTTTAAATACTGTACATTTCCACACTATGAGGTTGCAATAGTACTGTGAAATTGTAAAAATTATGATGATGTCCTTTTAGTGTAAGAGCTGTATAAAAAACACACCAGAAATTTCAGCCTGTTTTGGTGAAATGGAGTTTTGAGAAATTGCTCTTGCTAAGAAGCTATTCTTGATCTGTTTTGACCATTTTAATTGAAAACAATCACATTAAGGTACTTAATTGTTACCCAGAAATGATTTGACATTGAGATAAAAACGTCTGCATTGGTTCTTTAATGTTCTCAGAGACTAGTTATCTCAGAATGTAGTTCTCTTTGTGGAAGATATAATAAAGTAGGAAAACATATTTAAAAATATATATATTTAAAATTATATATATATATATATATATATTTACAAAAAATATATATTTAAATTGATATATATTTACAAAATAATATATATTTAAAAAAATAATATCCAGAAATAGATGGCCCTGATTATTTTTTGGGAGACATGGCTCATACAGTACCTTGATTGTCTTCTCATAATTCTTAGTGGGAGGAGTCAGAGGATGATGAGCCCTGTGCCATCAGCACCAAATGGGCCTATGAGAGGCGGACGAGGCGCTGGTGCCGCCTAGAGGACATGGGCTTCCTGTGTTCACCGGACAGCCATGATATATCCCCTAGTGAAGCGGACTGCCACGAGGTCTGCTCCCTCCACAGCACCAGCAGCACTGAGAGCGAGGGCCGTGATGGCCCCAAGATAGCCACTGACGACAAAGAGACCAGCAGGAGCTCTTCTCGCTGCTCCTCCACCAACAAGACCATGTCCCTGGACACATCGTTCAGCGGCCCCCCCTCCCCAGGGGGCGAGATGCCCAGCTTCAGCGGTGCTGAGGAGTGCTTCCCGGACAAGCCTCCCAGGAAGAAGGGCCCCAGTTTGCTGAGGAAGATGGAGAAGCTGCGTCTGAGGGGTACGTCCACCCTCTGCTCCCCAGGCCACATTGGCCACAGCAGGACCAGGCTGGTCATCTCTGGCCCCGTGCTCCAGGAGGGTCTGGATGTCGAGCACAGACTGAGAAGGCTGCAGTGCCTGGACATCTCCACCCTGCAGGACAGGGATAGGGACCGGCCGGGCAGCCAGGCCTCCTCCTCACCATCCTCCCCCCACTCGGGCAACAGCAGCCCCAGCCCATCGGAGAGCAGCAGTACTGTCAGCACCCCCAGCCCCATCACCAGGGTACGCAGCAACTGCAAACGAACAGGCGGGGTCCGAGAACAGCACCAGGGGGGTCTCCACAGAGGCCCAGTCCGAGAGCTCCAGGACTACAACAATGAGAGGAATAACCACGAGATCCTGGTCTTCCAGATCCCCCAGGGGCACAAGCCAGGAACGTTCCCCACTGCCCTCACCCACAACAATGTCCTGTTGCCCATAGACAACACCTCCGTTAACTGGAGGACTGGGAGCTTCCACGGGTACCGCGGGCGACGGAGCAGGGGGAGCGCAACGGCCAAGGACCATAGTTCCACCTGCTGCAGCCCCCCAGCCTCATTGGACCACCGGGCCAGTATCTATGACAACGTGCCGATAGGCCAGGTGATTGACCAGGAAGTGGAGCATCACAGGGCGGCGAAGACGGGGGAGATCAGCGAAAACAATGATGTGTTCTCCGCACTGGACAGCGTGATGGAGCGTATCAGCGGCCTGCAGCAACTCGTCAACACCTGGACGGACAAACTTTCAGAGGACGAGAACTCGGACTCTAACCGCGGCTCCACCCCCTCTCCCTGCCCCTCCTCCTCTTCCAACCACATCCACCTGGAGATCAAGGAGGCTGAGGAGCTGGGGCCGGGAGCCGTGGAGGGGGAGGGCAATGAAGATCGGGACAGGGAGAGCCTAGAAAAAGATTCTGTGGATGGAGATGACACAGAGGCCCAGTCACTATCACGCAATATAAGGTAAGAACAGGCTGGGGAGAGAATGACAGCTGGCCTGATCGCACATTAAGAAGGCATTGGAAGCGTATTATTCATAAATACAGATCCATTACTTATGTCATTGTATCATTGAGTATAAAAATGCCAATAGGTTTTGAAAATGGTCATATTGTAAATGCATGAACTCTATCACTGAACAAATCTTTTTTCTGTTGTGTCTGTTCTACAGACAGAGCCAGCACCACTGGTCAAGTGAGCAAAGCCTTCCCTCAGTAAACCCCAGCAGCCCAGGGGTCGAGGCCCAGCCTGTCTCTCATCTCCACCTGCTGCAGAAGCTCTCCCTGCTTAAACTAACCGCTCTCATGGACAAGTACTCCCCCTCCAGCAAGCAGGGCTGGAACTGGTAAGGAATGGGAGGGAGAAGTGAAGAGGGTGGAGAGGGAGAGGAGAGACGGGGTAGTATGGGGAAGGGAAAGTTGAGGGAGAGAAAAGGAGGGGTTGGACTAGTCTCCAGAAAAAACAGCATCAAAGTGATTAAAATATTTAAGTACATTATATACTGTATATCATAAGGCCTCACTTTGACGACATAGTTTTCCCCTAATACAGTGGCAAAATCAGGCCTGCAAGTCACATTATACTGGCTTGCAAAGTGATTTTTAATTCCTATTGTAATCCAGAGTGGGGATATCCAACTATTGGAACTTTTATTCACCCACAGAATGACTTCCAGGGTTAGAAAGATGAATAAATGAGACTAGCTAAACCGTCTAAATTAGAACAACCATTTCAGTAACGGGTGCAATAAGTCCAAATAACAGATTGGATAAGTTTAGAAAAATGTACGTTATTTATCTTTGTGTAGCATAAGATTATTTAATCAATCAATGTACATACAAAAACAGAAAACACTGCAATAGAGTTCTAAAAATCAAACTGCATTGAGCATGCTGGCGAGTATGGTAATGATGGGCGTGGTTTTGTCAGACTAGCTAGCTAGACTATTCTGGACCAGCATAGACCAGCATGGACCAGCTAGTCACCAGCATACCAGCTTGACCAGCTGGTCGGCCAGCCTAACCAGCTAGACCTTGCTGGTCAGACCAAAATGGACCAGCATACACCAGCAAGAACCAGCTTGGAATTTAGGCTGGGTTTTTTTCAGCAGGGTAGGTACACTCCCATCTAGCTCTTGGAGGGGTGTCTAGTTACATTTCTTACAGAGCCCCACAGTGCCCCACAGTGGAGTTGTCATAATACCAAAACCCTAGCGGTCAAACAGGGAAATGGTTCCAATAGTTGATAAAAGTCCTAGAGAGATTTACACAGTTATTAAAACGTCACGCTAGGATAAGCCTACACTGAACACAGCCCTTATTTGAAGTGAATGGTGGAAAAACGATTGGAACCATTTCCCTGTTTCACCTTTAGGTTTTATGGGTATTATGACTCCTACTGTGGTACTCTCTGTGCTTTAAAGGGTTAAAGGGAGCTTGGATCCAAACCGATACTACTTTCTGACAAAACATCTGTTTACATTCCCAAACAAAGGGCTCTATTCAATCTGTATCACGGAAGCTCATCGTTACAGCGTGATTGAAATTTAAAGGCAATGTTCCCGCATCAGCGGAGACTGCATTCACGGTAAACGCTGCATATTGATTGAATAGAGACCAAAGTTTTCCAGCATTTTTAGGAACATTTCATCATGATGGTTGATGGCAGTGACCTCAAAATAGCATTACATGCGATGATGTATGGGAACTCAGCACATCCCAATCAGTTTTGTCAGAATGAGTTATTACTTTTCATTGTTTGTAGCTATTTCCACACCAATGTTTCAAAACCTGATCTCCAAAACTTGGCTACCCCACTAATAAAGTGTTTGACATTATTCATTTGTGTAGCCAACTGGAGGAAAAGTGATTGCTTAAGGCAAGAGGACAGGGTAATTTACTTTTTGAGAGCAGAGTAATTGGGCTATTTGTTTTAACAATCATTGAGCTAAGTACAAAAAAAATAACCTACTCCAGCCTCTCTGCTTTCCAATTGATCCTGTGCTTCAATATTCTGCACCTTCACTGCAGTGGAACTAGCTTCATTCCAGACAACTGGTGTCTGATATTTGCTGTGGCCAAACACCTTTCCCCTTGGCTTTGTCTCTACATACACACAGGTACACACACATGCACTTACTCACACACACACACACACACACACACACATACACACACACATACAGAGAGAGAGTGAGAGTGAGACACAGAGAAAAACACACATACTAACACTGTGACACACACACAATCACATTAAATCACTGGCAGAACATCATTAAGGTAATGAAATGAGGTGGACGCAGCAGATATCTTTTAATTGAACAGCTGAAGACTATAATGGAAATGCTGCTTGTAATGGGAGAGAGTACTATCAACAAGAATCATGCTGTATGAAAATGTGGGAATTTAATTCCAGTGGTCGGTTCATTTCTGAATTCATACATTTGATTGACTCTGAAGCTTGCTATCTCAAGGTGCCTGAACTTGATTTATGGAAGAATAATGAGAGGGAGGCTTTAAATTGTCTTCATGTTATCTCCTCAGCTACACAGGCCGTTACCATGGTACTTGCTGGCTTATAAAAACATCCTATTCAGCATATAGACCAATTGGGCTTTAAATGAAATGTCCCGTCTGAGTTGTACACAAAGCCTTCTGCTTAGAGCATATGTGCCCTCATGAAAACATACTATAGTGTATACTATGATAGGAATACTATGGTATTTACTGTAGTGTTTTAGCAGACTTTACTGTATACTGTAGTATTTACAGTTTGCGATAGTATAAATACTGTAGTAAAAAAAATAGCATATACTATAGTTTAGTATTTTTGCGGACTGTAGTATAATGAGGTATTTACTGTAGTGTTTTTACGGACTGTAGCGGACTGTATTATACTGTAGTAGTGTACTCTAGTGTTTTGGGGGACATTACTGTAGTATTTACTAGTGTTTTTGTTTTATTATCTTTGACATAGAAGTGGGGGGCTTTCTCCTTGAGGAAACCTACTGGAGAAATATTAAAAGAGCTCATTTTCCATAACCTGTCGGTACGTAGGACTGGTTTCTGAATGGAGAGTTCAGAGCTTCTGCTCTTTTCTATAACATGTAGGGAACACAATATATGGTCTATACTTGGCATGTAGGTTTATCTTCAACAGCCAGCGTTGAACTCCGTCTTGTATTGTTTGTCTCCCCTCAGGACGTTCCCCAAGCCCCCACGGAAGGCCAAGGCCCAAGAGCTGAAGGGCAGGAGGGTGTTTGGTGTACCCCTCCTCCACAGTGTGCAGCAGACAGGGGAACCACTACCCCCCAGCATCCTCAAGGCCATATTCTATCTGAGGACAGAGTGTCTCGATCAGGTAATGGACTCTCTTTAACCTCCTGTACCACCAGTAGATGTAACATTGCTCATACATTATTCAAGAAATAGTTAGGGTCTTTAAAGGTCTTTAAAGATACAGTTCACCCCAATTTTCAAAGTTGGTTAGATGTTTTTATACCTAAAATGGTCTAATACACCCCCCTCAGGTGAGACTCACCTTCACTCTCTCGTCCCCTCAGGTAGGTCTGTTCCGTAAGTCGGGGGTGAAGTCTCGTATCCAGTATCTGCGTGACATGGTGGAGGCGGACCCAGAGGGTGCATCTTACGAGGGCCAATCAGCATTCGATGTGGCTGATATGGTGAAGCAGTATTTCAGAGATCTACCAGAACCTGTGTTCTCCAGCAAACTCTGCGAGTCCTTCCTGCATATCTACCAATGTAAGTGGACAGAATCTGTGTGACTGACTGACTGTACTACCTAATCATAATGTTAATTATGGTTAAGTAGGCATTGTGAGACATTGTTTTGGAAATTTCTATAGTATAATCAATCCTATCCACCACTCCAGTCTAACATCTCTCTCCCCTTCCTCATCCTCCAGACTTCCCCAAAGACCAGCAGTTCTGTGCGTCCCAGGCGGCCATCTTCCTCCTGCCAGATGAGCATAGGGAGGCGCTGCAGACACTCCTCCTCTTCCTCCGAGACGTGGTGGGCTGCGTAGACGAGAACCAGATGACCCCCACCAACATCGCTGTGTGCCTGGCCCCATCTCTCTTCCACCTCAACACCCTGAAGAGAGAGGGCAACACAGCCAGGTACGGTGCACTGCCTTCTGGGAAGGAGTAAGACGTCAAGTTGCCCCTAGAATCTAGGGTCTAGATGCTGATCTATGATCAGTTTGTTGGATTTGGCCGTTATAGTTGAAGTTTGGGGGAGTGTAAGGCGATCCTGGAACGGTGCAACTTCTAGACGAGAAGAGGTCTGAAGTTCTGCTTCCCACATTGTTAAAGTTATATAATTCCCTCTTACCAGCTTCTCCCTGATGCAGAGTCCTTGCCCATCTTCTGAAAAATGTCGGAAACCCTACCTCTTCAAAGATTATCTTAAATAAGACATCTCAGTCTTACCCCCACCCCCACCCCCCAACACCTCAAAAAAACACTTGCACTTGTCTTTTCCTACAAACACTGATTTGCCAATAACTTTGAGGGAAAATGTACTTACTACGACTGTGATATGTGGTTGTCTCACCTAGCTAGCTTAAGATGAATGTACTAACTGTAAGTCGCTCTGGATAAGAGCATCTGGTAAATGACTGAAATGTAAATGTCAAATATCTTACATTGTTTCATAAGAACAGATTTTAATTTGTCTGTTTTTGAAATGTTGTTTTAGTTTTTCCTTCTTACGCTGCATCAGATTCATGGGTTGTTTGAGTTCCCAGAAATTACATCAACTGTAGTAATCTAGCCAAAGCCTTATTTCCCTGTGTGGTAATGAATAGCTGTCGGCTGGGTTTAGTTTAATGGAAGAGTTAAAGAGAGACTTAAGTAACCCTGTCGAATCTCCCATCTGGCCTACATTTTTCTCAGATAGAGCAGATCTTATATCCGTAATACTATTCAGCTGGTTACTGCAAGACAACGAGGAGAAAGTAAGGGAGGGAAAGAGGGAGAGCGACAGGAAGAGGGAAAGAGAGAAAGAGGGAGGGAGAGACATTAGACATTTGAGAGAGATTTTTAAAACAAATCAGTCTTTGAACTTTGACTCTGGTGCTCTCATCAGCTTCACAAGACTGGTTATCTGTAGTTGTTGGCTCTGAAGTGAAGCGCTGCGAAGACAGACACTCACATGCACGCACACACACTAAGCTCAGCTGCACACACTGTTGACACCCTGTATTCTTACAGCATGTTTAGAAGTTCCACTTCACATCGTCTCAGAGTAGAGCACAGATGGAAGTCATAACACAACACAATACACACTCTGTATCTCCCATCACTGGAAACAGAGCTATGCCTTGAAACACGTCACACATGTCACACTGGGAACAATGACCAGAACAAATAAACTCTACTCCCACGGACTGTTGTGTTGTGGCATATTGTGCTTCTAGAATACAGTGACGTTAGTAAATATTTAGCTGCTTTGCTTTTGCTACATGTTTTTCTTGTTTGGAAGTCGATGCTGACGATGCTTTATACATAAGCATTAAATAACAGTCTGCTTGCAAGGATCTCCAAAAACTGTTGGAGAGTATAGTGTAACAGCAAAACTGTACCCCCTAAATCTTTTACTCTGATGTAATGACATTTCCTGTTTCTCTGACCTAGGTCGAGCCACAGGAAGTACAGCCTGGGTAGGCCTGACCAAAGGGACCTGAGTGAGAACCTGGCCGCTACACAGGGCCTTGCCCACATGGTGACAGAGTCCCTACGCCTCCTTCAGGTACACACTAAAGTACAGTTACAGTACAGCCTGTTCTAGCCACACAAATGAACATCACGTGTGCACAGTGTGTGGGTGTATCAAGACTCAGCACACACCACTCTCATGAGTGTACTCTCACTGTGCAGTAGTACTTACTGTACTGTACGTTAGAAAAGCAGGTACTTCCCTATTGTTCACAACCATAAACCAGGGATGGCAACTTTGATGGGGTTGGGGGCGGGGGCCACAGAAAAAGAGGGGCCACAGTGGCTCGTGGGTCCAACATCCATACCCCCCCCCCCCCCCTATATTATATTATTCTAACTCTCAACAGTGAATTGAGACTCTGACTGAGTTCCTAAAAAATTTAACATTTTATTATTTACTTATGCACATAGATGAAGTGCCTCCAATTAATTTCCCTTGCAGATGGCTTACTGCAGGGATGGGCAACTGGCGGCCCACGGGCCTACAAAAGGGAGGCCCGCTGGCCTACAATAGGGAGGGCCGCCAGTTGCCCATCCCTGCCGTAACCCATCTGCAGGGGAAATTATTTGAAGAGGCACTTCATCTATGATATTCCATTCAGTCAGTTCATTGCATTTATTTGATAATACAGAAAATAAGAATTCATGAATGCCAACAACAGGCTATATTAGTCACCATATCTTCGCTTGATGCAATCGATTGGTCAAGAAGTCATACAGTATATCTTGTGACAGACGTTAACATGCAATATTTGGTTCTGGGTGTCAAGATTAAGTCATATGTGACCTTATGTGAAAAAGTCTAGCTCTTGCTCTCTCTTTCTCTGATCCTTCCAGCTTCCAGAGTTCTGGCCGGACCAGAGTGTGCGCAGCCCCAGTGAGGAGGCTCTCTGGGTGGATAGGGGTCGGAGTTCGCCCTCTCAGGGTGGGGAGGAGGGGCAGGATGAGAGGGCCAGACTGGACCAGACCACCCAGCACCTGCTGAGAGAAGCCAGGGAGAAGAGCCCAGGCTGGGAGTCCTGCTCTGGACCAGACCACGTGGACATGGCCTTTAAGAAGGTGTGTGATGGACTCTAATGGAATGAATGAATGAATGAATGAATTAATTAATTAATTAATGAATGAATGACAACAAATTAATGGATGAATTAAGGAACTAACACATTAATTCAATTGTTGTCAAAGATGTCAAATAACATATAATAGATACAAGTTACTGCTTGGTTACAGTGACCCCCCCTATGGTCACATGGTTGTGAAAAATTATTTTTGACAGCATACCAAAACAAAAACACCAATAAAGAACACTGCAGACTATTAAAAGGGTTATTATGTATGAGTCAACATCGAAACACCGTTGATTGTCCAGTTAGTGAGACCAACTAACCTATTACTGCAGTGGACTAAATCAGGGTCATACAGTGTTTCTTGGTAATCTTAAACAAATCTACTTTGAAACAAAAGAATACACCTCACACACATGGTCATATACAATAATAATAATAATAATAACCTGTCCAATATCAGATATGGACAGGTTATTATTATTATTATTATTGTATATAACCTGTCCATATCTGATATTGGACAGGTTATTATTATTATTATTATAACCTGTCCAATATCAGATATGGAGTTGCATCCCAATATTACACTTTATATACATCACAGAAGACTGAACTATAACAAAACCATTTGACATAGAAACACCAGAATAATATTTAGTAATTATAAAATATTAATAACATTCCACTCATGAGGCCACTAGAGGGCGATTTGGTTTTAAGCATACTGAGAATTTGAGCGGAGATATGTGTGTAGTAAAAGGAGTTATTGAGGTTTAAAATCAGGTTCCCCTCCCTCTCCACACCAGGTGGATGATGGCTGGCCGCTGCGATTGTGGAAGGGCTCCATTGAGGTGGATGCCCCCCAGAAAGAGGCCCTCCAGCGGGTCCTGAGGGAGCAGGGTCTCTGGGAGAAGACCCTCAAACAGTCGGCAGTAGTCCAGACCCTGGCCAAGGACACCGAAGTCTACCGCTACCTCCTGCAGGGCCTGGGACCCCGGCCGCCACAGGAGCACCTGCTGCTGAGGTAATGAGGCGTTACCAGGGTGATGCTGCACAGCGCTGCACCATGCTGCATGGGTCTTTAGGCAGGCTGCTGACTCTGCTGAGTAGAAGGGACAGATGAATCAGGGACAAACAGAGTTCAGCTTGGACTTGAACACTCTGGCTAAAGTTGTTTTGACATGGTGCTTGTTGCTGTACTATTGCTAAATGTTGGCATCACAGTGAATGATTAAATAACTTGTTTATACTAATCATGTTACATTAAAAGTGTCAAAGTCAAACGTTTTTTCTCATGCAACATTTTCTCATGCAGGACCTGGCAGTCAGACCTGTCGGCTGGCCCTGTTTATGTGTCGGCTGTGTCTACAGAGCACCCTGAGGTCCCCATGGAGGGGGTGAGAGCCCAGGTTCTCTCTTGTCTCTACCTGGTAGAACCCCTGGGGGCCAAGAGGTCCCGACTCACACACCTCTGTCGCACAGATACCAGGTAGGCAAGTGTGAAAGGGAATGAGGGGGATGTAGAGAGGGAGAGAAGGAGAGAGTGTTCTCCCCCTGCATTATACTTGGAGCTGTTGTGCTTCTCCAATGGACAATCATCAGTAGATGTTGTTGACTACTCACATAGAGCCCGATTCCGATTTAGGAATTTAAGCCTTCCCTACACGCGTTTCCTATACACTTCTGAGTATTTGGTATTCAGACTTTATTCAGTCGTGTAAAGGGCTTTGCTGGTGTGGTTCCCTTGCACACGTTGAATAAATGAAATTCAACCCTCCCATGCACAAGATTTTCTTGTGGAGTTTTCATTCAATAGGGATTTTAGTACATTTATCTTAAGCCATCCCTTTAAATACGATGTACCTTTAATTAGAGCTTTAAATATGATGTACATTTAAATAGAATTTTGTTGACAGAATAGAATACATTGAGAGAATTTCAGAAAATAGGTATTATTATTTTTATTTTATTTTTTCCTTTATTTAACTAGGCAAGTCAGTTAGGAACAAATCTACAATGAAGGTCTACCAAAAGGCAAAAGACCTCCTGCGGGGACGGGAGCTGGGATTAAAAATACCAATAAATACAAATAAATAAAATATAAAATAGGACCAAACACACATCATGACAACAGAGACAAAACAACACTACCAAAAGAGATACCTAAGACGACAACATAGCAAGGCAGCAACACATGACAACACAGCATGGTAGCAACCTAACATGGCAACAACATGGCAGCAACACAACATGATGGCAGCAACACAACATGGTAGCAGCACAAAACAGGGTACAAACATTATTGGGCACAGACAACAGCACAAAGGGCAAGAAGGTAGAGATGACAATACATCACGCAAAGCAGCCACAACTGTCAGTAAGCGTCCATGACTGAGTCTTTGAATTAAGAGATTGAGATAAAACTGACCAGTTTGAGTGTTTTATGAAAGAAAGCCATCTAAATACAGTATATGCATATTCGTATCCGTTTCAACATCAACTGGTAGATCTTGTAGATTATTGAGGCACATTTTAGGGTTAGGAAAGACTGTAAGAATCTTTTTTTTTAAAACAGGCTTGGAGAGCTTTTACGCACAACATATATTGATGAATCAAAAATACAGTGGTTTGATTCATTCAGAAAATTGCCACGTTCATTTCTACAACCCGTGGTAATGTTGTAAGATTAGTGTACATAGAATTATAATAGGGAGAATAGTGTACAATAGTACTATGGGTTATACCCTCATCTATTGCCTGCACTAACCATGGAACTGTGTAATGACACAGCCAAGTATTGCACCACGCGTCGGGTTCAAACGTACTGCTTGGTCTGCGTTCCGCTCCATAACGATTTAATTAGCCTTATGTCTTTTTTTATATGATCAACTGTTACTAATGATCCTCAGAGGAAGCAAATGAAAGTAAACGAAACAATGTAATTAAATGGAATGATAATGTAGGCTATACCAACTGAACGGAACTAACAGTAAATTGGCAGTTGAATATGTGTTGTTTTTAGGCCTACTGATGGTCGATACTGATTGTTGGACATTTTAAACATGATAGAAATAAGAAACAGAGAAAAGCGGGGTAGATTATGATTAAGACGTTTGAGAGTGCCCATCCCTGCAATTAAAAGGCCATACAATTTACATTCTGCATAATGCCACAGTATTTCATAAACTTTACTGTGGGAAAGTTGATATGTTGATATGCTTCCGTTTGCTGTCATATGACTGGTTTTGCATGTCTTCAGCGATTATAAGGTAAAATATATATTTATAATGCCCTTATCCAAATGGATTATTAATTGACCTACTGTAGCTCTTATCAATAACTCTTATTAAATGGTAAATTATAGTGAATGGAAAGTTTTGTTATTTCTATCGGAAAAATAAAGTAGATACTTCATCCACTTGGAACCGGTAGGTTCGCTATACCTTTTTTATGGTTTCCTCTCGCGTAAAATTGGTGGAATTATTAGGGAATAAAGTCAAGGTCAGAATACGATGTAGACAAACCTCCGCCACGCCTTCATTTATTCAATCTCCATCCAAAACGAATAGCAGGTGAATAGCACACTATTCTCATGCTTAAATTCAAGGTCAGAATACGCATAGAGAGAAAAGTGCATAAAAAGTTAATTACGTTCCATTTAAGAGTGCTTAATTCGGGTCGTAATCGGGCAGCATAGAAAGATTTGAACAAGATGGTTTGCCAACAAGACAGACACACGATTATGATGATTATCTCTGCAGGGTTTTCTCACTTCATTACATCAGAACTGAGCGGTAACGGAGATAACATCTCTGCCTCATTCTACTCTCTTTAAATACTCATAGAAAAGAGCTCTGCGGGCCTAACGCATTGGGTTAATTTGCAGTGCCAGTGGCATTAGGTTTTGAGTGCTTGTTTGCTTATCATCGATAATCAACTCACTGTTCTTTGGTCTGCTGAGCTTAATAGCGAAAGCCAATAAGACTGATATTGAGGAAATTGAAAGTGAAATGGTCTTATTGTGTCTCATACGCCAAGGTTTGGTTGCGTTCCAGGCAGACTATATTGCAGTCCCACTGGAAATTACGTGGAAACAAAGTTGATTCAACCACTGTGTGCCCAGTGGGATACAGCAACCAATGGTTGCTCGTCACGTAATTTACTTTGCAGTCACGCATCAGATTGCTATATAACATGATGTGTTTAGGTCTGGCAGGCAAATGCAATGTAGTCTGCCTGAAATGCGGCCTTTGTGTCTCTCTGACTGTGTCTCATCTGAACGCTGGTGGCACGCTTCTGTGTACTAACTTCCTGTTACTGTGTATGATTTCCAGGGGCAGATCCAAGGAATGGCACAACAGAGTGAGTGGACACCTACTGGCCTACAGCCTTCTGGCCATCAGGGACTCATTCAGACCTGACCACAGAGAGACCAAGATCTAAGTCATAGCTCCAAGATAGAACCCAGGCCTCATCTACCCCGAGAGGAGGACAGATGAGGAGAGAACAACACAGACAGACAGACAGACAGACAGAGACAGAAGCCTCCAGGCATACAGCTGCAGCAGAAAGGAATGAAGGAGGGGGAGCTGAGAAGTTGTCTTAAACCCAAGACTTGAATTCCAGAAACAACCTTTTTAATATGGAGACAATTGCACCTCCGGACTCGCAGCAGGGATCGTCTGATGAAGTGTTAAGGCGGAGGCTGCTGAGCTTTGCATTATCAAGAGTGACGCGGGAGCCTGTCACCGTGATGAAATGTCTCATCCCATTTGAGTGACTGCTTCGGGCCTAATGCATGGCAGGGGGGCCTCCGGCGGAGCGCTGCCAGACGCCACAGGGTTTAAGAGTTAAAAACAGTGCCTGTGTAACAGTTAAAATATACCAAGAGCAAATCTAGCTCTTTGGAGAGAAAAGCCTTGGTTGCATCACACTTTTATTCAGGAACGCCTCGTCTTGCAGTTGGGAATTGGGAATATTCTTTTGTACATTTGTGCCATTGTGGCGGATATTCTGCGAGACACGTTGCTGTCCTCAAAATGTTACTCTGTATTTATTATTTTACTGTCAAAAGCATTTTCTAATTACTTAATTTTAGTTGTATGTGTGTATTTGACCTCACTTCAGTGTTTCTATGGTAATGTTGTAAACTTCAAACTGTATCACAGTTTCATCATCATACTCACTAAAAGGGTCAGTTACACTATGTTTATAGGTGTACATATTAATGAATGTGTGGTTTGTCTAATTACATTTTATTATTAAGTGGCTTTTATTATTCCTCAAAATTATTTAACAAAATATTTGTATTCAGAAATATAAAAATAGATTTACTTAAATATTGTTTTTCAAGTTTTAGGAAAACTGCAGCATACCCTTTTTGTAACACGTGTGTTGAATCAAAATGAAAACTGATTATAGTCTCTATAGTTTTCTTGCTTTGTGTGTTGTGATAGTCTGCTTGAATCCCAGCCAGCCAGTCAAAAAAGGATTGTTTTCTCTGAAGACTCTGAAATAGCGAACAGCCAGAGGAAGATGATGTGTCACTCAGTGCTTTTATCACACAGAAGATTTACAGGTCTGGGTTTATGATCATGTTGATTTCCAAAGAAAAACGTTCTCTCTCTCCTTCTGTTACAGTATGCGTAGGAAATTATTTACGCTGTCAAACCGCCCACTCATGTGTCATATTTGCATAATTTCATTTGCATATTTTATTGATTCATCTCCTAGATCACATTATTGAATCGCCTTTAAGCACCTAGTACTGAGGCATTCTCCTAAGACCATGAATATGCTGAATAACTGCATTGGAAGGGGAAGTCAAAATACCTCACATAGTTAGGCCATCAGGCTGGATATAAAAGGAGATTTTGCTGAATTTCTATAACAGTCTTTTAGAAGAGAAACTTATAGCTTATAACAGGGCTAGTGCCTGTGGCGAAGATTTCAGATTGGGTTCGGGTAACTCCATCCCATATGGTTGAGCAATCCGGAAGTTTCTTGACAACTTGATGATTCTGGTTGCGTTTACACAGGCAGCCCAATTCTGAACTTTTTTTCACTAATTGGTCTTTTGACCATTCAGATAAGCTCTGATGTGAAAAGATCTGATGTGATTGGTCAAAAGACCAATTAGTGGAAAAAATACCAGAATTGGGCTGCCTTTGTAACTCAAAGGTCAAGATGGAATTAAAGAGGCCAGAACTTTTACTCCACGGACCCTCGACACCTAAACTCTCCTCTAACCACCTAACACTAGGTAGCCTAGCAGTATAGCGCAAAACACTGGGCTGTGACTACAGTCCATGTAAATTTAAGTAGACATTTGATGAAAAACACACATTCATTTTGTGCAGCGCAATCCACTGCCTGGTTGAACCAGAGGCAGAATAAGACTAAACCATAGAGGACTGCTGAAGGATCTCTATTCCACTGTGCGTAAATCCTACTGCTGTTGCAGGTGTTATTGAAACTTGCTGCCAAAACAATGTGGCAAACAATTTTCCTCCTGAAGCCTCTGTCAAAACACCTTTAGCACATTGTCCTTCAACCGGGGACATGCGCACCAAAGTACTCATTTTGTGGAAGATTGATACATTTTTAATAAAGGCACTGGGAAGCACTGTTCCAGTAGGTATTGAGGAGTAGCTATAATGTCATGCAGTGGAATGATACAATATAAATATGGATATTTCATGCGTTCTGGTGACGGATCATACACAGACACTTGACACTTGTCACAGTTTATGAGCTCAACTCGAGTTTAGAGATGTGCATTATATTGCTTGTGGCATCCTTTACAGTATAATACTAGTCTGCATCCATCTACAACAGTGTATAACTTTCCCATGTGCAAACACAGCCTTACAATTAAAGTAGTGGCTGCCTCAGTGTGAGATCTATCATTTATGGCACTAAATGAGTTAGCACCTGCTAACACACAACCCTTAGTTGAGATGACAGAGAATACAATGTGGGTTTTGAGGGTTAATCAGGCTAGTCCAACTTCATTTGAGAGGCTAATGAGCATAATTTGAGGCCACATATCTAATAAGTGAGCAACCACATGCTGTGGTAAACTCAATAGAGCCCTGTCAAGGGGCAAAGGTCTTCACAGAAATGACTGAAGTGGAAAGCTATGGTGGACACCCTATGCTCCAATGGACCCAAGAGGACCAACAAAGTAAAGCCAGTTGAGTCACAAGCTGTGTCGAAGTCACTGATGCACCTTGTTCATTAAAACCTGCACATAAAATATATGGTATTTAACTAACAAAGGAGCTCCTCCTAACATGACAGGATATTTGGCACCAAGACAAAGACAAACCGATTAGTCCTCTTGTTATTTCTCCTTCCTCTTGTTATCATGTGTAATTTAGAACTCAAGTCCAGTCTAATCAATACCTGGTTGGTCCACAGCTACCTGTGCAATGAGTAAATAATAAGCAACGGTCCATTTAGCTGGACTAATCAATTCCATTAATCACACAGCTGATTATCAGCTGGATGGGACAAGGCATTCATCATTAGTGTTCATTTAACCTTGGCATGCAAGTAAATAGCCAGGGTGAGGATCTTCTACCACTGTCACTGGGGAGGAGAACAACTGTTGTTCCCAAGTCTCTCGGTTGCTGATTCACACTATATGGCAAACTGTGCCTAGCCAAGCCAAGCTGTACATGGGCTGGCATGGTTACGCATCCACCATAGTTGCTGGAACCGTGCTGAAAAGGACAAAGTGAAAAACAAATATTCTGTCAGCAGGTTAGGGTCATCCCTGTAGTGTGAATCATGCATTTGAGTCGCCACTGTGACGAAATCATAGAGGCTTTAACAAAAGTCGATAAAATGTAATTCCATCAATTAAAATGAATTGGAATTTAAATACATTTTCAAAAATATATAATCATGGGAGCAATAATTGACTAACTGATATAAAAGTGGATTGAAAAGTCTAAAATATGGTTAAAACACTTTATTGATTCCCAATCTATTTCAGGACAGGAAAGTATTATGCACTTGGCTCTCTGTCCTCAGTGACCAATATCACAGGTGCATGGGTTTCAAATATGTTGACAAAGTCAGATGACAAATGGGGTAGCTGGACTAAGATGACAGAAAACCTTCCCACTGTCGACTTCAAAAGGCAAAGGTCCCAAAAATGAGGCTCAAATAGCCAAAATAATATGCTCTGTTTAAGCGTCACACTGCAAGAAAGAAAGGATACATGTTTAGCTACTTATGCTTCCTTCCTTTGCGATCGACAGTGTGCCAGTTGTTTCTTGTCTTTCATCATTATTTGGCCGGGTCAGGATCAGCCCAGATTTACTGCAATAAACAAAGGTCAATGTCTAACACATACATCTTGAATCCCCTGTAAATTGATTGAGCACAGTAGCCCAAGTCAGTATTGCTGTTTTGACAGCCTCTCCAGACATTGCTCAATCTCTGGGTAGGTATTCTGACATTTATATGGAGAATGATGAGCAGGGTGCCAGATCCTTTTTTACCAGCAGTAATTTTTAATTTATTTGGTATACAGTAAAATCCCAGGAGACGTTAATAGGTTGAAGAGGCTCTTTTTTTCTGTCGTCCAAGGAGACGGGAGGAGGGTGTGGTGATGATGTCACTGTGATGAGGTCACATCCTGGAGACAGGGTTGATGCCCAGGATGTCGAAGCCTTTTGCCATGATGGCGGCAGTGGCGTCACACAGGAGCATCCTCCACATGTTTACCTTTACCACCTCACCTGTTGAGAGAGAGATAGAGACAGGACAGCGAGACAGAGACAGGTCAGCGAGAGAGAGACAGAGACAGGGACAGGACAGTGAGAGAGAGAAAAAGGGTGGAAAACAGGCTGACATTCAGAATTTAATTCTTTAGAGTCTAAGCTGTTAGGGGAGGGGAGGTGCTAAACTAACATCAAATCAAATAACATTTTATTGGTCACATACGAGTGTTTGGCAGATGTTATTGCAGGTTTTGCGAAATGCTTGTATGGATCATTTGGCTATTTGATTTGGAATTTTAGGACCCTTTTAGGTATAAAAATATATATATTTAAATGTTTTGATAAAATATTGATGTTCGTCTTTACAACTAAAGACAATTGAAACGCATTGAATAACATTCATAAATGGCAAAAATTACAGTCAAAGAATAAATCATAAGAAACAAGGTTTTCTAAATCTAGGAGATAAATAAATAAAATAAATAAATACATTTGTTTATTTTATATTTTTAACTCCTTTTTTGGGGTAGGCACCTTCTTACGTCCATTTGTTTTTTAAAATCTGGTACTGGTTACCTTAAGATGAGTGCCGTGACACTTGTGAGAACACCATCATGTTCGTGAGAGTCTCCCCTTTCCATAGTGGCCATAATAGTCTCTAGATCAAACCGTTCGGACGGTACAGTTTTCGTGAAAAGACACATTTTTGAGATGTCTCATGGTCTGACAAACACCTCTAGCTCTTTGGGCGGCAGGTAGCCTAGCGGTCAGAGTGTTGGGCCAGTAACCGAAAGGTTGCTGGTTCGTATACCCGAGCCGACAAGGTGAAAAAACCTGTCGATGTGTCCTTGAGCAAGGCACTTAACTCTAATTTGCTCCAGGGGCTGACCCTGTAGGTAGGCTGTTATTGTAAATAAGAATTTGTTTCTTAACTGACATGCCTAGTTAAATAAAGGTAAAATAAATAAATAAAAATAGCTCTGCCACCTTTCACCGTAGATGCGGAAGTGCGACCCTCGTGGATGCAGTAGACAGACGCATCCAATGCAAAAAAACATATCTCTAGCTTAAACTAACAGAATTTGATTGAGATTTTTTAGTTATGTAACTTATATTGACGCACCGACTCTAGTGGGCTTATGATTCACACTCAATTTGGTTGCGAGGAAGGCTAACTTAGGCACTAACTTGGGAGCAGCACATTAAGCTAACACTCTGTGGTATGCTAAACCCTGGGTAAATAGGACTTAGCATTAGCGATGCGGCCCACCGTAGGGTAAATGCTTACAGACGCGAGTGGATGTGCTGACAATCTTTCTCTCTGACACCTCTGACTGGTGTTGTTTGCGATTGTCCCTCTCAATGGGCTATTAAGGATTATTTGAGACCAGCTGGGGCTGTGCATTACAGCAACTACCGAATGGCAAAGCCAGTACTCCTAACAGGGATATGTAGAACCAGCATTTAGTATGGATCATTGGATGGATGGATGGATGGATGGATGGATGGATGGATGGATGGATGGATAAACTAATAGACTGATAGAAAGATCACCCCAGTGTCTCTGCCCTACCTGTCTGGCGGTCCTTCTCGATACAGTAGCAGCTGTCGTAGAACTCTGTGAAGGTTGTGGCCAGCTCGTACAGGTAGTCACACAGCGTGTGGAGCAACAGGTCATCCAGGATCTTCTGCAAGATCTCAGGGAAGCGCAGGAGACACTTGCCCAGCTTCCACTCCTTGTCATGCTCCAGGAGCACGTCCGTGGTCTCTGCTGCTTTACGGAGCGCCGCCTCGTCGATATTAGCCAGCCGGGCTATGGACCTGCAGACACAGGAGGGGAAGGGATACGAAGTTGAGTAGAATATAAATGGCAGACCAGTTCTATTTTATAAATTGTACCTACATTGTGATTACATTGTAACTAGGCAGGTTATCACATGATTATAGCAACACTTGTTAGGTGGGACTACAATTAACAAGAAACCCCCAGGTGATGACGCAGGTCCAGATAGTTCAGTTAGTTGGAGCATAATCTCTCGTGGACAGATTCTCATGGAGAGATGAAATGGCGAGAATCTGTCGAGGCTCACGTAGATTTATGTGATTACGAGCAGCAGTAGTTCCTGGCTTTGGGTTTGAATCATTGATTATTTGGACAAAT
The DNA here is from genome assembly GCA_023634145.1 of Thymallus thymallus. NCBI lineage: Eukaryota > Metazoa > Chordata > Actinopteri > Salmoniformes > Salmonidae > Thymallus > Thymallus thymallus. The sequence continues at coordinate 15,606,780 of CM042390.1, forward strand.
CAGGATGCGGCGAAGGCGGTGCTTAAACTGGTGCAGTGATTTTCAAGCTCGTGTGAGGACGATAAACGGTTTGCACTAGATTCCACAGCCACAAAGTCAAAAAATTGGCTATATCATAAAAATGTATGAAAACAAACATTCCCTTTTTGGCCATGATAAACATGGGGAAATTTACAGAAGGCAGGGGTTTGGCCTAGAGTTTCCGTTTGCGAGGGAGGAGACTTCGCTTCCTTCCTTTGCACAAAGGTAATCACAATTGTTAACGGCATTTCCCCCCCAGAAGTAAAACAGGAAATGACAAACTTTCGCGAGATAATTTTACTTCTGGGTAAGCTAGATTATTTGGAGCATGATGCCGGCTATCAAAAGAGACTACATCTGATCCTGACTGGGACTGACAGTGAATCAAATGATCCCAGAACAATACCATTGTGTTCTCTGGCTATCTACAACCGCAGATCTGCAAGATGAGCAGCATCCAGGGTTTCAAACCCAATGCTCAAACAAGCATGTGTAGCCCCAGTTCCCCTCCACAACAAGACTGCTTTTCCCCCCTCCACCCCTCTGCAGATAAATGGAGACAGACTGGGGGCGTGCTCACTCTGGGCTAATACCCTCACCTGATGCGAGTGAAGGCGTAGAGGAGGTAGGCGGCCGTGTTGCCCCGGTCGTCCAGCATCTTGTCAAAGGAAAACACATAGTCGTTGATGCGGTTGTGAGACAGGTCGGCGTACTTGATGCAGCCGAACGCCACCGAGCGCTGGGCCTTGGTCATATCCTCCGTGCTCAACACCTGTGGCAGACAGACATCATATGATCAGCGTTACAGCCAATCAGGCATGTGTTCAGTCACTGGGCATCTGACATGGGTCACAACTTGTTTCTGTGTGTCACAAGAGATCTGGGACAAGTTGAAGTACAGTACTGTACTGCTACGAGTCTGACCTGTCATTCTAACATCCATGTCGAGTCAAATACCCTGTTAGGTATGGACAGGCTCACAAGTACCTAGAGAGAGTGCAGATGTGTGTGGATTGTGTTCTTTAGTATTTGTATGTATAGGATTTGTGCGCTTGAGTGATTTGAGCAGGGCAGGTGTATTTTAATGAGGTTGGGACAAACAGGTGGCAGGGTTGGGCGCGTGGCCAGCCCCATGGTTCCAACTATGCTACGTAGAGGCCTGGAGAAAAAAACGTGGGGGGGGGTTTTACGCTTACTGTGCTAACAAAATAAAAAGATCTCAGAATAGATCTGAATTGGCTCCCTCAGCCGGCGTTTGCTTAATTGATTACGCCCTAGGGAGCAGCGCAATTATACACCCACTAACTTTCCCGCATAATTTAATGCAGCGTGTGTAACTTTCGATATCCTTGACAATTATAGGCTTAGCAGAAACATATCAGCCAAACCACACTTCAGAGGACCTCTTCTTGGTTCATAGACACAAACACAAGTAATAGGATCAGAGAAAAAAAAGAGGCGGGCTGCGATTTGCAGGCAGACAGCTATGCCAGGAGGAAGCAGCATGCGTTTCTGTATCCCAACGAGCCTTTAGAACACAAGGATTAGAGAGAGGCATCGTTCAAGAGCAGTAGCTGTTTGTTCTCGGTTTCAAATGGACTTCAGTAAAGACTTCACACAGTCAGTCTGGTTTCACACTCATTAGTAAGATGACTTCGGGCTGTAGTAATGACGTGTTCTACACTCTCCTGACAGTGTTTGGGTGGGTGCGGCACACTTTCGTCCCAGCCAAGTACTATCAACTATCACACCTGTTTTGGCCTCAACGAAGAGTTGAAGAGTTTATGGCTATGCAGTGTTGTTGGAAAAACGGGCAGCATCCATTCTTCACCTTGTCCCGATCCTTCTCCTTGAGTTTGTCCATGGACCTCTTCAGGCCTTCGTCCAGCAGGTCCATTAGCCTCACCGTGTCCCCGGAGCGAGTCTTAAACTTCTTTCTGTGGACAAACAGACAAAGACAACACTCAGGATCTGTTAAAATCCACCTTAAAAACACATCCTTCCTTCCTTCACCACTAATCTAACATAGCTGGATCTGCGAAAACGAAGTAGTGTTCCACTTACATGGCTCTATCCAATCACATTCAATTAATGAAATCATGTTAAATTAGTGATCATGAGAAATGAAGTGTGCTTTTCCAATTTCCCGTATTGGACTGTGTCCAGCATTCAACAGTGCTTCAGCTCCCTCCCAGCCTACAGCGAAGTACCAGGCGCTAACCACCACTTAGTTTGCTCCTCTCACCTCCCCTACAGCCTCTTACGACCAACACAACCCATTCTCTGCCTGTGTTTGATGTTTTATTAATGCACTAGGTGATATTATCTGCTCGGTAACGAGACTCCTAGTAGCCATACACAACAAGATGATGCGCGACCAATGGGCCAATAGAGCCAATGAATGGACAAATAAAACCTAAATGTGCTAATTCAATAGGCTGATGAGTTGGGTGGGTGTTCTCTTTGACGGCCCAGTACAGTATACTGTGCTACGAACACTAAATTAGGCATGTGTCTGTGATTGTTGGAGTATGCCAATCTGGGTTGCATTCATTAGGCATCAAATGGAAGAAAACGTACTGAAACAGGAAGTGCACCCTGGACTTTTCCAATAAGAAGAACTTATTTTCGTTTTAAGAACTTTTTTGTTGTTGTGTGCCCTAATGAAAAAAAACTTAATTAATTTGTAGATACTCACTTGTCCTCTCCCAACACCACTCCGAAACCAGCATGCTCCACTCGTGTCACATTGGGGTCGTACCAGCCAATCATCTGAGCCGCTGCAAACACTACCTGGAAGTGGGTGCCCTGTTGTGAAAGAAACAGACATACGCATGATAAACTACAGTCACAAAGAAAATGTTTGTAAACCAGTTAAATGTTTAGACAGAGTTTGACAGGCTAATAGTGACGGTTGAAAAACATTGCAAGTACGCCTAATGATTTTGCATGTACGATCCATTCCAGTAGAAACTTTTGCAACATAAAAATGACAGTGAATGACAGTGAACACTGTTGAACTACAGTGAAAGGGCAGTACTCTGGAGTCCCCTACTCATGCCTGGCTCTGACAGTGTCTTTCTTCTCACAGAGAAACCAAGACACAGACAGCTGACCCCAAGTAGATTACATTTTCAGCAGGTGACACCGTTGTTGTCAAAGCCAGGACCTTAGAGGCACAACAGAGGTAGCATGGTCCTAGATCTGTTGGTCCCCAATGCTGTCATTTTCAAAGCCAAACATGTATGGCATGACAATGAGTAAGCATGATAGCACAAACAGACTGGCACTCAGGCCTCCCTCCACACCCTTCTCACCTGGCCGCTGTCCGTCACGTAAATGATGATGTCTGCCTTCTCGTCAAAGAGTCGGTGGCGCAAGGCGGCCAGGTCTGATGTGTCGTAGGTGTAGCCACCGTCAGACTTCACCACCGTCAGGGGGATCTGCTGGCCCGGGGCAAATACTATCTTTCGGCCCTCGTCCATCTCCACCAGGCCTGGAGAGATGGAGAGAGAGAGAGGGAAAGAGAGAGAGAGAGAGAGAGAGAGAGAGAGAGAGAGAGAGAGAGAGAGGGAAAGAGAGAGAGAGAGAGAGAGAGAGAGAGAGAGAGAGAGAGAGAGAGAGAGAGAGAGAGAGAGCGAGGGAAAGAGAGAGAGGGAAAGAGAGAGAGGGAAAGAGAGAAAGAGAGCGAGAAAGAGAGAATGAGAATCGCTAAGACAACAGTGTCTCCTTCTGGTCCCATAGGCAAACTACAGCAAACTGCACAGTACAGCAACCAACTTGAGGCAAAGAGTACATGATGTCCTTCTAGCTCAATATGAATGAGCTGAATGACAACGTAAAGCTATCATTGTTTTGATTTATTTAAATGATGACCTTTGGACTCAAACTCTTTGACCACAGCGGTCATCTTCTCCTGGTAGAAGGACTCTCCTCTCTCGATGATCTGGATGTCCAGACAGTTGTAGACCTTCTGGAATTCTACGAGAGACATAAAGACAGGAGTTGGAGGGTAAATCTCAGAGTACAGTATCAACACCAGGGGGAAATCAACACTAAACACATTGCATGTCTTTGGACGAGACTCGAGAAAGTGAAGTCACTCGTTCAGGGGGGGAAAAAAAAGAGATAAAAGGACGGAGCAACCTAATTGCCCTTCCTCAGCTGGGTCTCCGTGGGGACTGCTGGCTGATAAAGGCATTGGGAACATATTGTCTCCCTCCCTCCCTCCCTCCTCCTCCTCCTCCTCCTCTCTCTCTCCCCCTGTCTGTCACGTCAAAGTTTAAATCCTCCCAGAGATCGCACAGTATGGAGAGCTGTGACCTGTCAGAGCTCCGACGCCTCAGGCCTGCCATGACCTTTATCTCACACACACACACACGCTCACACACACACACGCTTACACCCAGCCCAATTAAACAGAACTGACAAGAGCAGTCACCATGAAAGCCAGTGTCAAGAACTTCATCACCCCATGTGAACCTCCTATTTTGAAGATAAAAAAAAAACTCCATGACGCTGACGAACATATCAAAGTGCAATATGGCCAACTTTATCTGTGTGTCTGATCGTGACTGTTCATTCAAAGCTGAACTACTGCAGCCTTTATCTGTATTTTTGTGGATTTATCTCTGCTAAATATTGTTATCTTTAGGGCCCTAGTTAGCTTTGACTCTTCACAGTACTTGGCATAAGGTCTAATACCCCTAGATCAAAGCTTTATTATATATTTATTTTTACTTTCATCATCCCTTCATTCATCCCACACACCATTCCTGGAAACATCACAGATGAGGTTCCATCCTTTGATGAAGGCTGGGTCTTTGCTCTGCAGCTTGACCACACACTGGTAGGCCCTCTTCTTAAAGTCCTCCTCCTCATCAAAACGCTTCTTAGACTCCTGGTACAGACAGACAGACAAATCACTCATATCAGCAGGGGAGACAATAGGTAACCTATCTGATGACGGCTAGTGAGGAACAGAATGTATTGTATGCCTAGGATAGTTTACACAACTCAAACGTTGGCCAGAGGGAAGGACATGCCATTTCTGATGCCATTCCCTTCTTTTCTTTCTTTTTTTTAACCCACCACCTCCATCTAGTGGTCGACTTTATAGAAAAAACTGATGTTTTGGGTGCTCACTTTGTAGAAGGCCTGCAGGTCTCCGATAGGAGGGGACACGGTCAGGTAGTTTGGGAACTTGTCTTGCAGGTGAGCAATGAGCATCCCAAACTGGGTGCCCCAGTCCCCAACGTGATTCAGCCTGGGGTACACAACACAAATAAATACACAGTGATGACATGGTAAACAAACACACACAAAAAAGGATATACTGCAGGGCAGGGTGTAACATAAATAAACTAGCATACAGTGCAATGTGGGGGGTTGCTCTGGCTCGGTTGGTATTAATTTGCCTTAGTCATGGTATATTAGTGACGGGCATTTGCTACAGCTGTATAATAATGTAACACAAAAACTATACATACATTCACAGGTTATTGTTGAGGTACTGTTTCATTACCATTTGACCATGTACTTTAAGTAAACACCCGGTCATTTCTGTACCATAAAATAAATTGATACCAGTACACTCCAAAAATATGTTTATATCATATTTTGACTGACGTACTGACCTCAAGACGTCGTAGCCCAGGAACTCAAAGAGACGACACATGCTGTCTCCGATGATTGTGGAGCGCAGGTGACCTACGTGCATCTCCTTCGCGATGTTTGGAGATGAGAAGTCCACAACCACCTAGAAAACACACACACATCCACAGAAGACTCATCCAGTGGTTTTCGTGGGACTGATCAGATTCAAGCACATACAAAATGGGAAAAGGGCAACGGTTGGGTAAAAGCAGGACGTTCACCTACCTTCTTCTTGCTCTCTAAGGGAGGAGGTTGGACACCGTTGAGTAGCAGGTTGGTCAGCAGTTTGGACACAAACGATCGCTTAAGGTGAACATTGATGAACCCTGAGAGCACAAAAAGCAATGTAACACCCCTCTGTTCATTTAGCACATGACTCTAATCAATTGGGAACTTGTCTTGCAGGTGAGCAATGAGCATCCCACACTGGGTGCCCCAGTCCCCTACGTGATTTAGCCTGGGGTACACAACACAAATAAATACACAGCTTCCTGCCATCCAGGACCACTATACCATGCGGTGTCAGAGGAAGGCCCTAAAACTTGTCAGACTCCAGCCAACCCAGTCATAGACTGTTCTCTCTGCTACCGCACAGCAAGCGGTACCGGAGCGCCAAGTCTGAGACCAAAAGGGTTCTCAAAAGCTTTTACCCCCGAACAGGTAATCAAATGGCTACCCGGACTATTTGCATTGTGTCCCAACCCCTCTTTTACGCTGCTGCTACTCTCTGTTTATCATATATGCATAGTCACTTTAAATATACATATTACCTCAATTAGGCCCGACTAACCGTTGCCCCCGCACATTGACTCTGTACAGGTACCACCTGTATATAGCCTCGCTACTGTTATTTCTTACTGTGAGTAGTAAGCATTTCACTGTAAGGTCTACACCTGTTGTATTCGGTGCACATGACAAATAAACTTTGATTTGATTTGAATTAAAGCTAGAATCCGTTATTGCTGCATCCATTTTTGGACTTCAAATATTGATGTATACCAACTGACTCTTGAAGAATATAACTTAGAAATGCCTCATGAGCTCAAACTGTCATACCCCATGAGAACCCAAAATAAGCTTGCTTTGCTCCATTGTTTGTAAACTATGTAAACAAACTATGTAAACAAACTATGTAAACAAACACTGTACAATATCATGGATGGTCAGTCCTTGCATCTATAGCTCAGACTATGAATTTAAGAGGGGTCACATTTCTCCAGGCCCATCCCTGAGCTTTGTTTTTGTTTCAACTAAAGACTCTAGCTTAAATATTGTATGAGGACAAAAACCTGGTCCAGCAATTTCAGTCTTCTCAATGAGCTCATTGTCAGGAATGTTCTGCTGAATCTTCTCAGCAATCTCCCTAGGGTTAACTTTCAGCCCCTTTGATTTCATCATCTGAAACAACAAGTCCAAAACAATTACACTCCCATTTCATTCACCCCCTAACCCCCTCAAATGAAAGTCGTGCTGTTGATATTTAGGCTATACGCCAAACAATCTCAGAAATAGCAAAAGATCAAGACAAAGAAAGAGTTACAGTGGGAGAGGAACAGAGGGACAACACTAACATATCAAAACAGGTAACAAAAGAAGAGTGAGTGAAAAAGAGAAGAAGATCCATCAGTGTTCTAGTCCCTACCTGGGCCATTGCCATAGCGCTGTTACACTGGTAGTCCCCAAACTTAGCCTGCTGGTTAGGGGTGACGGCCAGGGGTGGGTTCTCCAGGTCGGGGCAGGCCTCCTGGATGGCCTCCCCAAAGATCTCCTGCAGACGCTGGTTGATGTTCATCATGGTCTTACTGCACTTGCTCCCCTCCTCCTGCAGACTCTGTATAGGGAAAATAGACAGAGAGCACTTCAATAAAATGTATAGAGAACATCCTATAGATAGCAACCCTGCATCTGTCCTCTCCTACTACAGGATCTTTGGGGGAGAGCATAGAGACAGCCCTTCAGTAGAACTTATAGAGCAACTCAGCCTCTCTCCTCTGATCACTAATGAAAGAGGGCAAAACAGGTGAAACTAAGCATTTAGTGAACAAGAAATATAGCTCAATCTCATAACATAAATGTAGCCAGAGTGGAGTGTGGAAATTCCTACAAGTGATCACTCACCCTTTTGAGGACATTGAGGCGGTATTTGAGCTTCACATTCTCCTCCCTCAGCCCATCCAGGTGTGAGGACAAGCCCAGGCTCTGTGGGTTCTTCAGACTCTCTATCTCTGCAGTCAAGGAATGGATCTCCAGCTCCTAGACGGAGAAAGGGTTCACTGTGAGGAAAATGTCCTGCCTCTACGGAAACATTGGTTGAGGTACAATGTATGACAATACAATTCTCTGCCATCGACCTGTATAGTATAGTTAACCATGCAAATACTCCTTATTTATCTATATCAACTTGCATTTTTTTTTTCTTCTTCACCTAACACTCTGTAACAATGTATAGTGTACATATTCAACCATCCACCCATACTATGCAATGTATTTTTATAGCTTTTATGCACTCCAGACTATTTGTATTTTTATACTTTTTCATACTGCCGCTCTATGTATAGGTCTTCTGTGTATTTTCGTTCTGGCATTTTGTACCTGCCCTGTGTTTTTTTCGTAGCTGCTTGACGAAGAAATTTCCACTCGGGGATCAATAAATTACCTACCTATCTACCTAATATTCAGTCAGAACAAAACTGAAAATTTCTGCTAACGACTTTCAATTCCGAGTCGGATGACCGTTCAGAACGATTTCCCCCAGTCAGATCTCGTTTTTCTGAGTTCCCAGTTGTTTTGAATCCGAAATGAGTGACTGCTGACCGGTGTAAAATATTTATGTATAAATGGTTTAAAGTACTACTTAAGTAGTTTATGGGGTATCTGTACTTTACTATTTATATATTTGACAACTTTTACTTCCTAAAGAAAATAATGTACCTTTTACTCCATACATTTTCCCTGACACATTTTGAATGCTTAGCAAGACAGAAAAAAGGTCCAATTCACCACTGGTCATCCCTACTGCCTCTGATCTGTCACTCACTAAACACACAAGCTTTTTTTGTAAATAATGTGTTGGAGTGTGCCCCTGTAATTTTTTTTAAACAAGAAAATGGTGCCGTCTGGTTTGCTTAATATAAGGAATTTGCTTAATTTTGTACTTTAGATACTTTAGTATATTTTAACAATTACATTTACTTTTGATACTCAAGTATATTCAAAACCAAATAATTTTAGACTTTTACTCAAGTAGCTAACTAGTAATTTACTGGGTGACTTCCACTTTAGTTATTTTCTATTAAGGTAATTGGGTACTTTTTCCACCACTGCACGTCTTTTCCGTCTCTCTCTCACACACACAAGTTAGAATACAAAGATAACATACTGAATTAACACGTTTTATAGAACATTCCAATAAAGCTAACAATCTGATGCAATGTTCAGCTAGTTACAAGCAAAACTACAAGTTAGCTAGCTGCCTTGCCAGTCTACGTCACCAACGAGCCCACATGTCCACGTTAGCGAAGCTACACTTGTTTAATTATTGCAAACCAAGAGGTATTCGTAAAGTATAAGAGTTGACCTGCTGTTGAAGTCGGTAAGTGTATTCAGCCACAGGATCTCCCATTTTCGGTACAAGTAACATTATAGAACAGTAAATTAGCGTTTGCTTCTGTTGTTAAATGAGTTTCATTGAATGTGAGTTGAACCCGGCTGCTTAGATGAGGCAGAGGCAACGAAGTTAAATGTCGGTAATTCCATTTACCGCCCTCGTGTGGCGTACCCAATGTACTACCACAGACGAATACCTACTACAGCCATAACGTTATGCTTGAACTTTCAAAACATAGCAACAGTGTTAAATTTTATTGCTACTTGTTACAGTTTAGTTTTTTTTGTCAAAGCGTTTGTAAAAATCCAGTGCTTTGCAAATTACCTTAATTGACAAATACACCACAGATGCACAAAACAGAAGGGAAAGCACAGGCAAGAGTAGAACAAAGGAACTTATTTTTATTTGTGAAACTACAAAAACATTTTTTTTTGTGCTGGTGAAATATTTACAATTCTGGTTGACAGTACAGTGTCCATGATAAAATTCACAGCTTTCAGGAGTCTCACGAGAAAGGAAACAAACAGCCCACCCAAATCACAAAGTGCAATAAATACATGCTGTATTTCTCAAACCATTTCCATACACCTACCAGGCTCATTGCCATCCTTAATACAACAGAGCAAATAATAATAATAAACAAAAATGCACTTGAACTTCAAAACAAACCAGAATTATATCACAACCTACATGACAACAAATCATTCATGACCAGCATCAGTTTCTGACATGAGTTCTTGATTACTCGACGCAAGACTAACTACGTAATTTGTTTGATGAAATTGACTTTAAAAAAAAAATACATGCCAGGTGGTGTTACAGAAGTACATTTGAGCTTTTAGTCAATCGTGACTAACTTCAGTTATTCACATAGTACTGTTACATCCAGACACAGCGTAATCCAATCAGAAGTCCTAATGGAAGACCTCTCTGTTCCCTCTCTACACTGGAGTAAATCGTGTTTAAAAAAAGTAATGCAAACAGTACACATTATTTGAGGCAACAAAAAGTAGTGTTCTCTTCTTGGATGGTGACCACATTTTCAACTCCGGTTAAAATCGTATTCCATCTAAACAGCACTCTCCAAAGGATCCATTCACAGTATACTGTTCATATCCGATTCCAGTAGAATAGAATAATGTGCCATGAAGTGGCTTTCCTTTACAGTGGTGAAGTGTAACATTGTACAGTTTGTAATATTCTAAAGGATGGAAATGGTCCAATATTTTTGTAACATTATATTTCAAACTAAACTGTGTGTTGGTGTTCAATTTGCATGGGGTGTTTAGCTAAATGTGTATGACAAAGAGGATATAAAGATATCACACTAACCTAGAGAGGACGCAAGAATGCAACCCATAATATCCAGTTGGGCGACTAAGACAGTGTGTGCCTGTTTGTGCCTGTGTGATTGCCCACAGTACACCCTTTAACAGAAAAGTGAAATTGAGAAAACAAAATTACAACTTAGTCAGAGTTAAAGACAGTGGAGTATCACAATAACCCAAGAACAATGATTTATCACTAGCTAAAGATCACAGGTCCAGTTTTTTATTAAAAGAGTACACAAGGCAAAAGACAACCAGTAAGGAAAAGGTAGATGGAAAAAAGTAGAGTAGGAATGAAACACTGTATCTGAACAAACATTATTAGTATGGGGTGGAGTAGAAAATCCTTTCTGGTGTTCAATTCAGGGTATCATTTTATCTGCAGAGTATGAAATATGGAATGTATTCAAACTACAAGGCAATGTCAACTGGGGTGCGACACTGGACACCAGTGAGTTCTGCACATCAAGGGAATGTGATTAATTCCACTATGACTCCTCTCCACATTCAGAGTCATTGTGCTCATTCTATGGCCAAATTCATGAACCTGTTTCAATGTCATCCAGACTGTTGTGGATACAGCACCACAGTGGTTTTAGCCTAGTGTTTAATTTAGCTTTATATTGTCTCTGACTACATCAGATCTTGGGGTTCTACGTATGTATGGTGTTAAACAGTGTTCCATTGAGAGGGAAAGAAGCTTGGTCAACACCAAAAATGGCCTGTGTGTAGGATTTGTTAAAAAGCTAAATTCATCTTGAGCATCTCAAATCTCCAAAACACTCCAGACATTTGCATCTGTGTTGAAGATGTGAACAGGGGCCAATGTATATATCCCCCTTATGATTACCCCTCCAAACTCACATCAAACACATCTCAAATGCCATGTTTACATTGATCGTGAGTAGCAAGCCGACTGTTCTGATCTACTCTAGATCACCCAGCCTGTACAGTTTCCAGTGGCCTAGTTCCAACTAGCTCTCATTTCTCCCTGTACTGCCTGTTGATCCAATAACATCACATCGCAGGCACTACGAGTCGCCTGCGAAGATCACAGACGTGACCAATCGCTACACTACACAGAGCCAGATATGTGCTCCCGAGTCTACCACGGACACATAGATAGCAGTGTTGAAAGCCATTGTTTCCAGGCTCCTAACAGAGATAGAAGGCAACATGGCTGGTTTAAGCAGCTCAATATGGTGCTAGTAGTGTAGCCTGGTTCCAGATCTGTTTGTGCTGTCTTGCCAACTCATGTGGTCATTGATGTGACAATGTTCCATGCAGGATGGATACAGAGACCGACCACATATTAGTCTCTCCATGTACCAAAGTTGTGTCAGTTTGCTACAGGAGTCCCTAGTACAGCCCCAGACTGGGAGGGAAGAGGCTCTTTGGTAGGGGGCTCATCAACTAATAACCCAGTACAATGCAGGTAGTGTGATAAAGGTTTACGTAGAAAGTCTAGTTGAGAGATGCAAAAGATGCGAACTAAAGAACAATTGGGATACTGTTTGTATAGTTCTTCAGGATGTCCAGTTACAAGGAATTTAGTAGGGGGGATAAAAATACTGCTTATAGCAGTACAAATGACTTCAGGCTAAGATATATACTGAACAAAATTATAAATTATCAGACTTCAGGCTAAGATATATACTGAACAAAATTATAAATGCAACAAGATGTCTCAAGTTGAGGGAGGGTGCAATTGGCATGCTGACTGCAGGAATGTCCACCAGAGCGGTTTTTAGAATGTTAATTTCTCTACCATAAGCAGTCTCAGTTTTTTTAGAGAATTTTGCAGTATTTCCAACCAGCCTCACAACCGCAGACCACATGTAACCACGTCAGCCCAGGACCTTCACATCTGGCTTTTTCACCTGGGGGATCGTCTGAGACCAGCCACCCAGACAGCTGATGAAAGGAGTATTTCTCTCTATAATAAACCCCTTTTGTGGGGAAAAAACGAATTCTGATTGGCTGGGCCTGGCTCCCCAGTGGGTGCATAGATTAGGGCGTAATGAATTTATTTAAATTGATTGATTACCTTATATGAACTGTAACTCAGTCAAATCTTTGAAATTGTTGCATGTTGCGTTTATATTTTTGTTCAGTATACTTGGGAGTTCTCAGTTGTTCCATGGTTTTTGGATCACTTCACTTGGGTTTTGACTCATACAATAAATGTAAAATGTGGAGTTTATCGTCAGCAATGATCTTCATCAAATGCAAATGAATGATCTTCATCAAATGCACTCCTTTTGTGTTTCACAATCATTATATGCTTCGTTAAACGGTGATTCAACAATCAATCCAACTCGGAGAGGAGCACTCCTCCCACTTCTTCAACCCCTTTTTAGATTCCTATTTTAAAGTGCACAAACTATCCGATAAACTACCTGAGTATTAGAGAGAGTTGTGCAGTTCCTACACAATGCTGAGAAATAGTGTGTGCACCAGTGTAAGTCACTACAAGAGCCATGTACAATACAGTACAGTATAGATGGCCAGACTGGTAATTCACACACAGATGCCATATACAGTGTGTGCAATAATAGGAGAACACAATGCCACTAGGGACAGACAGCCGGTTACAGTATATTGTACAACCAACCACTCATCCAGTCATAGTACACCATCATACAATCAGAATGTTGATTTTGTAGATGTGTTGTGCTATAAATAATGTTGAAGTACCTCTGGTGGTCTATATTCACATCTTAGATTACAGCGAGTAAGTGGTCCTGGCTAATGAAAAGAACAGCATTTGTCGTCTCCATCTTTTCATATTTCACACAAAAAGCATTGGTGTGGCATTGGAATGACGATTTTACCGTAAAACATGTAAAGGTAGCTACCGACATCCACTTATTAGTAACAGTAAAATAGTGGAGCAAATAAAAAAAAATGCTTTAGTTGCTAGGTGCTAATAACAAAAACTATACAGAAGAGCAACTGAGATAAATAAAAAAAGTGTTTTAAAAACGTGATGTTTTTTTTCCTATACATTATTATTCTCCTCCATTCTTCATAATACCACCAGAAGTCCGCATCAGAGTAATCTCCTTGGAAACAGCAGTTAAGACTGTGGAATACTTGAAAATGCACTACACGTCATCGGCAGGCAGATCGGGGATGTTGGTCTTTGCTCGAGTGAAGAAGGCCATCTTCTCTCTGAAATCAGAAGAGTTTCTATCTTCATATGAGCCTAAAAACACAACTAACCTACCCTTCTATACAGTAAACAGAACAGATCTTTCTTTTGAATGGTGAGCTATATGTGCAGTGAGCTATATGTGCCCCCCCCCCTCACTTCAGAGCGATTTAATCCCAGTTTACTCAGAAGGACAGGCATTGGTCCACATCAGACATTTTTCCCATTCAAAATGGAATGGCATACAAATGGAATGGACCACAAATTCTACTTCATCCAACTGGACCTATTGAGACCTGGTGAGAGAAGCTAAATACAATTAAAAAATTGACATTCATCCGATACATTGGGAACGAGATAAGGCTTAATGGATTAGTGTTACACTGCACTGTTGCTGTACTGTACTGCAATGTATTCTACTGTACTGACCTGAAGAACTGGACTTCTGGCACCTCTTTCCTGCTCTGGCCTCGGATCTTGTGGACATCCTTGGCCGCAGCGCGCATCATCTTCTCCACTCTCTGCTCCTGCAACTGCTCCTCACGGGTCTGCAGACACAACACCACCACACAGATGCTTAGAGCGAAACTGGAAAATAGGCTTAAACAATTCTCTTCATATTTCATAGGTGTGTATTGGAACAACGATGTATAATAAAATCTAGGTGAGATCCTCCTAGTCTTCGTCTGAAATGGTAGCCTATTCAGTGCACTACTGCACTAGAGGGCGCAATTCTAGAGGCACCCAAAAACATATTGGTGGCAGACCGCTTGTTGCGGGGAGTCAGTATCTCTCCCTCTCCCACCTGTTTCTCGGCCTGTATGAGCAGCAGACGGAAGCGCTCGTCGTCCTGCACCCAGGTGGGGAGGTCTCTGGTGCCCTGCTGCCGGGCTCTCTCCAGCTGCTCCTTCAGCTCCCTGAGGACTCTCAGCTCCTGGGCCAGCCGCGTGTGGCGAGTCCTGGACACCTGCAGGTCCAGCTCCAGGTCCAGACTGGTCCGCAGCAGCCCGTCCAGGCCCCGCACCGGGGGCTGGGGGGGAGGAGAGGAAGAAGATGGAAACGGTGAGTTTGATTGATACATTAGGCTCCCTCTCAGACATGAACACACATATATTTCTCTTCCACATACATAGGGAGGTATAGGGAGACAGAGCAGATATTGCCTAGTGGCCCCCTCCCCTCTCCCGTCCCCTCTCTCCTGGTCCCAGCATTAGAGCCCAGAGAATGTCAGGCCACATTAACAATTCAACCAGCCATGAACCGTAAATGTCTCTCTTTGAGAATATCTAATAATGTGGCTACAGTTTGAAACTTGACTGCACTATTAGACTGTCAAGAGCCAGAACAGAGGGAACACAGCCAAGCACTGGAATCGATATAGACTGAACAGGAAGAAAATGTGCTTATTATACTGAGAACCTATTAGAGACAGAAAATGAAAGTTAAATGGGTATTCATATCGTAAAATATAGAACAATAGAAAGTATCTATGGTGGGATAGAGTGGTTTATATCATAGAAATATAGAATTAAGCATGTATTTATACAGCATATAAATATAGAATGATAGATACAGTGCATTTGGCAAGTATTCAGACACCTTGACTTTTTCTTGTTACGTTACAGCCTTATTCTAAAATTGATCAATTGCATTATTTTCATTATCAATCTACACACAATACCCCACGATGACAAAGTGAAAACATTTTTTGAGTTCAGGTGCATCCTGTTTCCATTTATCATCCTTGAGATGTTTCTACAACTTGATTGGAGTCCACCTGTGGTAATTTCAATTGATTGGACATGATTTGGAAAGGCACACACCTGTCTATATACAGTCCCACAGTTGACAGTGAAATTCAGAGCAAAAACCAAGCCATGAGGTCGAAGGAATTGGAGGAATTGCTCCAAGACAGGTTTGTGTTGAGGCACAGATCTAGGGAAGGGTACCAAAACATTTCTGCAGCATTGAAGGTCCTCAAGAACACAGTGGCATCTAACATTCTTAAATGGAAGAAGTTTGGAACCACCAAGACTCTTAGAGTAGTTGGCTGCCCGGCCAAACTGAGCAATGGTCACTCTGACAGAGCTCCAGAGTTCCTCTGTGTAGAACCTTCCAGAAGGACAACTATCTCTGCATCACTCCACCAATCAGGCCTTTATGGTAGAGTGGCCAGACGGAAGCCACTCCTCAGTAAAAGGACCATGACAGTCCGCTTGGAGTTTGCCAAAAGGCACCTAAAGACTCTCAGACAATGAGAAAAAAAGATCTTCTGGTCTGATGAAACCAAGACTAGTCAAGATCAAGGGAAAGATGAACGGAGCAAAGTACAGAGAGATGCTTGATAAAAACCTGCTCCAGAACGCTCAGGGCCTCAGACCAAGTCGAAGGTTCACGTTCCAACAGAACAACAACCCTAAGCACACACACCGCATGAGTGGCTTCGAGACAAGTCTCTGAATGTCCTTGAGTGGCCCAGCCAGAACTCGGACTTGAACCCGATCTAACATCTCTGGAGAGACCTGAAAATAGCTGTGCAGCGACGCTCCCCATCCAACCTGACAGAGCTTGAGAGGATCTGCAGAGAAGAATGGGAGAAACTGCCCAAATACAGGTACACCCAAGAAGATTTGAGGCTGTAATCGCTACCAAAGGTGCTTCAACAAAGTACTGAGTAAAGGGTCTCAATACTTATGTAAATGTGATATTTCAGTTTATTTTTTAATATACATTTGCTTTGTCATTATGGGGTATTGTGTGTAGATTGATGAGGGAAAAGAAAATGTAATACATTTTAGAATAAGGATGTAACTAACAAAATGTGGGAAAAAAAATCAAGGGGTCTGAATACTTTCTGAATGCACTGGATGCCAAGATGGATACTAGGTGGGTACTTTCTACCTTTTTCATGCGCATGCTGCGTCTCTCTGACGCGTTCCTGACGAATGGAGACTTCTTAGACAGAGTGGAGCTGTCACTGTCACTGCGGTTGATCTTATGATCACATAGTAGAAAGGCAAAAACAAACAGAATTAAGAACGTTAGAGCAAGAATGACAGCTTTTGATGGGTTAAGGATGCTTTGCAAAGCTAAGCTCAACTGAAAACAGTAGTCAAAGTGAACTGTATTTTTTATCTTATCCAGAGCAACTTATACTGTGTATACAAAAGTATGTGGACATCCCTTCAAATGAGCGGATTCGGCTATTTTAGCCACACCCATTGCTGACAGGCATATAAAAAAAGGACACAGCCATGCAATCTCCATAAACAAACATTGGCAGTAGAATGGCCTTACTGAAGAGCTCAGTGACTTTTAACGTGGCACTGTCAGAGAATGCCACCTTTCCAACAAGTCAGTTTGTCAAACTTCTGCTCTGCTTGAGCTGCCCTGGTCAACTGTAAGTGCCGTTATTGTGAAGTGGAAACATCTAGGAGCAACAACGGCTCAGCCGCGAAGTGGTAGGCCACACAAGCTAACAGAACTGGACCGCTGAGTGCTGAAGCGCATAAAAATAGTCTGTCCTCGGTTGCAACACTCACCAACAAGATCCAATCTGCCTCTGGAAGCAACGTCTGCACAATAACTCTTTGTCTGGAGCTTCATGAAATGGGTTTCAATGGCCGAGCAGACACACACAAGCCTAAGATCACCATGCACAATGCCAAGCGCCGGCTGGAGTAGTGTAAAGCTTGCTGCCATTGGACTCTGGTGCAGTGGAAATGCGTTCTCTGGAGTGATGAATCACGCTTCACCATCTGCCAGTCCGACGGACGAATCTGGGTTTGCTGGATGCCAGGAGAACACTACCTGCCCGAATGCATAGTGCCAACTGTAAAGTTTGGTGGAGGAGGAGTAATGGTCTGAGGCTGTTTTTCCATTCGGGCTAGGCCTCTTAGTTCCAGTGAAGGGAAATCTTAACGCTACAGCATACAATGACATTCTAGACGATTCTGTGCTTCCAACTTTGTGGCAACAGTATGGGGAAGGCCTTTTCCTGATTCAGCATGACAATGCCCCCATGCACAAAGTAAGGTCTATACAGAAATGGTTTGTCGAGATCGGTGTGGAAGAACTTGACTGACCTGCACAGAGCCCTGACCTCAACCACAACAAACACCTTTGCGATGAATTGGAACGTCGACTGCGAGCCAGGCCTAATCGCCCAACATCAGTGCCTGACCTCACTAATGCTATTGGGGCTGAATGGAAGCAAGTCCCTGCAGCAGTGTTCCTACATCTAGTGGAAAGCCTTCCCAGAAGAGTAGATGCTGTTATAGCAGCAAAGGGGGGACCAACTCCATATTAATGCCCATGATTTTGGAATGAGATGTTTGACGAGTTTTACTTTTGGTCATGTATAATAAGTGCATTTGACAAAGTTTTAGAGTAGATACAGGTTGTACTAATGTAAATCTACTGTATATCTAGTATAGATATGCACTAGTATATTCTAGATATCTACTAAATATGTCCATGAGGAGGAGTGTGTTTTCTCACCCGGCAAATGTACTGGCTCTGTGGCCCAGGGGAGAAGGTCTTGGAGCGGATGATGGTGTTTCCCCGGATAAAGGGGTTCTGCTGGGGCACATCGCGGGGTCGATGCTCCTTGGGCCTGACCACCGAGGAGGCGGCATGGTGGTGGTGGAGGCCGGTACTGGTCTCCTTGTTTACCTGGGGAAAGAGCACGAGATCAGTTTCGAATGGAGTCTATTTCACATAGTCAAGCTTGGCTTACACATTTACTGTTATGTTGAGTTACTGTTACAACTGTTACTATGCCATTCACAGTCATGTCTAGTTACAGCATTTTAAGGAGTTCGTAGAACTGTTGAGTTTGAACCAAATGCACTTACATGTTGTTTTCCCTCACATACTTCCAATTAACGTCATCGGTAAATAGATAAAATAATAAAATACAATTGTATTCATTTATGCATATAGTTGACAGAGTCTCCACTTACCCTTTCCGTCATATCGCCTGTTTGAGTAGGTGTGGACACCACTTTGTCTCCCTCCCATTGGTTGCTCTCAGGATATAACTCCTCCTCTTCCTCTAGAGGCCCCTCTACGTGGTTGTCTTCCTCAAATACGTCTCCTTGCAGCGCTTCACTGTGCCTGTGGAGGGTTGAAACACTGTCAATGACTGAGGGAGGGAAGGAGAGAGAGGGAGGGAAGGAGAGAGAGGGAGGGAAGGAGAGAGAGGGAGGGAGCAACCTGTCTGAGTTATTCATCTATCCCAGTCTACCTATGAGGGGGTGTAGAGGTGGTTAGTGTGCCACTGGGCTTTCAAAATCACCACTAAACATCTGACAGGAGAGATAGACGGGAGAGGGTAAAAGGGGGGGGGGGGGGGGGGGGGACAGTTATTCAACTAGTGATTCAAGCAGAAATTCAAGCAGTGTCATTGTGTGTTTGAACCAATTGGGTGGAATTCCGGATGTGTGTGTGGAAGAAAGGCCTGGTTGAAAGTGGGAGGAGGAGAGATGAGAAGACCGGAGAATAAAGGCATAAAGGTGCTGTTGTTAGCGTAGGGAGAGCTCACCATTCATCATCCTCCAGACTGCCTGCTACTCTCTCTGTGGTGGGGACAGAGCTCTGGAGCACACACACACACACAAACACACTGTTACTCATCTATTACATGCATTCATTAGATACATACAGCATGTTTATAAATTAATAACACTTCTATGCAACACGTCTATATACAGATTTACAATAACAGACTCATTTAATTTTGAAATGCAGCCCATTGTTATACATGACAAATGAAGGTCTATGTTACCATTTCAGACTGTGTAGCCGTCCCGGTCTCTTTGTCTTTGCTATTGATCTGTGGCATGAAGGAGTAGCTGAGGAGGTTGTAGCACTTGACACATCTCTCCCCAGAGTTGTTGACATCAGCCAGGCTTATTTGAGCACCAGCCTGCCCAGAGGAGAGGAGGGAGGAGGAGGAAGACATTATAAAAGTGAAAAGGTGGTTTACTGAAGGATGTTATACACTGATGTAACAGACTTCATGCTTGAGAGACAGTACGTGTCAGAGGGACAAAAATCCACTTATGCTCACTTATGGCAATAGACCACTGTCATATGATTCAATAACACGAGTGAAAGCTTAAAAAAGGTATACATTGATATTTCAATGTACACTTAGCAAATACACCACCGTGACAATGTTTCTACTGTATTTGGGTGTGCTGGTTATAAGGACTATTTGTTATGTTGACGCTAACTTACAGATGAGTGTTGTTAAACTCACCAGACACTCCTCGCGGCCAGACGGGTTTGTGTGGCACACGTCCACCCTCAGGGTCTTCTGCCGCAGGACATTGTGGGCCATCTGGATGCTGAAGACTTCGTTGACCTCCACGGCGTCCTGGGGGAGAGAGCCACGCGTCCGGAAGAGGCAGCAGGTGGACTCAGAGCAGGGGAGGACCGCCACACGGATGTACCTACGGAGATACACACAGTTAAAAACCTAGACAATGTGCACACATTTCAGTGTACCGTTGTGGACAAAGGACACATACAGTACTTTTAATACAAACAGACTTAAAATGAGAAAAGTGGGTACAGACACCCACACACAGACAGCACATTCGGAAAGTATTCAGACCCCTTGGCTTTTTCCACATTTTGTTACGTTAGAGCCTTACTCTAAAATGTATTAAATAAAACATTTTCCTCATCAATCTACACACAATACCCCATAATGACAAAGCGAAAACAGGTTTTTAGAAATGTTTGCAAATGTAGCGCTCCGAGAAAGGATTATGTCGAGGCAGATCTGGGGAAGGGTACAAAAACATTTCTTCAGCATTTAAGGTCCCAAAGAGCACAGTGGTCCCAAAGAACACAACTCATCATTCTTAAATGGAAGAGGTTTGGAACCACCCAGCCAAACTGAGAAATTGGGGGAGAAGGGACTTGGTCAGGGAGGTGACCAAGAACCCAATGGTCACTCTTACAGAGCTCCAGAATTCCGCTCCGGAGATTGGAGAACCTTCCAGGACAACCATCTCTGCAGCACTCCACCAATCAGGCCTTTATGGTAGATTGGCCAGACAGAACCACTCCTCGGTAAAAGGCACATGACAGCCCGCTTGGAGTTTTCCAAAAAGGCACCTTAAAGTACTCTCAGACCATGATAAACAAGATTAAAAACTATTTGGCCTGAACGCCAAGCCTCACGTCTGGAAGAAACCTGGCACCATCCCTACAGTGAAGCATGGTGGTGGCAGCAGCGGCAGGGACTGAGAGACTAGTCAGGATCGAGGGAAAGATGAACGGAATCCTTGATGAAAACCTGCTCCAGAACGCTCAGGACCTAAGACTGGGGCGAAGGTTCACCTTCCAACAGGACAAAGACCCTAAGCACACAGCCAAGACAACGCAGGAGTGGCTTCGGGACAAGTCTCTGAATGTCCTTGAGTAGCCCAGCCAGAGTCCGGACTTGAACCCGATTCGAACATCTCTGGAGAGACCTGAAAATAGCTGTGCAGCGACGCTCCCCATCCAACCTGACAGAGCTTGAGAGGATCTGCAGAGAAGAATGGGAGAAACTCCAAATACAGATGTGCCAAGCTTGTAGCGTCATGCCCAAGAAGACTTAAGGCTGTAATCGCTGCCGAAGGTGTTTCAACAAAGTACTGAGTAAAGGGTCTGAATACTTTTTTTTTTATTATACATTTGCAAACATGTTTTGCTTTGTCAATATGGGGTATTGTGTGTAGATTGATGGAGGGGGAAAAAACTATTGAATCCATTTTAGAATAACGATGTAACGTAACAAAATGTGGAAAAAGTCAAGGGGTCTGAATACTTTCCGAATGCACTGTATGCTCACAGACAGTCATCTGAGAGGTATTTGTTTCACATAACCTAACAAGTAATGACAGTCATTCAGTCCTAAAGCAAAGAGAAAAGGCAACTTTGCTACATACATTTTGTGGTTGGCCAGCAGAGTGAGGGCGCTGCAGTTGGAGAGCTGCATGATGAACACGGTGAAACGCTTGTCTTTCACCTCGTACTTCAGACCCAGTCTGACCTGAGCACAGCCTAGTGGACTCTCCCTCTCCTCATAGCCCAGCAGCAGCTCTGCTGGGGGGACAGGCCTGGGAACAGTGACACATACAACAGGGTTAGATCCACAAAGCGGCTATCAAATAAAGTATCTGGAAGCCAGTCCTGGTTTGTGCTTTAGCTATTAACCTTACATTTGAAGTCATGTCATTAAAATTATAAGAGGGGATATGAGTCCAAACAGACTTCAAAAACAGCACAGTAAGTTGTGAGAAGGACTGGCAACATACAGTATATTGCAAAAAGAGCCTCACTCTCTGGTGCCAAACGAAACAATGCAAATGTGCTGGATGTTTGTTTGACAAATAGTACTGCAGACAGCTTGTCTCCAGCGATCACTTGATGTAAAACAGAGATATTGTATATAATGATGAAATGGTATTTTCTCGACCCGCCCTAACAATGGGAGTCGTCGTCCCAAAGGAGGGAAGGCAGGCGACCTGTTTATTGGTCTGCTTATCGTGGACAGATTTTGACGGGAGTAAACCCTCTCGCTTTGCCTCTTCCTCTCTGTGTAAACACATGATATTGTCATTGTCTCACGTCAGATAGCGTGACGGCCGTCTGCACTGATCTGTCTGATAAATAGCTAAAAATAAGTTTGGCTACAATATGCTGTCCTAACTTTCTAAAATGTTACCACGGTGACATCGTCCACTTTCATCCTAAAAACAATGGAGTCTTTTTTTATTTTAATTTATTAGGATCCCCATTAGCAAACAGGATTTTAAAAATTATATCACAACAGCCTACATCACAAATAAACAATACATCATGCAAGACATCACCACTCTACAATGTAACATTTAAAACACTACAATATTACAATGTGTGTGTAGCTACCGTATGGCCATTCAAACAAGCTTGCAATAGGCTGCTAGCTGTTTGCGCAGCTTATCGAGCATGGTTTGCCGTAGAAGCCATTGTGTCATAGCTACCGAGAGTGGAGTGATTTTCCGAAATTTAGGAACTAGTGTTAAGCACAATGAGGTTACGTCTCATTCACATTACAACTGAGCAGTCCATTGCATTCTGACAGATGTCATTCATTTCAATGGGGACCATCCACAACGGAGTGGTATCGCACTTGCGGTTGAAGGCTCAGTTGCGAAATGGATGCCACAAACTTTGTGTCGTCTTCAGTGCAGGCAGTCAGTCAATAAAATAGGAAGTTACCCAAACGTAACAGGTATCAGTAAACATGAATATAAACTAATATTGAAAACTCAACGCCCCCCTTGCGAAAAATATTTTAAGAATACTCTAAAATCTCTGGATATAAAATTAACGTGGGATTTTTTTTATTTTTATAATGGTAATAGGAAAAATAAAAAGAATAACTCATGATCTACAGCTATCCTTTATGTGAACCACACAAAATAGTAAATAATTAAGATGCTTAATAAGTGACAAACAACAAATATATAAAAGATAACTTTATCCCAAGTCTGTGGTCATAAGACTTCATTTGGGCAAATAAAACTCACAGAATAGGGACGTTTTACATCTCCCTAAGTCTGAGGGTGTTTTTTTCACGTCTATTTTCAAAAGGATAAAGCTAAGAGCATTTACAACTTCATAGTTAAGAACACTATATCAATATGGAAGAAAATGAATGGGATTCTACAAGAACCAATATTACTCCCAAAAACAGAACCCTATGGAACAATCCTTCTGAATGAACCGATAAATTGGTCCACATGGAAAACTAAAAGGCGTAGAAACTTATATGACTTGGTAATAGGAAATACATTTCTTTCCTTTACAGAATTAAAAAGGAATTTTGGACTAACTAATATTTTCAAATACATGCAACTTCAAAGTTTCATATCACACATTTTTTATTGGAAATCTTTTAGACATCAGAGCAATCTTGAAGGAATCCTTTTGAGTCAGAAAAGGATATTCATATGATAGGTAAGATATAAAACCTTGCAGAGAGCCTATCCAACTTACAACCTCTTGGAAAAAGAAGAAGAATTTACAGTTAACGAAAATGTACGCTTAATCCAGTATAAACTCAGGTATAGAGACCAATATTCACAAATTCTACCTCACAACGACACAATGTCTTAAGTGTAAACGTAACAACTCAATAATCCATGCCTTCTGAGAATGGTATAAAGTCTAAAAGTTATGGGTGGAGTTAGAAAGTTGGCTGTCAGAAGTATTACAATGTATACTTTTAATCCGTCTGTCTGCATATTACATGACATGTCATATGATACCCGATGGGTTGGACGATACTCTTCTCGTCAATTGTCTTGAAAAAATGTATACTTAACTGGAAGGAGAAAAAAAATATCAACCAATCCTCCATCGTTAAGACAAAAGAAAAATCAAATGCGTCAATATCTGAATATTGAAAAAGTGTTGGGCGACAGAGAGGAACAAAATGGTGCAAGTTGAGGAAGAGAATAGTGCAGCACTGGAGATAGGGGTGAGAACAGATGGGTCTGGGCAGGAGTGATGTTGTTGATGTTTGTGTGCGTCGGTATGTTGTCTTTTGTATGTGTATGTTTTGTTTGGAGATTTTTTACAAATAAAATGTTAAAATAAAGGAATTTACCAAAGGTGAAAATCTTGTCATGCATTGTGAAACCCTACACTCTCCATCCAGTAGCGGAACGAGATTGCATGACGACGACGTACGGCGTAATGAAATATGTCAAGATGTGTACGTGGCATTAGGCGGATGAGCAAAATGAGTTCCAAATCCTACAAGACAGATCGGTGGAGTGACGCCATCTGACGTGAGACCAGGGGAGAACGACTGCCCCCTCTCATTGAAGCCACATAAGTTTATGGCCAACCATGGTACTGCAGGCATTTTTTGCAGAAAATAGTATCACCCATTATAGTGAATGGAAAAATGGCAATCTTAGTGGTCAATCTTTGTGTAAAAATAATAATTTGAAGACAATCATGGTACCAATAATTGCTTCTAATACACCAGATGTATGGCCTTGAAACAATTGTAAAAAAATAAATAATATATACCGTGGGGAGAACAAGTATTTGATACACTGATGATATTGCAGGTTTTCCCACTTACAAAGCATGTAGAAGTCTGTAATTTTTATCATAGGTACTCTTCAACTGTGAGTGACGGAATCTAAAACAAAATCACATTGTATGATTTTTAAGTAATTAATTTGCATTTTATTACATGACATAAGTATTTGATACATCAGAAAAGCAGAACTTTATATTTGGTACAGAAACCTTTGTTTGCAATTACAGAGATCATACGTTTCCTGTAGTTCTTGACCAGGTTTGCACACACTGCAGCAGGGATTTTGGCCCACTCCTCCATCCAGATCCTTCAGGTTTCGGGGCTGTCGCTGGGCAATACGGACTTTCAGCTCCCTCCAAAGATTTTCTATTGGGTTCAGGTCTGGAGACTGGCTAGGCCACTCCAGGACCTTGAGATGCTTCTTACGGAGCCACTCCTTAGTTGCCCTGGCTGTGTGTTTCGGGTCGTTGTCATGCTGGAAGACCCTGCCACGACCCATCTTCAATGCTCTTACTGAGGGAAGGAGGTTGTTGGCCAAGATCTCGCGATACATGGCCCCATCCATCCTCCCCTCAATACAGTGCAGTCGTCCTGTCCCCTTTGCAGAAAAGCATCCCCAAAGAATGATGTTTCCACCTCCATGCTTCATGGTTGGGATGGTGTTCTTGGGGTTGTACTCATCCTTCTTCTTCCTCCAAACACGGCGAGTGGAGTTTAGACCAAAAAGCTCTATTTTTGTCTCAACAGACCACATGACCTTCTCCCATTCCTCCTCTGGATCATCGGCAAACTTCAGACGGGCCTGGACATGCGCTGGCTTGAGCAGGGGGACCTTGCGTGCGCTGCAGGATTTTAATCCATGACGGCGTAGTGTATTACTAATGGTTTTCTTTGAGACTGCGGTCCCAGCTCTCTTCAGGTCATTGACCAGGTCCTGCCGTGTAGTTCTGGGCTGATCCCTCACCTTCCTCATGATCATTGATGCCCCACGAGGTGAGATCTTGCATGGTGCCCCAGACTGAGGGAGACCGTCAACAGGTCTGTGAGAGCCGGAATTCTTACTGGTTGGTAGATGATCAAATACTTATGTCATGCAATAAAATGCAAATTAATTATTTAAAAATCATACAATGTGATTTTCTGGATTTTTGTTTTAGATTCCGTCTCTCACAGTTGAAGTGTACCTATGATAAAAATTACAGACTTCTACATGCTTTGTAAGTAGGAAAACCTGCAAAATCAGCAGTGTATCAAATACTTGTTCTCCCCACTGTATATATATAAAAAATAAATAATTGAGCTGCTAATGGCAGCCTGCAGTAGCCCAGTCAGCCTTTAACTTGAGTTACCCAATGAGAGGGGGTAGTACTGAGCTAGCCTGCAACGTCACTTCCTGGAGAAGCTCAAACTGCGCATGTTGTGTCTCCATGAGACGCCATCTTAACAGACTTAATTTGGCTTCAATGAGTCTTTACATAGGAATGTATGGTGTTACGTGATCGATGGCTTTGTCCATTCATATATACAGTCATTGCGTGAGAAAATGATGTTCACTTTCATATAGTTAGATAGGGGTGTTAATGAAGCACTATCTTTTCTTACTAGCAGTGACAGGTTAGGCTTCAGTTTAAAGAAATTAGAGACACTTCTCCTCCAGGTGACCCAGTGGCTGCTACAGTACCCACCTCTCTGAGGGCTCGTACACCCCGCTGTCACCTGCCACAGACTCATCAGACACTGCTGACGTCACACCAGCCCCCGCTGTCCCTCGGACCTGCGCTACAGCATCTATGTGAAAAGGGGGTTGGGAAGAGGAGGACAGGAAAAGAGGAGTATAGAGAAAGACAACACCTTGTAACAACCTTTCCTTCTTGCAGACATGGGAACCGGTGGTGAGATGCATAGCTGGAGTAGGTTCACTTTACAACACCACCACACAGGTACCAGTGGGGCATTACTCAATCCCCTAACTTAACCCCCAATCTCTCACTTCTCCCCCTGTAGTGCCAACACGGGCAATCAGGTTTCAGGTGCAATCTTGAATTCATCATGAGGTGCATACACACATGCACGCACGTATACACCTATTACAGTGGAGGAGGTTTTAAGCATGACCATCCCGTTCAATACAGTTAAGAGTGTGTTGAATAGAGGTTTATGTTACATCATCAGTGTGTATGTTTATACAGCCTTGTCTCTGAAACACCCATATACTGTATATTCACATTCAGATTTTTCTTAGTGTGTTACTGACACTGACATTGCTCTTTGTAATGTGTTGTGTGGCTCTCAAACTGTTGAAAATGTATTAAATAATTCAAACATTCATTCTTTATGGGTCACAATGGAGATGACCGTATACTCCACTACACACCACCACATAGTAACACAATACCAGGCAGTCACAGTGGTGTAAAGTACTCAAGTGAAAAAACTTGAAAGTACTACTTAAGTCGTTTTTTTGCGTATCTGTACTTTACTTTAATATTTATATTTTTGACAACTTTTACTTCACTTCATGCCTAAAGAAAATCATGTACTTTTTACTCCATTCATTTTCCCTGACACCTAAAAGTACTCATTATATTATGAACGCTTAGCAGGACAGGAAAATGGTCTAATTCACACACTTATAAAAGAGAACATCCCTGGTCATGCCTACTGCCTCTGATCTGGGGTCTCACTAAACAAATGCTTTGTTTGTAATTGCTGTCTGAGTGTTGGAGCCCCTGGCTATCCTTAAATAAGAACAACAAGTAAATGATGCGGTTTGCTTTATATAAGGAATTTTACATTATTTATACTTTTACTTTTGATACTTAAGTATATTTTAGCAATTACATGTACTTTTGATAATTAAGTATATTTAAAACCAGATACATTTAGATTCGGACTCAAGTAGTATTTTACTGAGTGACTTTCACTCGAGTCATTTTCTGTTAAGGTATCTTTACTTTTACCCAAGTATGAAAATTGGGTACTTTTTCCACCACTGCACCACTGTCGCAGTTCATACAATGACTCTTCTGACAATGCTGTACCAATGTCAGATAATAGACAGTGACTGTACCTTTAAGCACCTCTCCAGCCATGGCCTGCTTGGTGTCCATCTCCACCCCTCCACGGTGCTGCTGCTTTTCCCTGTCCAGCCCCAGCTCCGTCAGCCTGCTATGCAGCTCCACGTCCAGCCCCCCTGGGCCCCCCACCACAGCAAACCCCTCCCCTGAGAGGAATGTGGAGTCCGTGACCAGGGGCGAGCAGGGTGGCGAGAGTGACGACAGCGAAGACCTCGGCGACAGCGAGCTCATGGACTTCGGCGTATCCGATAGTCTCAGCGCCTGTAGCCTGGTGCCGGCCTCCGCTCCCCCGCCGACAACACCCTCCCTGTCACCCTCAGTCCCGGCATCTACTATGGGGACCACCTCATGCTCGTGGATGGTGGTGATGGAGCTGGAGGGCCGGTAGCTGACCCCCGGGCCGCCCTCCTGCAGTAGGGTTTCCAGTTTGTTCTGGAAGTCGGGGTCTCCCAGCTCGGGCTGCTCCAGGTAGATGTCGGTAAAGCTCAGGGAGGAGGTAGAGCCCAGGGAGGATGTGGTGGCCAAAGAGCCCCGGCTGGAGGTCAACGAGCCACGGCTGCTGCCCGATGAACACGACAGTGTGCTGGCCGACAGACTGTAGGGAGAGAGGGAGGAGAGGGTTGGATGGGGAGGAAGAGGGAAGAGAGAATGTGACAGAAAGGCATAGAGAGAGAAAGAGAGAGAGGGGAGTAGATGGGGAGAACGAGAGAGGCAGAGAGGAGAGGATTGGATGGGGGGGAGGAAGGAGGGACAGAATGAGGGCAGAGAGGAGGGAGAGAATTGGGGCCAGAAAGAAAAGGAGAGAGGGAGCGAGAAAAACGGAGGGAATGGGGGATAAAGGGAGCGAGGGACCAAGAGAGAGAGAAGACTACAGTGTTAGAAGCGCTACGAGCACACTCCAGGCAGACCTATGCCTTCCGTAGCCATTCCCCTGTCTGAATGGGGACTGGAAACCCTATTTTTCTCCCCTATTTTAGCCCTCCGTAACTTCAAATGCAGTTTCTGCTCTACAGCAAACATCCTAATTATGGCTTGGCAAGCTCATAAGGAATAACACAGGGGAGTTTCTCTGCATCTCAGCCCTTTTTACTGTATATCAGCCAGAAACAGAGGATGAATTAGGCATGATAGGAGAACAAAAACACAGAGACAGACACAGAGAGGGAGAGAGCGAGCGAGAGGTTCGCTATTGTTGAAGTTAGTGCCATGAAAAACTATTTGTGAAAAACTAGACCCTTTGACTTTTTCCACATTTAGTTTCGTTACAGCCTCATTCTAAAATTGATTTTAGAAAAACTAATTCTCATCAATCTACACACAATAACCCATAATGACGAAGTGAAAACAGGTTTTTAGAATTTTTTGATTCTCTGGTCTGATGAAACCAAGATTGAACTCTTTGGCCTGAATGCCAAGCATCACGTCTGGAGAAAACCTGACACCAAGTGGCGCAGCGGTCTAAGGCACCTTGGTTCAATTCCAGGCTGTATCACAGCCGGACGTTATTGGGAGTCCCATAGGGCGGCACACAATTGGCCCAGCATCGTTGAAGTTTGGCCGGTGTAGGCCTTCATTGTAAATAATAATTTGTTCTTAACTGACTTGCCTAGTTAAATAAGCTTGGAGGTGGCAGCATCATGCTGTCTATGGCAATTTAAAGGGGAAGACTCAGAAATTGACAATGAAAATTGTAACAGATTTTTTTCAGGGAGGGATTTCATTTAGAAAAAGCCTATGTTATCACACACGAACCTGCAGCCACTAGCTAGCTTGTCAGTTGACGTTCAAAGTTCTGCCCACGGAGCACTGACAGTTCTATGGAGCAGCGACCACTTTTTGGCCATGGCCGTAATGACATTCTATTCACTCGAATAATGCTAAATTCTCTCTGTAAATAGTCTAACATTTGAACTATGTATGGTAGAGACATAGGGTTTGGACTATTGTTTTTCTGATGCAATTAATATTTTCATAAACATTGAATGAAATAATCATTTTATGGGTGAACACTTGCATCATCTTATAAAGCACAGCTTTAGTTTCACAGAGCGCTTTTTTTAAAATGCTAATTTGAGCTTAAATTCAAATTGACAAGACCATGTGACTGAAGTGAGGAGGAGCCACTAGCTGGTTGAAGATAACAGGAGAGCTACCCTCTGAGGCACCTTTCATCTTGAGCTTTTAGATTTAAAAAATAAATAAAAGGCGCCAGGCAATGCCTGGTTGTGATGCTTATTAAAAATACTTGATGAAACAGCTTGCAACTCTACAGTTGCCTCAGAGGGAAAATGGGTTAGTTGGTGTTTAATGTTCAGAAGCACTAAGCCCATTTTGAGATGTGAGAGGCTAGATAGGAGAGGAGACAGAAGATGATGTGCTCCTAAGTGTGTAGTGAACAACTTTAGAGCAGAGAGTACAGTAGTACGGTTAAAACGTTCCCTGTGTCTCTATGTAGACAATAAAATGTCTTCTTAAATCGGTTTTCATTTTGAATGTGCACATTGTGTTGTGCAATAGGAGTTTTCATGCTTAGTAGATACATTTAAGTGATTGTTTCTCCTGAACTGGCAGTGTGGTAGTGTTGGGAGACAGTAGCTGAATGTGTTGTATAGATGGGTGAGTGTGCGTACCTCTTGAGCTGAGTGTGTAGTGATGAGGCCAGGCGAACCATCTCCTCCAGCTCTCTCACCAGCTTGTTTCTCTTACAGTGCAATCTCAATCTGATACAAAACAAAACATGTTAGGTCACAGCCTGATTCAAAAGATATACAGCATTATAGACATAGTTATACGAGCAAAAGGCAGACACTTCTGTCTCCCAAAAGACATCTTGTTATTCAGTTCTTTATTGTGTGATGAGGCTTTAATGGAAACAGGCCATAACATAGTAACTGAGTCTTTTGATCATCTTCCAGGCCACGGTTACTGAACCAGCAGTTAGAAAAAAGCATATTTTGTGTCCAACCTACATCCCCGGTCTGTGACGCTCAGGTTACAGGAAGGGAGAAAGCAGGTACAGTATTGAGCACAGAGAACAAGGTAGCTGTTTAGGAAGGATAGAGGGGGAATATGAATGTGAGTGAGAGAGAGAGTGAGAGAGAGAAAGAGCGGAAAAGAGAAGGGAATGTGAGAGAAGGAGGAGAGAATATGAGGGAGAGAAAGATCGGAAAAAAAGAGAAGGGAATGTGAGAGAGAGAATACGAGAGCGATGAGAGAGTGTGCCGTAGCCACAAGGCCCAATTGTTGTAGTCCCCTTGGTTACCTAATTCAGAGTCCAGGTGTCTAATCACTAAAGGGTAAGAATGCACCTTACAGTGAGCCAGTGATGGGTAAGAGGCAAGGGGGAGGAAGGGGGTTCTGCACTACATACACTATACACGTCTCGTCTGTGATCCAATTACAACCATGAGCCATGAATGTCATGAAAAAAAAATGTATGCAGATCGAAGCCTCCATGCAAAGGTGTGTCTGGGAGTAACTCTTACAGGGTCGACATACACAACGTTAGGTCAATATAGAGAACACAGCGTTGATGCTTTCCAACCTGTTTGACAGTGTTTTCTTGAGCCCAGTTGGAGACGTCGGTCTGTTCTCCATAGTTAGCGTTCAGTCTAGTTTCTATTTGTTACAGAGCCACAGGTCCCAGTCCATACCAGGTCCACATCAGGGAGTAGACCTTTGTGTTTATGTAACAGTCATATCAGGTGCTGCACATGAGGCACTTGCACTATGTCTTTTCACTGCGGCTAGGAGCGCAGTACAGTATGTTATGGGCCTTGCTCTGCCTATCTACTCCATGTCTGTGAGTATACTGCAGCCTAGTTCCAGTGGGATTCCAATGGCCCCCTCTCTCCTTCACGCAGCAGACGCGCAAAACCCGTTATCTGGCTAGCATTGAAATGCGATGTATAAATGGATAGAAAATGCACACTCTTTTGGTGAGGTGCTGACTAACGGAACACGAATGCCAAAAAGTGGCAAAAAAGGTTTCCTGGGAAGACTTTAATTTAATCTCCTGTATCATTGTATGTGACCATGATGCTTTCCTGGTGTGCAGTTCTATTCCCTCTCTGTTATCCCTCCTTCCCTGACCCTGACCGTGACCCTGACCCTACCCAGGGATGGCGTGATGGCCATCCCTCAATATATCGGTGAGCCCCAGGCTGATCAATGTTTCCCCCACCATTACTTAGTTGGGGATAAACGAAAGAAGGCACATCATTCCCATCCCCTCCCCTGCTCACCTCTCAGTCAGGGCCTTGCTCTGGTTGTCCCTGGCAGCCTGGAGGTCTCTCTCAAGCATCTTCTTCTCGGTATCAATCTTCTCCTGGTCATTGGGCGCTCTCTTGCAGGGCTTGATGTACTGCAGCTCCTTGAGGAGCTCCTCCTTCTCGTTGATGAGGATGAGGCGGTCGCGCTCCGGGTCTAGAAGCCCCGGCCAAGCCTCACTGTCCAGTTTGGCTATCTGCACCTCGATGGTGGCAACCCTGGGGGTGGAGGGAGGAGAGCATAGATATCATATCTTTTATGTTGTATTTAATTGTGTGGAGGAGCGAAGGTTTAAAATATATATAATATGGCATAAGTCATTATAAGGGCTCATGAATACTCATAGTAAGTTATAAAGTCACTAGACTGATACTCGATGATGGGTTGTGTTGGGAATGAGTAATCTGGGTCAGGGGTTTTCTTTTTTGGGAATAACATTTTAAGGTTGTTTTTTTAATGTGAAAAATAATTATTTTATGAATATCGCTTGCTGCAACAGAATACCATTGTGGATACCATTTTTTATGTCTCTGTGTCCAGTATGAAGGAAGTAAGGTGTAGTTTCATGAGCCAAAGCTAACTAGTCTACAGGAGCGGTTAGCATGCTAACATTTAATATAGCTTACACCATCACATTGAATCCATTATTTATTTTAGGCAGGTCTAAAGAAACATTATGACATGAGTAAAATGTAGCCCATTTCAGAAGAACAAAATAGCATATTCTGAGTCGTCCTTATGTTAGGCTACATTAGTTCATTTGGCAGACAAGATTTGGTTATAAATCACGTGGTATTATTTTATATTATAGTAAAAATAATCAAATTGAACAAAACTAAAAAAAATCATTTCAGAGGAAGTGCGCACATGCAGCTATTCTGTGTTGAACGGTTAACAAAGTAATCATTTTAAACATGTCCTCCTCTATGCTTAATTTATAGTTATATATGCAACTTTAGCTGTGATACAAACCTTAGGCTATATGTTTTGATTTGCAATACATTCCAAGGCTGCATGA
Source organism: Thymallus thymallus (assembly GCA_023634145.1). Lineage (NCBI taxonomy): Eukaryota > Metazoa > Chordata > Actinopteri > Salmoniformes > Salmonidae > Thymallus > Thymallus thymallus. The sequence continues at coordinate 15,640,013 of CM042390.1, forward strand.
TGCAACTCTAATGATGATTTGAAAGAAGTTGCATGAAAGGCATGCGCTCCTCTGTTTCTTGCGCTGGCTGCACACACTTCATCAGTCTCATTCACCATTTGACAAGCACTTGGTAATATTCTTACCCATCAGACTATTCTCAATTTAATGTGGTCTTTACATATAGCCTGCTAATAAAAGTGTGTAGGGCTGTGGTTATTGTCATGCAAAAGACTGCCAGTCTCATGGTAATTGACCGTTAATTATCTTTAACACATTTAGCATCTCTAGGCCTCCACGCATGCAAGCCACATACAAGCCGCTGATGCGCGCCTTTGGAACATTATATATTTTTTAAAAAGTATAATAAATCAATTTAATATACATTATTTATTTTAGGCAGATCTAAAGAAACATGATAGGAAGAAAATGTATTTCAGAAAAACTGAGTATAGGTTGTCCTACTGTATGTTATCTGGCTATGCACCATGCCATAGGCTGTAAGCTTGTTCAGCCCCAGACCATTATTCCTCCTCCACCAAACTTTACAGTAGGCACTATGCATTGGGGCAGTTGAACAAGCTTACAATTACATTATATATGATTCTGTGCTTCCAACTTTGTGGGAAGCCCTTTCCTGTTTCAGCATGACAATGCCCCCGTGCACAAAGAGAGGTCCATACAGAAATGGTTTGTCGAGATCGGTGTGGAATGACTGCCTGCACAGAGTCCTGACCTCAACCCCATCGAACACCTTTGGGATGAATTGGAACGGCGACTGCGAGCCAGGCCTAATCGGCCAACATCAGTGCCTGACCTCACTAATGCTCGTGGTTGAATGGAAGCAAGTCCCCACAGCAACATTCCTACATCTAGTGGAAAGCCTTTCCAGAAGAGTGGAGGCTGTTATAGCAGCAAAGGGGGGACCAACTCCATATTGATGCCCATGATTTTGGAATGAGATGTTCGACGAGCAGGTGTCCAGATACTTTTGGTCATGTAGTGTACCTTTCTAGCTAATATACTATTATTAGAGTTTGCACTTCATATTCCAGTGAACTGTGGGGAAGTCAAATAAATTAAACTTTCTATCAACTCTATTCATTTTAAATGTTGATTACTTCTACTTGCCAATAACATTCACCTGCTGAGAAGACAAAAAGTTACTTTTTAAAAAATGTGCTAACATATGATGGGGTTCCCTGGGTTGCCGGTTGGCCTGGGCAAGAAAAGTTAGAAAACCCCTGATCTGGGTTACACAAGTTACCTTCTTTTTGCTTCTTCATACTTCAGGCTCAGTCTAACCTTCTCTGCCAACTTGTTGGTGTTGGTCCCAAACTGGATCAAACAAAAGAATAAGAGAAATTAAGGTGTGGTGTGACAAAGCTACATTCTGATCATTTAGTGATGCAACCAGTATCTGTGCATCATACTATGGCACACTTCCAATGGTTACACCTGGGTACTGTTCATTAGGGCACACCTAAGCAAAACATTTTAAAACAGAAATCGAACACAAGTGTTTCTTATTGGACAAGTCCAGGTAGTGCCTCCCAGTTTCCGTCCATTTTCTTCCATTTGATGCCAACTGAACACAACCCCCTCTCACCTCAGCAGGTATGTCTGTCTGGGAGCTGGTGTCGGAGTAGAGGCGAGGGATTGACAGCTCAGAGTTGGCCAGGGAGGGGCTGCTGCCCCACAGGTCAGACTGAGAACCCACTGAGTCCAGCTGGAAGCCATCCTTAAGCACTGCTAGTTTCTACAGTGAGAGGGGACAGACACATACAGGCTTGACAAATCAGAGAAGAGTCATGGTTAGTATTTTTCACATCTTTTGCTGTGTGTCTTGCATTCACAAAGCTCCTGTCCTATGGTTTAAATATATAACACAGACCATAGTCTTGTTCATAGAGATAAAGGAGTCCTGTACATTGCATAAAGATGTGTTTTTGCAACAGTGGCCAAACATGGTAACCTACTTAAATCAATGATAAAATCAGTCCTGATCTTCAAGGTTGTTGATAAATATCATACATGCCTCAGCACTGAAGCACAAAGTGGAAGGAACCTTATCTTTAATATTGAAGTATACAATTCACGTAAAAACAACAAAGAGAAGACTGGCAACCAAGGCTCCCCCTGGACACAATGCTGACTGATTAGGAAAGGCTTCATACACTGCAGCCAGACAGATATTACAAATCCCAAACACATACAACTGAACTGTCAGTTGCAGAAGGCTGGGGCGGGGAGAGAGAGAGAGAGAGAGTGGCTCTGCATTATTAAACAACCCAGCCCCTACTAACAAACAGTGTTTGTTGTTTTCTACTGCTGCTGCCACCAAAATTAAAACTGGGGCACTTTTGATGTGCGTACTTGTGTATGTGTGAGTGCATGAGCGTACGTGTGTCCCCCACTCCCTCAGTCAGAGCAGAGGAGAAAACATGAAGAACAACAGCCTAACAACCCCTCCTCCATCTCACAGATTGAGCAGCGAAGTCATGGCAGGAATATGTAGTATGCAGAGTCTGCAGTACCATGCTGTCTTGTCTGTGTCTGCTACTCAGGCCAGGGGTGCTGGGACAGGAAAGTGGAGACGGAGAGGTTGCAGGGGACAGAGGTAGCGGGGGGAGGGGGGGGTAGAGATGCACCAGCAGAGAGAAAACGCTGTGTTGTGTGAGACGAAGAGGAACACGATACCGAGACAACTCTGCAGTACCCGTTTACCCCCTCCCTTTCCCTTTCTTCTTCGCTCTCTCCTCCCCCTCCTTCCCTCTCTCCTTCCTTTCCCTGACAGTCGGCCAAGCCCAAAACAGCAATACTCCCCCCCCGATCGTCTCATATGAAGCTGGCAGGCGATCATCTACCCATCTTCTCATAGCACTACTACAACACCTGACACCCATCCCCCCCATCCCCTTCCCCTCCCTGTTTACCTGCAGGAGCTCCTGTTTCTCTTTCTCCCCGGAGCTGATGGCGTCCCTGATGGACTTAACCTCGTTCAGAATGGCCTGCGCCTCATGGAGCTTGAAGCCGTACGGTGCGCTGGACACCTTGTAGTTGATCCTGGAGGGAGGGGACGGAGGGATAATGTGGGAGAGGGATAACGTGAGGGAGAGAGTGAAACAGAGAAGTTGGAGACTTGTACATTTTTGCTTACAGATTAACAATCTTTAGTTTGGTGTTTGTTTCACTATTTGTATGTATTATGGCTCCCCATTAGCTGGTGCCAAGGCAGCAGCTACTCTTCCAGAGGTCCAGCAAAATTAAGGCAGTTCATACAATTTTAAAAACATTACAATACACTCCAACACTACCACATATCTACAGTACAAATTCCATGTGTACGTGTGTGTGTGTGTGTGTGTGTAGTGCTTATGTTATCAGGTGTGTGTATGCATGTGTCTATGTTTGTGTTGCTTCACAGTCCCCGCTGTTCCATGAGGTGTTTCATTTTTTTAAACAAATTTTACTGCTTGCATCAGTTACTTGATGTGGAATAGAGTTCCATGTAGTCATGGCTCTATGTAGTACTGTAGTCTGTTCTGGACTTGGGGATTGTGATGAGCCAGGAGAGATTGACATGCATATGATTCATGTTAGCTCTCTGTGTACATCCAAGGGCCAGCCGTGCTGCCCTGTTCTGAGCCCATGGCAATTTTCCTAAGTCCCTTTTTGTGGCACCGACCACAGGACTGAACAGTAGTCCAGATGCGACAAAACTAGGGCCTGTAGGACCTGCCTTGTTGATAGGGCTGTTAAGAAGGTAGAGCAGCGCTTTATTATGGACAGACTTCTCCCAATCTTAGCTACTGTTGTATCAATATGTTTTGACCATGACAGTTTACAATCTAAGGTTACTCCAAGCAGCTTTGACACATCAACTTGCTAAATTTCCACATTCTTTACTACAAGCTTGAGGGTTTAGTGAATGATAGTTTTGGAAATATTTAGGACTGACGTATTCCTTGCCACCCACTGAAACTAACTGCAGCTCTTTTAGCTGACATGTATAGTGTCGAGTCATCCGCATACATAGACACACGACATTAGCAGTATGATAATACTACAGCGAAACTTTTAAACCATCCTGATCTAATCTAGACAGGAGTAACAATAACAAAATTAAGGAACCAGGACAGAAACCAAACTAGATTTTAAAGGCCACTGGTGTAGAGAGGAGCCTGAAGCCCAGACAGTCAGCTATACAGGGAGAGACCCTCCGTTGTAGCGGCATCAAATATGTAAAGTCAGTCAACAGCAAGTCAATTATGCAGTGGAATAACAGGTCTTTCCACATTCTTCAGAGAGCAAAGGAGGGAGGGAGGGAGGGAGGGAGGGAGGGGACAGCACTCCTCCACTGCAGGCCAAGGAGAACAAGTGAAGCCTATCAAAGCTTTTCCACCTCAGTATAAATTAATGCGGTTAGATAGAGTTAGGACAGACATAGAATGTTGCTGTATTTGTATATTAATACGGTTTCATGATTGTTGGTAAATGTTTGATAGCAAATGAAGGTTTGAAATTTGATAGCAAAATGAAAGTCATGGAAGAATGGTTGGAATCCAGTCTAACAACTATGTAGCTTGTCATTTATTTTAAAAATAAAAAACTGACTTAACTGAGGCAGGGCCTGTCTTGTCTTTTTCCACAACACAGATTCAAGAGGCGGCACTCAAAGATAAGTGTTCCGCATTTTTTTTTTTTTAAAGGTGATATTTTACCATTTTGAAGGTCACCATCAAATTCACTGTCAGTAAGTGAATGTCAGCGAGCTGCCATTTCGACTATAGAGAGAGATGAGGGCCTGGAGAGTGTTGACAACCTTTTTTTACAGCTGTATTGAAAAAAAGCAGAAGCCTGCTACTACTAAATGTAACTGTGATTGTGTAACGAGGTCGGGTTGCACTTACTCCTTCAGCGTTTCAAAGCCCTGCTTTTTGTACTGCAACTCTTGTTTCATGCAGGCTAGGTCCCTCTTCAGCTTATTCACCTGAGAGAGACACACACACAGGAATAGTTATTTCACTGAAGAGAGAGAAAACAAAAAGCCCAAATCGAGATACTATTGATTACTGGCAATATGATTATATTCGGCTTATTCAACTGAGAGAAACACACTGTATATTTTACTGAAATTAAAAATCCCTAGTTGTAATACTATTTATTACGGAAGATATGATTATCCAGTTATATTTGGTTCAGCTGATCCAAGTAGAACCGATTGTGTTTGTTTCGTGCAGGAAATGTATTTGGATATAACTCACAGTGCGTCTGATCACAAATATGATTAAATATTATTAAAGCAATTGTTTATTTTGTGGGGGAAATGAAAGTGGGGGAAATGTCTACAAATAATCCAAGAGTGTGTTACTGTTGCACAACGCTAACCGGCAGCTCTAGGATTCATCCCAAATGGCACCCCATGTAGTACACTATATGGGGAATGAGGTGCACTTTGGGACCCAGCCCTGGGTGCAGGTCTCAGACAAAGATGTCACTTACACACATTCCTCCTTTACAATGAGAACGAGAGTTGGACACTTAGTCACTTAGCAACAGTCCATTGGACTAAGCCTTTTTCATGCACTAATGTCTGCAAACCTTAGGGATGAGAATTAAGCCAAAATAGGAGACTTAAGGACACATATGGGTATACACATCCATACTGAACACAAGTAATGCAGGCCATAGATGGAGTACGGAGATGGTGTAAAAAGAAGAGTGGTTTCTTACCCTAGTTTTGGAAGTGACTATCTCGGCTTTGAGGATTTCTGGGTCATATTTACTGCTGGAGGACGATCTGGAATTCACTGTGGGAGATAAGAGCCAGGGTGTTATCTAATCCTCTACATCGCTCTATTCAACTTCAAGGCCCTTCTCATCAATCCCGTGTTATCAAACTACTGTAAATCACCACTTCAAGTCTGAGCAATGGCAGAGGATTCCTCTTAGGAATGGAATAAAGTTAAAATTAGTAGGGAGTAGCTTTAATTCCCCCAAAATGTAAATAACTGACAACTTGAGTGAACTACGATGTGCTGTAATGCTGTGATCAAACTGATGTGCACCTCCCCAACAGAGGTGTCAAGTGTTGCATCACTCAGAAGAATAGTAAAAGACTACCAATAACTATAGTTCTCTTCTCCATTGCCGCCTAGTCTCTTTGGCTCCTTGCTCCACATTTACGTGCAGCCCTTCAAGCTTCCTGGCTTCTTTGCCCCCTTTTGACCCTCATCATCCTGGCCACCCTCCCAGCAGGTCCTTACAGCTGGTCTGAGAGGTGGACCTGTCCCTCCACGCGTCGTTGAGCTGGCGGTACTCCTGCTGGGCCAGACGAAGCCGCTGCTCCTTCACCTGGTAGATCTCGTTCTGGGCGCTCAGCGAGTCCTTGGCTACGCCCAGGTACTCCCGCAGCATGACTTCCTGCTCCCGCTGCCACTGGGCACGCGGGTCCTCCAGCTGAGTGCTCTCTGATGGGGGGAGAGGGGGATGAGGAAAGAGAGAGATCAAAGGGAGAGGAAAGGGAGACAGAACAAAATAAACAAAAAGAACGAGAGAAGAAATGTTGAAATCATTTGGGAACTTGATTTGACTGGCCATGTGTTTCTTCACAAATGTGTGATGAATATGAGTGAGGAATATGGGTGATGCAAATGGGTGATGAATATGGGTGCCGGAAATTATGGAGAATTGGACTCACTTGTGTTATGGTCCACATAGTAGGCCCCGACATTGGGGTCGTAGGCCTCCTCCCAACCCACTGGCAGTTCATCTCCAATGCAGTCAGCAAACGTCAGAGGTTTGGTCTGCCTGAAAATCACACAAGAGAAACAACAGTCAACTGATGGTAAGAACTAGTGTCACAGCAAGAGTAAATCAGGATGACCATGACAAGATAGTGGGCCATCCAGGGCCCATGCAAAGATAGATCATTTGGTTGACACTGACAATTTGTGTGTGTGTCTCTAATAGATGGGTCTAATTAGAATAAGTTGGGCTTGCTGCTGGTGCCGGGTCCTTTGAGTGACTGTGTGCACATCATCCCTTTATTTGATTCATTCTCACTGTCACCGTCCTCTCACCTCTGCAAATCCAGTCCCCTAATCACTCGGAGCTGATAGCCGAACTCATCATCACTACCCTCCGAATAGCGCGGACTCGCTGTCTCACTAGGCCAATCAGAGGGCTTTAAAATAGGCCCAGAACTTAGTATAAGGAACTCACTGGCTGTGCATTGGCATGCAAGACCTCTTCCAGTCTGTCTGGAGTGGACACCAGGCTAGACATCTCTTAATCTCTTCAGACAGTGATGAGTCTTCAATAACACATTTGGGAAGTGAGTGAGTGACCCCCCTAAGGCTTCTATAATTGTCTTTTGTGAACCGCATGATAAAACAAATCCTGTTTCTTTACAGCCTTTCCCATAAGCTGTGTGATCCAGGAAATACCAGGCGTGACCCACCCTTAGGAAAGCACTCCCTGGAGGATAGGTTTTTTTGTTGATTCTCTTTCTGTAGAATCTATGTAAACTCAAACTACTAGGCCTACTGTATAGGCAGTATGTGTGAGTTGCTTACAAATACAAGCATTAGTTGGTTTCGCCTAACTAATGCTTCACTGTCTTCAAGAAGCTTAGCTAGCTAACTTGCTATCAAGCTAGCTATGTTTTGACTCAAAGTAAGGGGATGGTTTTTGGAGTTGGCAGGCTTGTTGAATTTGCAGAATTTGAAGTTTTGAGCCATTTTCTCCAGTGGTTAGCTTCAATGTGGACTATTCTGGACTTTCTTGCAGTGTGCTTTTCTGGTGCCTTTGTGGCTGTCAAGGCTTCACCCAGGTGGGTGCTACACATCAGTAGTGGGGGAGTTCTACCCATAGAGTCTGACTTCAGAGACTACTACTGAGAAGCGCTGTTTCAGAGATGGCAAGGGCCCCGGTTCCCTGATGAAAGGCTCTGGACCAGTCTGTAACCCCCTCAGTTTCATGATAAAACCCCCTGAATGTACCCCCCTCAGTTTAATCTCCGAACTGCCTCTATTTCACTTTTCCTCCTGGCGCTGACTGCTCAAGCCATGAATTAACTACCCTGTTTCCCCGCAAAGGTTGGCATTTATCCATTTTGAACTTGACGGGAAAGTGTACGCATCTCCACACAAATCGCAGACCATGAATACGGACAACTTCTTGTGGTTGATCAACTGTATTGCAAGCAAATAGTTATTTTGGGGGAAATTATAATAATGGTAGACTAATAAAATACATTAAAACTTAGGCCTAATGATAAAACAGATGCATTTGCATCTTTGGTGCGTAAAACCCGTGAATTCAGACAAATAAAAAGTTGTAATGGGTCCACACTCAAAAATATGTCAAAGCTTACTTCCTTTTGTTATTGTTTATTCATTTTCACTACATCAGGAATAGGGTACACAGACGTTTCAGCTTTGCAGCCTTATTCAGTGTGTAGGTGTAAATCTTTTACATTCAAAACAGCATTTGTAGGGAACACAGGTGAACAACTGGTGAGCAACAGGTGCTTCTAATCAGTTTTTGTTGCCATAAACGGTGAATGGGGGTCATTTTCCAGGCGGGGTTGTAACGCTTCTTCACGAGCGCAGAAATATAGTATGGCTATGATTTATCAATGAAAACATGTGTATATGTTGCGTGCGACAGTTTGAAATCCTAACAGTTTGTTGCGCACGCAAATCCTAGAATTTCCACGTAAGGCAACATTTTTATTTAGGCATGGTTGATAAACGAGGCCCTAGGTGAGCTGCAGCATTACTAGTTAGTTGAGTTTCAGTGTAAAAAAACACTAGGCAGATTTGCTTACAAAGTCAAAAACAGGTGATAATTGCTCTAATGCAAAGCGACAACGCTTGCGGCAGAGTGCAAACATAGGGGAGCATAACTGAATGATGAGTCAGACTTTCATTCATCGCACTATAAATTCCTCAAGTCAAATTTATGAGGCTCCAACATACACTTCATAGCGCTCAAGGTCCAACAATAAAGTAGAGCTGCTGGCTGCTTCAGGTCCCCTCCTGCAACGGCTCAGTATCTGGGAGATAACATTCCATTCAACTGACAGAATGCGTTGAGTGCGTGCGTCACCATGAGGGTGGATAAACAATATGTCTGGCTGAGGTATGCGAATGCAGCCCAGAGAGATAGCGACAGGGCAGGGTCCCACAAGATGTTTGCATGGTATGAATGTTGGGCTGAGTCCTCCAGTTACCATCTCCATTAAGCCTAACAGGCTTCATTCTTGCACTTAAAGGATAACATTCCTCAGGTTTGATAGGCTAAGGAGACCAAAGATCAAATGTTTATGATTACATGGTCAGATTGCCATACTACAATACCTTGGGATATCTTGTAGTATTTAAAAATGCGATATAACCTGTAATAGCTGTAGAATGTATAATACCAGTATAATAGAACTTTGGGCACACTTGGCTGGTACATTCTTTGGTTCCATAGTGAGAGGTGTTTGTGGAAGCACATTTTCCAACAATAGGACTGACCAGTCTAACGGGAATTCGTTATAATCATCAGTAGGCCTCCTAATCATATCTTCTCATCAGCTGTTGCTCAGCACAGCCAAAGAAATGTCCCAGTGCTAAACAGCAGTAGAAAAATATGTAAAAGTCCAATAGCAGTTTTGGGCTAGTCTGGTCTGGTTATGTCAGTCGGAGTTCACAACTTTGAGAATGGCTGTGTCATCTCAGACTTAGTACTCTGGGCAAGCTTCATGTTCTACTATGCTAATGATGGATATGTGTGCTGACTGAAACAATGACAGCCACCAAGGGAAACAGGACTGACCTTTGACAGAAAGCCTATTTTTTAAATCTAGCAATATAATATGGAGGCCTTTCCTTATCCAAAACCAAGGATGAATGAAAAAAAAAATCCCCCATAATCTCAAGCATTCCAGAACTAAGCAATTAAAGAGATTTTGTGTCAAAGTCTGAGGGGATTTAAGTAAGTGGTAAAACGAAATTAGTTTCACAGTATGGTTGACAGTGAGTTTCTATACAAAAGAGACCCTGGCTGTCATGACCCTGTTCTAAGTATTGTAAACCTATTACACTAAAAGATTACGAGGGGGAAAAAACTAACTCAAACCTCGAGGGCTAATTTATAATTACAAGAATGTAAATGAATGACGCGTTAACCATGAGGCACATTCCAGAGGAAAATCTTGATGTTTTTTTCCATCAACATCCAGGCTTGATTTATAGTAGCCTGGGAAGCCGCTATGGATCTCCACTATCATATGGGCTTAACGTGCCAAGGCAGTAATAATACACTTGTCCTCCGGCGCTCGGTTCGTACATAAAACACCCTCCATTCAGGTTGCAAAAGCATCGGTTTCCTCCTTAAATACCTTTAATGGAAAAAACTGGTAAAGTATGCGTACTGTAATTAAACACAATTTACCACCACCATTTTCGGACAACTTCTGGTTGTTGCATGCGGGGCGCAACATCAGGAAGTAGCATTAGCCACTCTAGCATGAGGATGGAAAATTGTGTTTTATTACAATATGCTAAATGCCATTAAAGCTAGTTTGAGGAAACCGATGTCTATGCAGCCTGAATGGAGGATGTTTTTTGTTCGAACTGGTCGCCGGGGTACACTAGTTTGTTACCGGCTGGGCACATTAAGCCCACTCGCTGCTTCCCAGGCTAGATATATAGCTTACTTTGTGTGTGACACCTAAGAAAATGTGATGTGAACTCAAATATTACAGTTGAGTCCATTCATTAAGTGCCAAGTGAACAATTAGATTATGAACACTTGATGGATGCTGTCGGTTGTTGCTAGCGCATATCAATCTATCAGCAAGACTCAACTGCTTTTATGGTCACTGCAATATCATACCTGTCTCTTGGATCAATCCAACTAGTGGCGTGGTTTATGTGGTCGATGTAGTAGACTTTCCCGTCAAAATCCCGGGATTCTTCCCAACCCTCTGGTAGTGGTAACTCCTTCCTTGGCATGTCAGACGAGTCTCCATGTAATATTCTCTGCAAGTCCTCTAAATTCTATCGAAGGTAAACCACGTCTTGTTGTGTGGAATATCTTAAAATCCCAAATGTGAAAACCATCACTCGTTTCCATCAATTCACAAATGTTGACATGTGTGTGTGTGTTGGATTACGTTATAATCCATAAATAGAAAAGGTTTGCCAAAAAGTGGGTGTTTTCACAACGAAGCAATGTGATACAATTATCTAAATGAAACAATGTTTCCAGCACTGATGCGTAAATTATTTCTCTACAGAATACTAGTTATGTTTTAGCCGTTTAACTCAGCAGTAGGCTAATATTACAAACATGATCACATTGGAATTGAGAGAGTGAGTAATGTTCCACGAGATAAATCCCTAATGCACATTTGAAATCCCCGTTGTTCAACGCTCATTTGTTCGTATATGTACAATACATTGTAGAACATAACGAAAATGAAAAACTTAATTATAACTTTTCAAGCGGGTTGTTCTTTGATTGTGCCGGGACAGCTCGACTCCTTTCTGGATATTCAGATGAACCGAAAAGTGTATTTGAAATCTAAACAATCCTGCTAAGGTTTGGAGTACGAGTAGAAAGGTCTCACCATCCAACAAGAAGATTTTCTTAAAAATGTTAGAGCCCTTTTCGCTAACTGGCCACCATGTTTAGCTAGCGAGAACTATGCTAACCAGTCAGCTAGCAAGTAACCCTCTCGTGCTCTATCAAATATTCCCTTATTCCACAGAATTAAGCGGCATTTATCTCCACATTCACGGTAAATGTTCGTGCAAAGGTCCGGTAAATCCACATTGAAGTTGTCTACTTAACTAGCTATCTATAATCGTTTGTTTAAAAAAAAAAATAATAATTTTCTCCTTTAAGGGGCAGTGGCAAGTCGCCTTCCAGAGTACTGTTTCGGTTGGTCGCGATTCGCACCCGTGTGAAGCTAGCCACAATAAATGTGCCTTCAGAATAAAGGTCCCCCATTGAAAGTGATTCAAACCAATACAAATAGTGGAATCGTGCCAGATTTGGACAATGTTAAACAAGGTCGGAATGTTGTTATATAAATTCAACAAAATATAATAATTAGTTAATGTGGCTCATTTCGCACTGGTTTTTGGAGTCTGACATTAAGAGCTAAGATTCTAACATTTGTGTAAACTTTACGTAGTTGTGTTCAATGGGTTTCACAGAGTAGCTGATATCCGCATTTCATGGGTGCACAATCTCTAGTTTAGGCTGTACAGTACAATATGAATGTTCAAAATGCACAATATGCGGTAAAGTGAGTGGATATAGCACACTTAAAGTTCCCTAATAAGAGCTAAGATGCTTATATTTGTGTAAGCTCTACATAGTTGTGTTCTGTGGGTGTCACAGAGTAGGCTGATACCCCCATTTCATGGGTGCACAATCCATAGATTAGGCTGTACAGTACAATATGAATCTCCAATACACACAATAGACTGACTGGAAAGGTGATTTCCCATAGTCAAAGTCCTGCAATAAGAGCTAAGACGCTAATATTTGTGTAAACTCTACGCAGTTGTGTTCTGTGAGTGTCACTGAGTAGGCTGATAGACCATTTCATGGGTGCATTATCCATAGGTTAGGCTGTACAGTGCAAGTATGCCCCCAATGCAATTCTAAAGTCTAATACATAGGCTACACAGTGTAATTTCAACAGATTTCTACTTTTTGGTGTAAAATTAACTCATTGTTTTTCATAACAACGTTCCGAACTTGTTTAGCATTATCTAGTCCAAATATAGCATGATTCCACTTTTTGTTTCAATCATTCAATTAAGGACTTTAATTTTGAAGGCAACCCGTAAATTCCTCCAGTGTGGCTAATCCTTATTGTGGCTACCTTCACACAGGCTCGCGATGCTGTTGAATGACGTTATACAGGTGCTTCTCTGCTTTGGGGGCTCATTTATATTTATAACTTTTGCCTGAATTTCACATGAAATATCTGCATGTGACATTTCTGAAAAGACTGCGTACGTCAAAACATATTGAGATTTATATACTTGGCGCACACCATACATGCGCATGTTTCCCGTTATAAAATCAGACCTGTCGTAAACTGTGCGCATCGTGAAAAAGCATTATAATTCTGCCCGGAAAACTGCCACAGCCATAAAGTCAAAATTGCCTTTTTTATTTATTTATTTTTTTAGCTTTTTGGTCTTAACTTAAGGTTAGGGTTAGGCATACGGTTAGCAGTGTGGTTAAGGTTAACTTCAGGGTTAGGTTGAGGGACTTTTGCTTTAGGATGTTAACAAGGCACACTTCATCTCAACTCCTTCTCCACATTTACTGGATTGGTTGAACAGTGCAGAAGAGAACCTCCCACGACAGTTTTTTTTCTTCTTGTCAAAACCAGTATGCAGGGAATCTAGTTTGAGGCGTTTATTTTATGCCTGCTATGTTAGGTTATGGTGACAATAACGCCCTTATTAGATGTGCACTTGTTGAAGGCAAAGCACTACTCTAGATTTCTTACATACTCTTATTAATGGGACTTATGACAGCAAAAGTCCCAGTTTAAATCTTCATCATACTGTACTTCTGACTTTTTAGTGTGGCTTGTGAAAGCAGCCATACTTTAAAAATTGCACAAATAATTTCTGATTTATAGTTATTGTGTGGCTTGCAAAAGCAGCCACATTTCAATATTGTACAAATTATTTTGGACTTATTTTTATTATTATTATTTTGAACACGCCATTCACACTTGCTTGTTTACAACTTTTTTACTTTTTTGCCCTCCATCCATTTGCATGGGATTTCCTCAGTATTCTGTCCCCATTGTGACATCATCACTTCCATCTTCCATTAACTGTAAATGCAACAAAGCAACTTTTGACACAAATTAGCTACTTTGACCACTTTTTACATACCAAAAGTTGTGCCCACTAGTGACCACAACTACTCACCACAACTACTGAAGCACACAACTACTGACCACAACCACACAACTACTGACCACAACTACTGACAACAACCACACAACTACTGAACCACACAACTACTGACCACAACCACACAGCTACTGACCACAACTACTGACCACAACCACAAAACTACTGACCACAACCCCACAACTACTGAACCATACAACTACTGACCACAACCACACAGCTACTGACCACAACTACTGACCACAAACACACAACTACTGACCACAAGCACACAATTAATGACCACACAACTACTGACCACAATTACTGACTAAAGGTACTGAACACAATCACTGACAAATCACTGACCACAATCACTGACCACAACCACTGATCAACCACACAACTAGTGGCCACACAACTACTGAACACAACCACACAACTACTGGCCACAACTACTGACAACAACCACACAACTACTGACCACAGTTACTGACCACAACCACACAACTACTGGTCACAACTATTGACCACAGCTGCTGCAAACAACTCCTGACCACAACCACACAACTACTGACCACAACTACTGACCACAACCACTAATCTACTGACAACAACTACTGAACCACAACTCCTGACCACAACCACACAACTAATGACCACAAATACTGACCACAACCACTAAACTACTGACAACAACTACTGAACCACACAACTACTGACAACAACTACTGACAACAACCACACAACTAATGACCATAACCACACAATTACTGACCAAACAACTATTGACCACTACTGACTAGGGTTGCAAAGGGTCGGAAACTTTCCGGTAAATTTACGGAATTTCTTGTGGCATATTTTGGTTAAACTATCCCCAATTCAATGGAATTGCAACCCTCTGCATGCACAGTGCATTCTTCCATCACATGTACAGCAGATTCTCAAGATCTTGCACACTAATGAGATGCTATTGAGCCCACACTACTACACTGTCTGAGCCAAGGACTACATGCTTTCTTTTAAGTTTTGATTACAATACTGGGTGGGGTGAATATATTGCAAAGTGTGTTTAAATAGTTTCTAACGTGTTAATTTCTGCTAGTTAGATTTTGTTACCATGTGGGATTTAGCTTGCTTGAACCTGCTAAACGAGGAGTGTTAATTCACCTGTTCCATACATGTTTCATTTAAAAAAATGTATCTTACAAAGGAGTTGTTTAATCTAACTGTTAACTATTTATCTGTACATGGAATTGTATTTGGGGTTTTTTAACCCCAAATACAATCTAATCTTCACAGGAAAATGCCACAGGCACTATCTGATGTGTGGATACATTTCACTGCAGCTAATGTAGAAGGATATTTGCAATACTGTGCCAAATCATATGTGAAGCATGCAACAAAGATGCAGAATCATCTGGCCAAGTGCATAAAGTTCCCTCAGCGCTCACAACAAGCAACCTCTGACAAAAGTCCCTCTACTTCTATTCGAGGTAAAAATTAGGAATCAGCCACCTTATCGATAGCAACAGCTCATGGTCCTCTTGGAATCAGAAGTTTTTTTGACTCAATGGAGGAACGTAGTCAGAGAAATGCTGATGAATGTCTTGCTCGAGCTGTGTATGCAACTGGTTCACCTCTGATGCTCACAGGCAATGTGTATTGGAAGATATTTGAGGTGAGGTGGTGTTGTCATCATGTTTGACAGTCTCCTGGAGGGGAAGGAGTCTCTCCAAGAAATTACCATATCACAGTCTGCAGATATGGACAGCCCCATCAAGAGGATCCTCCTGGATGATGTATTTTGGGAGAGAGAGTGGTAAGCAGCCTGAAACTCCTGAAACCTATAGCAGTAGACATTGCACTGATTGAGGGAGACAATGCCATTCTGTCTGATGTTCAGACTCTGCTTGCAGATGTAAGAGAATAAATCCGTACTGCCCTGCCCACTTCACTGTTGCTCCAAGCAGAGGAAACTGCAGTACTGAAATACATCAAAAAGTGTGAAGACATCTGCCTATAGCCCAAACACGCCGCAGCGTACATGTTGGACCCCAAGTATGCTGGCAAGAGCATGCTGTCTGGTGCAGAGATCAACAAGGCCTATGGTGTCATCACTACCATGTCTCGCCACCTTGGCCTGGATGAGGGCAAGGTTCTTGGCAGTCTGGCGAAGTACACTTCCAAGCAAGGGCTTTAGGATGGAGATGCAATATGGCAGTCGTTCCAACATATCTCATCAGTCACCTGGTGGAAGGGACTTTGTGTCACCCCTGCTCCCGCTCTCCCTCCCTGGCGCTTGAGGGCGCCAGGCTGCCCTGCACTACGCACTCCTGCTACCATCATTACGCACACCTGCTTCCCTAGTCACGCGCATCAGCGATTATTGGACTCACCTGGACTCATATCTGTCTGTTCCCCATTAATTGTTGTATGTCGTTTGTTTGCCCGGTTCTGACGCTGTTCCTGTCTTGTTCTATGTCCGTGCAATTAAATGTTAAATTCCCCGTACCTGCTTCTCATCTCCAGCGTCGGTCCTTTCACATTGTGGATCTGAGGCTCTTTTCCCTGTTGCCTCCATCATCCTCCAAATCCCACCAACATCAGCAGCCTCAGAGCACAATTGGTCCTTGTTTGGGAACACACACACCAAAGCATGCAACAGGCTGACCAATACAAGGGTTGAGAAATTGGTGGCCATCCGGGCAAATTTGAGGCTTTTTGAGCCTGACAACGAGCCATCCTCAACAAGGTTGGAAAGTGACAGTGAAGATGAGGCCTCAGAGTCTGATGTTCAAGAGGTTGAGAAGGTCCAGGGAGAATTTAATCATTTGCAATTATGTCTACTTATGATAAGGTAAAATGTTTATGTTTCTGTCTCCATATGATATGGTAAATATATCCAATAAACATCTACATTTAAATGGTATTAATATTAATTTGCAAATATATTTCAGTTAATTCCCATATATTCCAGTTAATTCCCATATATTCCCACGGAAAGTTTCCACCTCTGAATATTCTCCATAAATGTGCAACCCTACTACTGACCATAACAACTGACCACTGCTGACCTTAACTACTGACCATAACTACACAATTACTGGCCAAACAACTACTTACCATTACTGACCACAACCACACAAGTACTGACCACAACTACTGACCACACAACTACTGAAGCACACAACTAATGACCACAACCACAAAATTACTGACCACAAAAACTGATCACTACAGACCACAACTACTGAACACAGCTACTGAACACACATCTAATGACCACACAACACAACCACTTTCATGGTGGGGAAGAAACGGTGTTGTTGTCACGGAAGAAGTTGACCGAGTTTTGAAATCTGTGGTATGCCCAGTTGAAGCAGAGAGATGATTGCCAAATGCGGAGAGAGTCCAAAAACAGAACACAGAAAGAAATAAAACACCTATCCCGGATTACATCTTCAAACTAAGGGCATCCATGCCAACCATGACAGACGGAGAAGCGTTGTATATATACGGGTAAGAGTCTATCTACATTTTCAGATATTATGCATTTCTACTTTTGTCAGAAAGTCAATTTCATTGCAAGTTAAAGCATACTGTTAGCTAGCTAACACTACGTGTAGGAGCTCTGGAAAGAGGCCCGAGTTCCTGAGTTGGAATTCCGAGTTGGATGACTGTTCTAATACATTTTTCTAATACAGTTAGTTTTTTTCAGAGTTCCCAATTGTTTTGAATGCGGCATTAGCTTTGGGATTATGGGTCATTGTTTAGCTAGCTAGCTAGCTACATGTCTGAACAAAAAACTCCACTATGCCTTTCACTGTACCGTTTACACCTTCTGTATCCTGTGCATGTGACAAAGAAACTTAGAAATAGTGTGTGTTTACCAGAGACTGTGAAGAACAACATAACCTGCACCAAAGTAAGATTAGGATATATGCCAAGGACTTGTTAAAGTTTATTTTTACTACTACTTTTTGCTACTACTTTCACCATTTTTAGTCTTGAAATCTTTGGTTGTTTACTACACTGTGAATCCTTAAAGATAAGGCTTAAGAGGGTGTGAACAATGCTGAATGGGTGTAGACAAAGAAGAGCTCTCCAGTAGGTGTACAAAAACATTCACAGGCCTTTTTCTCAAAAGTTGGGTTACAAGCTTATCAACATATAAAGCAGAATTACTTTCTCATTGTTCCTCAGTAACATTTTCTAGCTCTGAGTCTTTTCTGTTTTTTTTCAACATTTTCAAATTTTGCTACAAAAGGCCGAATCGAGATGGTCAGTCACATATTTATTTTGTAAAGTGGTTTCTTGCATCAAACTATTTTCTGACCACACAATTACTGAACACAACCGCACAACTGCTGACCACATCTAGTGACCACAACCACAAAACTAGTGTAATCTTTTCCCATTTTTATCCAATCAGAATGACTGTTCATCGCAACACAACAATTTTAATCTCTACCCTAAACTACTTGATACTTCCTATTTTCCAGCATATGCTCGCAGCCTCAGACAAGGCGGTTCCCTCCGATTGACGTCTCCGCTGTCTTGTTCTTACTGGTTTTACATTTTTCCTTCAACTGTTCACAATTCCTTCTATGACTAATTTTCTTCACATGATTTAGGGTTTCTGATCTGGTCTTTTCACCTTAAATCACTAGCCTCATTCCTAAGCATTATAAATTGGGTTCCTGCGGTACGATCATGATAGCTTGCACTTAAACTTATCCTTTCTCTTGCTTTATGCTTATATTTATTCACGCTCAACCACTCAACTACTCTGCTCCTCATCATTCATTCTCTTTTCAACCTTCCTATTCAACCCTCGGTTTCATTCCTCTCCTTTATTAAGTAATATAAAGGTGCTATCTTACCCATCTAAACTACACTGGTCTTTCAGGACTGGAGCAGTAACCACCACAGCTACATTAGGTATAATTCCACCATCACTCTCCTGAAACCAGGTCGCTGGCTATGCTCTGCTGCACCTCACTTGTTAGGCCCAATCTATTTGACTTCTTCTCAGCAATGGCTACTTACCATAGCTAATTTATTTGGCGAGTTTCCAATGACACGCATGTATGTTGCGGTCATTCATATTACACCCGGCTTTTGGGTCAGACCCCTTTTGGCATGCGTCCCCATCGCTCATTTACTGCATGCACGACTGGGTTCGAAGAAGCAAACGTCTTTGACAAATCACACTACTATGTGTGGTTGGTTTCAACATGGCATCACATTTCTTCTAAATAAATCAGCGTAACAATGCGAGGAACTTAGCAGGTCCACATTGGGCCGGGACTCGGGCAGGTGCCCATACCGTCCTGCATTTCAGTGTGCACTGTTGGTTCTAACTCTCGGTTAGCGTGTCATGTCAATCATTACGGCATGCACTGTTGGATTCAATTCTAGGTTAGCGTTTCATGTTAATCATGCATGTCTCTTACTGCATGCGTGGCATATGATAATTTCCATTACAGTAGAATTGCACTTTTGTTCTATTCTTCACATGCATCTCTTCAACATCTATTTATCTTGTCTTTAATCTTTAGATCCAACCATTGCTCCGCCATGACCCTTCTCCCTGTTGAGTAACTTATTTTTTTTTTTGGGGGGGGGGGGCCAGCACAGGGGGTCATCAGCATCTGGGTCTGAGGAGCATTCCTTGGAGATGAGGCCTACCCCAAACTATTCAATAAAATGCCTTATTATATTCTGTCTATGTTGTCATTCGGTTAAGCCTGTACTCGATTTAATTATATAAATTAGCATAAAATAACTCACCAACAGTAACTCTTGAACCATTCAAGCTAGAGACACCAAACCAATTTTCAAATTATCAGGCTATTCTAACTTCAAATTCTTAAATAGCTACTATAACTATATAAATTAGCATAAAATAACTATCCAACAGTAACTCTAGAGACACCAAACCAACATTCTCATGTGCAGGCTATCCTATCCAATCAATCAGCCAATTATTCAATACATTTTTCCATCTACCTACTTTTTCAAATACAGTTTAACCAGTCACTACCCTTACTACTGCAGTCACTACCATTACTATAAGTTACTTTAAACCATAAATACTTTTGAAAAAGCTAGCAAGCACACACATTTTCTTCATGAAATGTACTTCTCTAGTTTGCTGTTTGTTTTGTAATTAGGCCACAAAGTTTCTAAAATAGAGGGCCATGACAAATTAGATAAAAAAGTTCTTGAAGGTGTCGCCAGAATGTTTTGCAGTGACTCAGTCTTTCGCTGGTAAGAGTTGACTATTTCTGAAATAAAACTATGGTTTGCAGAACATTTTATTTAAAAAAATATATACATTTCCTTTTCCCCCCAACCTAAATATGCTGCACTGCCCTCGAATTCTGAGACATTATCTTGGCCTACTCTAGACATTTGAAATAACAAAGTGAACCCTCTGTTCTACTGTTACCTTCTAATGTAACATTTTAACCGAGCTCCGGATCTGATCATATATAGCAAAATACTTGGAATAGCATATCTATTTACTACTGTGAAGAAGGTCCAATTAAAGATGCAATATGTACATTTTTGGGCGACCCAACCAAATTCACAGATGTTAGGTCATTCTCAATGAAACCAAGTCTATGAAGCGGTAGATTTGTTCTATGTGCGGTATTTTTATGTTTTTAAGTTTAGTTTTTGCATCTTTTACTTTCAGTTTTGTACAACAGCTGAAAATACAATATTTTTGGTTATGGAAAATACATTTCACAGCGGTTTAGATGGTTTAGTCACAAGCTGAAATTGCCTAACTATTAAAACGTTTGCAATCAGGAAATGGTGGCGCTATTTCTGCACAGTGAATCTTTAAATTAATTGTATCCTAATTTGTTGTATATGCTACTTCGGGAGTATGAAACCATCAGTCAGAAAAAGGTGAGGAATTTATTCTGCAATGATCATGTAAATAAAATAATCTGGGAATCAATTCAATTTCATTTAATTGCAATGATCAAATAAATATATTATTGCTCTTCCCACTAACAGCAAATTATTAAATATTGTTGTATATTCCTATGGGGGGGTGGGGGGGTTAAGCACATTCTCTGGTCAAGTAGCCTACATTTTTATTTTATTTTTTATAAATGACAACTTTTGCGTGAAAACTCGCGCATGCATGTTTTAGAGTATATTTTGTATTTACGTGTGTATAAATGAGGCCCTGTGCGTAAATTTTATTTCACCATATGTATCCTAGAATATTAATGTTTGGTTTGATTTTAAATGTGAAATAATGTGGAATTGGCTTGGTGAAAAATTCGTGTTGCGTACATGACGCCTTGCAATTTTATTGAAGGCGTTCCTCATTTTATTTATTGAAGGTGTTCCTAATTTTACACAGTTTAGTGTCGTTTACAAAGGTTGTCAATATTTACACATGTTTACGTGTTTTAATTATAGGCCATTATAATCAGGTTACAAACTCCAGTCCAAAAGAAAACAGGACATCTGTGATAGTAAATTGCACTGTCTGTAGGGTAAATATTGAGGTCCTATTATATAGCAAATATGTTTTATTTCAAGGGAACTGACATTCCTTTTTGCAATTACATTCAAAGTTGACTCGGAGGCTTCGTAGCTGTTGTTGCGCAGCCCATACCCTCTGCTGTCGTCACGAATCGAACCAACTAAAGAGTACAAGGAGGGTGCTGGCGGGGCTCTTTTCAACACAAACAAAGCGGAGAGATCAGGTGCACTGTCCACAGTCGAAATCATTAGATAATTTCATAGTTTGTTCTTAGCTGTTGTGTCCTGGAACGCAACATTCTCCGGCGTTCCAGAAGTGCCACATGGTTCTGCTTCGCCACATATCCATCGCCCTAACTGCAGCGGTGGCTGCATTCGGGTCCGTGCTGTTTATCGCCTTAAATTATTTCTACAGAAGGCGAATATGGTCTCCGGAAGCGGAATATTACATGATCAAAGAGGTAAGCTTGGCCATGTAGGAATGTTCAGTCGGCATAAGTGTCTGGCTCTGGCACCGGTTATATCAGGATTCTCTAAGTGCCAGTGCAGTTCTAGTTCTGTAGGGGCGCCAGTGGCGTCGAACGCATGGCAGGCAGACGATTTAACGGATCAGTTATGTCTCGACATGGAGCCTTCCAGCCAAGACGATACATATGACATTAATGATGAGCGTTCATCTCAGACCATGAGATGACCATGTTGATAACAAATGTACAATCTGACTTGATGATGACAATGAAGGGTTTTGATAAAGATTGATGCACATAATGAGAATCATACAGGTTTAGGGTCCAAGAAAGCTACAAGAAAATACACACTAATAGTCTAATGTTAATGGAGAAAATGCAAATCACTCCAAAGTAAATAACAGTCACAGTAATAATTGCCTGTAGAAACATTTCCTCTGACTAGAACCTATACAGACCTGTTACCTGAAATTAACTAATATGATTTTCAGGAGCTCAATGGTCTTGATTCAAACAGAGGCCAGATTAGGCTACAGTTAATGTAATCAAGGAAGAATTGCTGAGAAACTTGTTGACTCCTCAAATTTGTCACCCGCCTATAGTGTGCCACTCACAAACCGATGAGATGGTATAGAGCTGATGTAACTAACAGTGCTGCCATAACAACATGACATAGTGGTCAAAGTGCAAATGCAGTTATTGTGGAACAAGTAGACAGCTATTGGCGGTTTAGTTTATTAGGATCCCCATTAGCTACTGCAAATGCAGCAGCTACTCTTCCTGGGATCCACATTAAACATACAAATACACAAAAGTACAGAACAGTAATAGACAAGAACAACATAAGACATTACATTAAATTCAAAATAAAAATAAGAGTTATATATAGCAACAAAAATACTATTTACACACTACTCACATTTATATTATTTACAGTACTGTTAAATTAGATCTTTAGAAAGAGGAGATGCACTTTGATACAATATGTTTTTCATCAGTTTTTTAAAGCTAAACTTGCTTTTTGCCTGAGTAACCTCTGGTGGCAGAGCATACCACGATGACATGGTGAGCGATGCATTAAACCTTTTTTTGGTTTGAGTACTGTGGGGTCACAACAACAGAGGCTGCTGCCTGCTACAGAGGCTGCTGCCTGCTACAGTACCAGTCAAAAGTTTGGACACACTTACTCATTCAAGGGTTTTTCTATATTTGTACTATTTTCTACATAGTAGAATAATAGTGAAGACATCTAAACTATGAAATAACACAACCAAAAAAGTGTTAAACAAATCAAAATATGTTATATTTTAGATTCTTCAAAGTAGCCACCATTTGCCTTGATGTACAGTTGAAGTCGGAAGTTTCTAATTTTTCAACCACTCCACAGATTTCCTTTTAACAAACTATAGTTTTGGCAAGTCGGTTAGGACAGATTATTTCACTTATAATTCACTATATCACAATTCCAGTGGGTCAGAAGTTGACATACACTAAATTGACTGTGCCTTTAAACAGCTTGGGAAATTCCAGAAAATGATGTCATGGCTTTAGAAGCTTCTGATAGACTAATTGACATTTAAGTCAATTGGAGGCGTACTGTGTATTTCAAGGCCTACCTTCAAACTAAGTGCCTCTTTGCTCGTCATCATGGGAAAATCAAAATAAATCAGTGAAGACCTCAGAAAAAGAATTGTAGACCTCCACAAGTCTGGTTCATCCTTGGGAGCAATTTCCAAACGCCTGAAGGTACCACGTTCATCTGTACAAACAATAGTACGCAAGTATAAACACCATGGGACCACGCAGGCGTCATACTGCTCAGGAAGGAGACGCGTTCTGTCTACTAGAGATTAATGTATTTGGTGCGAAAAGTGCAAATCAATCGCAGAACAACAGCAAAGGACTTTGTGAAGATGCTGGAGGAAACAGGTACAAAAGTATCTATATTCACAGTAAAACAACAGCAAGGAAGAAGCCACTGCTCCAAACCGCCATACACCAGTTCTGTCAGGAGGAATGGGCCAAAATTCACCCAACTTATTGTGGGAAGCTTGTGGAAGGCTACCCGAAACGTTTGACCCAAGTTAAACAATTTAAAATGCAATGCTACCAAATACTAATTGAGTGTATGTTAACTTCTAACCCACTGGGAATGTGATGAAAGAAATAAAAGCTGAAATAAATCATTCCCTCTACTATTATTCTGACATTTCACATTCTTAAAATAAAGTGGTGATCCTAATTGACCCAAGACAGGGAATTTTAACTAGGATTAAATGTCAGGAATTGTGAAAAACTGAGTTTAAAATGTATTTGGCTAAGGTGTATGTAAACTTCCGACTTCAACTGTATACCCAATACACACAAATCTAAGTAAGGAATGGAATTATACATATATGGACGAGCGATGTCAGAGCGGCATGGACTAAGATACAGTAGAATAGTATAGAATACAGTATATACTGTACATATGAGAGGAGTAATGCAAGATATGTAAACATTATCAAAGTGACTAGTGTTCCATTTCTTAAAGTGGCCAGTGATTTCTAGTTTATGTCTATAGGCAGCAGCCTCTAATGTGCTAGTGTTGGCTGTTTAACAGTCTAAGATAAAAGCTGTTTTTCAGTCTCTCGGTCCCAGCTTTGATGCACCTGTACTGACCTTGCCTTCAGGATGATAGCGGGGCGAATAGGCAGTGGCTCGGGTGGTTGATGTCCTTGATGATCTTTTTGGCTTTCCTGTGACATCGGGTGCTGTAGGTGTCCTGGAGGGCGGGTAGTTTGCCCAGTATTGCGTTGGGCAGACCGCACCACCATCTAGAGAGCCTTGCGGTTGCGGGCAGTGCAGTTGCCGTACCAGGCGGTGAGACAGCCCGACAGTATGCTCTCAATTGTGGATCTGTAAACGTTTTTGAGGGTTTTAGGTGCCAAGCCAAATGTCTTCATTCTCATGAGGTTGAAGAGGCTCTGTTGCGCCTTCTTCACCACACTGTCTGTGTGGGTGGTCCATTTCAGTTTGTCAGTGATGTGTACGCCAAGGAACTTGAAGCTTTCCATCTTCTCCACTGCGGTCCCGTCAATGTGGATAGGGGGGTACCCTCTGCTGTTTCTTGAAGTCCACGATCATCTCGTTTGTTTTGTTGACGTTGCGTGAGAGGTTATTTTCCTGGCACCACACTCTCAGAGCCTTCACCTCACCGCAAACTTGATGATTGAGTTGGAGGCGTGCTTGGCCACGCAGTCATGGGTGAACAGGGAGTACAGGAGTGGGCTGAGCACGCAGAACCTCCAGGCTGTGTAAGGCCTATTTTACCAAGAAGGAGAATGATCGAGTGCTGCAGGAAAAGTAGCCAACAAGTGCTCAGCGTATGTGGGAACTCCTTCAAGACTGTTGGAATAGCATTCCAGGTGAAGCTGGTTGAGAGAATGCCAAGAGTGTGCAAAGCTGTCATCAAGGCAAAGGGTGGCTACTTTGAAGAATCTAAAATATAACATATATTTGATTTGTTTAACACTTTTTTGTTTACTACATGATTCCATATGTGTTATTTCATAGTTTTGATGTCTTCACTATTATCATACAATGTAGAAATTAGTAAGAATTAAATGAGTAGGTGTTCTAAAACTTTTGCAGTTCTGCACTGTACAGGAATAACAATGATCTATATATCTATACCTTTGAGAAGAAAGGAAAATGGGATAAGATAACATCATGTTAATGTTGTGAGAGAACAGGCGTTCTGATGGCATCCTGCTGTGTGTGCGTGTTTTGAGCAGGAGCAGGAGGAGGGTGGACAGCGCCAGGTGCTAGTTCTTGGCCTAGACGGCGCTGGGAAGAGCAGTATGCTGCAGGGTCTGACAGCCACAGACGGAGACAAGAGAGGGCACTGCCATCCCACCAAGGGCTTCAAATTTATGAGCCTCAGTGCCCCTGCCTGTCAGCTACATTTCCTAGAAAGTAAGCTACGCAGTTTGCACACCAGATTTCTGCATATGCTTGCAGGGCAATTCAACCGGCCTGTAAGACTCCATGCAGAGTGGCCCTGAAAATGCCAGTGGCTTTACCAAAAACATTATAATCATGTGCCTTTGCTTAGACTCACTCATACGTTTGGACAACAACACGCATCATTGACCTTTTCTTGAGTGGAGTAATTCATTTAGCCTTCTTGTAGTGTGTCAAACAAATAAGAAAGTAGAAATCACAGGTTCATACATCTTCCTTACTGCCTAGCAACACTTCTCAAGTTACCTGCTCACCCCTGTCTGCTGTCTTCCAGTTGGAGGGAGTGAGGATTTGCGTATTTACTGGGCAGAGTTTCTTGGGAAGACGCATGTCCTGGTGTACGTAGTTGACTCCTCTGACAGAAGACGTCTCCCACAGGCCAAGGCTGAGCTGCATCGCCTCCTCAACCTGCACTCACAACTTCCTGTGGTGGTCCTGGGTAACAAACAGGTGACCTTGACTATTATACTGTCTTATACTCTGTGGGTGGATTTCCATGGGAGATAGAAAAACCTATAGAATGGAAACTTATTCAATTCTTATAGAAACACATGTTGATCTTACTGTGGGCAATATGAGTGTCTCGGATATGGATACACGTATACTGGATACATGTATGATCTCCAGTGAGTACATACTGTTAGTAACCCCTCACTTGAGTAGTGTTATAAAGAATTTGTAATACTGTTAGAAGTGTGATGTTAAACTTGTCATGACCAGGGTTGTGATACATCCATGCTTTGCTGTTTAGATTGTCAAACTGTTTTATTTACAATCTAGTCATTTTAACAGATGCTCATCATACCCAGTGTGACTTGACAGTAAACGTGTGTCCTGTCCCCTCTAGGACAAGCCCAACGCATTGAGTGTGTCGGAGCTCCATGAGGCCCTGTCTCTGGGGGCGGTGGCCGATGATAGGAGGCTGTTCCTACTGGCTGCCCAGCTAGGCTCAGTTGGCCTGATTGGCTCACGTAATCTGCAGGCCTTCCAGGACTTGCTCCTACAGCTCGTCTGATGCCCCAGGACAGGAGTAGTGAACGGGGGGTTGACCAGCAAGGTGGGATGCGGAGAGGTCCATGGATGTGCCCGTGTGGTAAGGACCAGTGGCAAATGGCCATGACTGTGTGTGAATACTTTTGAACTAAAATAGTCAGGGTTCGATATACAGTCAGGTCCATAGTTATTGGCACCCTTGATTAAGGTGAGCAAAAAATACTGTATAAAATAAAGAATATAAATACTTTATACTAATTGGCGGATCACAGGTGAACGCTACCTACCCCAATGTCTAGTGCCAACAATGACATTCTAGGCGATTCTGTGCTTCCAACTTTGTGGCAGCAGTTTGGGGAAGACCCTTTCCTGTTTCAGCATGACAATGCCCCCGTGCACAAAGCAAGGTCCATATAGAAATGGTTTGTCGAGATCGGTGTGGAATAACTTGTAAATGGATGTAAGATTAATATAAATTGTGAGAAATGAATGCTCTGTTTGAATTGTTATTAAATATATGCATGTTCTAAGTTGTTTTGCAGCCAGCTTTTATTCAAACATACCTTTCAATCTTCTTATCAATGACCAGTCATTCCTAAAG
Organism: Thymallus thymallus; assembly: GCA_023634145.1. Lineage (NCBI taxonomy): Eukaryota > Metazoa > Chordata > Actinopteri > Salmoniformes > Salmonidae > Thymallus > Thymallus thymallus. The sequence continues at coordinate 15,667,507 of CM042390.1, forward strand.
CATGTATGGAATGTATGAATTGTAATGCCATGTTTCTACTGCAGTAGCCCCTCTGGGTGTTGTTTGACTGCTAAAGTTAAGTGTGGTTTAGAGGGGGTGGGGGTATAATGACATTTGGCCATTTCCTTTTGCAATACATCCTTCCACTTTACTGTGATGTAAATATGAGTGTCATGAACCTCCATATTTGTAACATGCCTACTGATATTGGCTTGAAAATAAATACGTTACTCAAGAGTATAATGATATTTCACATTGACTGTTCATGGTTTTTCAGATCCCCTAACAATATAGTTTGCAGGTCCATCTGAACCCTGATATTATGTTATAACCATTCCTGGACCTGACTCCAAAAGCAAGCCACCTATGGACAGTACTACAAAATAATCTCTATTGATTCTGTTTCCTCGTGGCCGTTTGTTCAATGCCTTATGTATTGAGCATTCTTTTTGTAGCAAGTATTTTATATAATAGCTTAAATTGAAACGGGCAGATTTATGTATTAATAAGTTAATTGACCTGATGGCAATGACATTTAGGACATAAAATACCTGTTCTCAACGAACTTTAATTGTATATGGTTTTGCAGCGACGTCTGACCAAACAATACAAAAACAAAGGGGGAAACAAATCTCTAGGTAGGCTTATATAAGCTTGTTTTGACGTTTTGTACTATAGGACAAAGTGTTGTGGTCAAATGGACAGCTGTTTTGCTGAGCAGTCATTATCTGTCATGTAAAATTGACTTTGCCGACTTGTTGTTTTCCCAACACTTACAAATCAACGTTTATTGGTCGCTTACACATATCTGCAAATGTTATCGCAGGTTCACCGAAATGCTTGCCAATGTAGGTTAATGCGAACCCCACAATCCTCCTTGTCCAAATAGTTTAATGGATACTATTGCGAATTAGGACTGGCACACTTACCTTACAACCGACGGTTATGGATTAAGATATTCATAAAAATAAATTAACCATTCAAATAATTTAAACATTTTTGTGGAACTAACAGCTGGCTGAAGACGGGACGGCAGGGCATTCGTGCGATTGAGTCCGTTTCTGCAGTAACATGGACTTTTTAAACCGTGACGAAACTTTCTTGCTCCTTCTGAAACATGCAAGGTGTTGCAGCAAACAAGTACTCAGTTGCCCCTAGGCAACGCCACCCTCGCTGCAGCACTCATAGACATAGAACGAATAGAACAGGCTTGTAAAGTGGGTGGTTCGAGCCCTGAATGCTGATTGGCGGAAACGTGTATTTTTACTGCTCTAATTACGTTGGTAAGTTGCAGGTACCCATGACAACAGACATTACAACAGTCGCTGAGACTTAGGGCACTCCGCGATGCATCGTGCGTGATAACAGCCCTTAGTCGTGGTATATTGGCCATATACCACAACCCCTCGAGATGCCTTATTGCTTAAGTTTATAATTGGTTTAACAACATGTATGTAGACAATTAGAATGCTATAAGTGTCGCTGGTCAAAACATTTAATTTATACTCCGGCGGAATGTCTGTAGACCGTCGCTGTGACTGCCAGGTTCCTCGTCGCACAGACATGACAAAAGGTTTAAGTCTCTGCGACTGTTGCCACGTCTGTTGTCATGGGTACCGGACTGCCACCTGACCAAACCCTCCTGTGACAAGATGAGTTTTTAAATCATCAGATTACCTACTTTTATTTCGTCCTACTGCGCCAGTACGCTATTTTCTGTACACTCGTCATTACCTTTTAAATAATGTTGTTGTTTTATTTTCCTGTAATATAATGAATGAAACGTTGTTAAAGTTATGACGTTGTCAGCTATATTTTGGTCATTAACTGGCTAACCAGCTAAAGTTAGAGCAATGAACCAAAACATTGTTCAGAAAACTGGTTTGCTAGGTTGACAATTAATTTTTAAACTGGCGCGATTACTGGTGTTAAAATAGAGAACGTATGCTATTTGTAGCACTGGGCTGCTGATGTCATGCAGAGGCTTTCGTTTTGTTTATCATTTCATAACGACAATAAAATGTCATGGCTTTAGAAGCTTCTGATAGGCTGATTGACATAATTTGAGTCAATTGGAGGTGTACCTGTGGATGTATTTCAAGGCCTTACTTCAAACTCAGTGCCTCTTTGCTCAACATCATGAGAAAATCTCAAGAAATCAGCCAAGACCTCAGGAATAAAAATTGTAGACCTCCACAAGTTCATCCTTGGGAGCAATTTCCAAACACCTGAAGGTACCACATTAATCTGTAAAAACAATAGTACGCAAGTATAAACAGCATGGGACCACGCAGCCATCATACCGCTCAGGAAGGAGACGCGTTCTGTCTCCTAGTGATGAACGTACTTTTGTGCGAAAAGTGCAAATCATTCCCAGAACAGCAGCAAAGGACCTTGTGAAGATGCTGGAGGAAACAGGTACAAATGTATCTATATCCACAGTAAAACTAGTTCTATATCGAAATAACCTGAAAGGCAGCTCAGCAAGGAAGAAGCCACTGCTCCAAAACTGCCATAAAAAAGCCAGACTAAAGCTTGGTCGCAAATGGGTCTTCCAAATTGACAATGACCCCAAGCATACTTCCAAAGTTGTGGCAAAATGGCTTAAGGACAACAAAGTCAAGGTATTGGAGTGGCCATCACAAAGCCCTGACCTCAATCCTGTATAGAAGATTTGTGGGCAGAAGGAATACAATCAAGGCCTACAAACCTGGAGGAATGGGCCAAAATTCACCCAACTTATTGTGGGAATCTTGTGGAAGGCTACCTGAAACGTTTGACCCAAGTTTAACAATTTAAAAGGCAATTCTACCAAATACTAATTGAGTGTATGTAAACTTCTGACCCACAGGGAATGTGATGAAAAAAAAAAAAAAAAAAGTCACTACTACTATTCTGACATTTCACATTCTTAAAATAAAAGACAGGCAATTTTTACTAGGATTAAATGTCAGGAATTGTGAAAAACTGAGTTCAATTGTATTTGGTTAAGGTGTATGTGTTACTACCTTTTAGTATTTTATTAGGTAACTTTCACTTGATGCACACACACCTTTCAAAAAGGACAAACCCTTCCATAATATAGCTATTTTTTTCTTGATAATACCCTAGAGCATGTTCTTCATATTTCTTTGTTTTATTGTGTTCACTTGTAATACTTGTATTATATGCTGCTGTAAGGTCCTCACTCAGATGTCTTAAATGTCTCATTTTATTTTTACACAGTGACATGTTACAACCTTTTGCACAAGCTTGACAAATGATTCTATGCTTATACAAACATATGTTGACTTCATTAAAAAAAGCAGTCTTACTGTATAGAATTTGTGTAACTATTTTTGGGAAACATACTTTAAGTATGAAAAAAAATAAAGTATTTGATTTTATGCATGTTGAAAATCATGTCGTCTTTTTCTCAAACGTTTACAGTTCTTTAAAATCCCAACTCACCGTCCGTGTTCTAAATGAAGAAAGCTTGTTTGAGTGCACCTTCAATCTCTCTACTGTTCATCATTGCCAGTCACGGAATACTTGCGAGTCAGTGTCCCCAGACTGCCCCCCACTGCTAGCGGAATGGTTTCTCTCCCCCTTCACATTGAAAGTCTTCGCCCATCACAGACAGCCACAGTTATGTGGAAACTGCTTTCCCACCTTTGAGAGACTCCATGAAAGTGGTGTATTCCTCTTGATGGCAGCGTTTATACTGGTCCACTTTCCTCCTGATCTGTGAGGGCGTGTCCTGGTAGTAGTTCTTCTCATCTCTGGCCATAGCCTACAGAAGTAGAAAAAAATGTATTCTCACAATGCCCATAAGAACATACAGTACTTATTGCTATGACCCAAAAGGCAATGTACTGCAACTACAGAAATACCAGCGCAACCTTTGAAATACTACTGTACAGAGATGTCAAGTAAGGGGGGGTGAAGTGAAACTCATCGGCTGTTCTTACCTTGTAGTTCTCACTATGTTCCCTGACCATGTACTGCACGTACTCAATCAAGTCTGTGGATAAGGTCTTTGTGTCTTTCTCTGGGAGACTGGCCTCTGCCACCAGCTCTGTTGAAAACAAGAAGACATACATGAGTCCACATGAACAGATCTTCTGATCAAACGTAATAGGTGAGGCATTGTATATGTTATTAACTTTCCTAGTTAAATAAAAAAAAAAAACTAGTCATTACTGTCACAGGAAATGTGTATACAGTTGGTGTAATGGTCCTCTATAGCTCAGTTGGTAGAGCATGCATGGCGCTTGCAACGCCAGGATATTGGGCGGGACCACCCGTACATAAAATGTATGCACGCATTACTATATCACTTTAGATAAGTGTCTGCTAAATGGCATATTAACATCCTGCTGGGTGAAGAACAAACATTATGTCTAACAAGAAATTATTATTGGTTCCTTACCATTGACTACGTATGGCTTCCTTACAAATTTGAGGGCGGGAGCATCTTCAGTTCTCTCCACAGCAGCAATCTTCAGACATATCAATTATAATATAATCATATTAACTAAAAGATTAGGCCATAATTATTGAATGTATAGCATATCACCATGATGGCCAGGATATACTCACGGTCGGTGTCTTAATTGGGAGGGCGCGGTTTGGGTCAAATGCCAGACCCATGTCTCGCAAGTTTCTTGCCACAGACTTCTTGTCACTCCAGGCATTTCGGATCTGAGGACTTGGAATGAACATTACTTTGTTACACAACTATAGCCATCTACCCATAGGTTTCTGATAAGTGGGTGAAGTATTGTATGTCTTGAGAGATAGATAGATAGATCTCTATCAGGTTGCAGCAGTCCGTTTACCCCTAACTGAACGCAGGGTGCAGCATCAAGGAAGTAGCATTAGCCACGAGTATGTTTTTTCCACCTCCTCGCCATTAAATCTAGTTACGGAGGAAATCGATGCCTTTGCAGCCCGAATGGAGAATGTTTTAGGTACAAACTGGTCCACAGGGGAGATGACAAGTAAGGGAAGGTGAAACTCATTGTCGGCTGTTCTTACCTTTTAGTTCTCAGTGTTTTAGGTACGAACGGGTCCACGGGGGAGATGTCAAGTAAGGGGAGGTGAGCACGAGTGTATTGGCGGCAGGTAGCCTAGCGGTAAGAGCGTTGGGCCAGTAATCCAAAGGTTGCTGATTCGAATACCGAGCCTACAAGGCGAAAAATCTGTCGATGTGCCTTGAGCAAGGCACCTAACCCCAATTTGCTCCAGGGGCAGTGTACTACTATGGCTGACCCAGTAAAACAAAATTTCACTGCACCCATCAGAAAAAAAGTTGTCAGCTGCATACAATGCGTTTGGTCAGTAAGATGAAACCATCGATACCCAGATCGCCATCTCGCAGCTTCTGTGCTACCATTAAACACAATTCCCCATATGTTGAGTAATTCCTGGAACGAAGCCGAACGCCCTGGACCAGAATGGCTAGCAAGCTATAGCCCAAATGTGATATGGCTATGCTTTCCATTGCCTGTACACATCTAGCGGACTAAACTCAACGATTTACGATGAGACTAGTTGCATGTGTTGAAATCAATCGTTTTTTTGTGAGGTTGAGCTCCAGTCCGCCGACACTAGTCACCGCTCAACTCCACTGTAATTCGTGGAGTTGTGTTTAATCGGCTAAACTGCATTCGAACTAGCAAACTATCATAAAACAAGTGAATATACTAGATACAATAATCCTAGTAATACTGATTTGCTAAGTTAGTAAAGTTATACATTTGCTAGCAATCAAAGCAAACGAACTATTAGCTAGCTAACGTTAGTAGAAAAAAAACACACACACACACACACAGCATTGATGAGCTAACGTTAGCATTGCTAGCATCTTTTGTTTTTTCATCAGCAATATTAGACTTACCACTCTATTCTCGGGGCTTCCCTTTTTTTAAACTGCTTTTTCAGTTTCTTTCTGTCTTTACTGTAGTCAAACGTGTTTCTTTTACTTTTCTTTTTGGCTTTCGGCATTGTTACTTTGCTTTAAAAACTATCTACCTTTTGATTCTGAACAACGCGTGGAACTGAACAGGAAGCAAGTGAAGACGCATATGTTGGTGTCACGTGGGTGGAGTTTAACGGCGGTTGGAAACCAATGTTAACGGCATTACCGCCACCTGTTGGACGGGGTATTGAATAAGAAACTTAAAAAACATTCCGGAAAGGGGGACATCATACAAAATAACACGTAAACTAAAACCCATCACACTTCTTCACAGTCCACTCCAAAATACATAATGTGATGGGGGTACAATCACCGACAGGATTCCTTGCACCGCCTCAGCTGTGAAATAACGAAGACCAAAAAAACCTTAAGCGGCATTCACAATGATTCCCATTTTCTTAAACTTATTCTCCGCTTGTGTTGTACAGTTTATGACCATTGAAATAAATAATACAAAGTCACATTTTTAAATGTAGAATTTCACAATCTCTCGGTTGGTTGATGAGAAACCTTCACTGGTCTGTGTGGCTCTACTACAATTGCTTCTTCCCCGCCACTCGTTCCTTACAGATATCTCACTCCGATATCTTTTTGAGTCTTAACACGCGCTTCTTCTGCTCCGCAGACACAAAAAATCTAATCAAAATATGACCCCTTCTTGTGACTCCACACTTTATTCCAACACATTCCAGATTTTCCTGGAGACGTTAAACAGATTTCCCAAGTAGCATTCATCCAAAACCATGACTCGAGTCTAGGCGGGGTTTCCTATTTTCCAACATAACTTTACTTCTCTTGTTTCCCTTTTTCTTCGTCACTGTAACCCACTCATTCTCACTTTCTGTACTATTACCTTCACTCTATTCACTAGCAGTTTGAAGAAAAAAAACTCAGCTTCTGCCATCTTCCGGCACACCACCGACCTAGCCCATTTACCTCGGAATAAATGCCACTTTACCTTTGACCTTTATGTAGTATTTAAAAAAAGAACAATACATCATTATAGTAGTAACGGATTAAATAATAGTATCAAGATAATATTAATATAAAAAACTAATTGAAATTCATTGAATTATGGGCCATAATTTGATAACAGGGAAGGTGTGACAATTACCTATTCTCGTTCTAGTGGTGCTGATCATGCTGCTACTAGTGATGATAATGATTACGATGAAGGATGAGGGATTCTTTATGAAATACAATTATATATTTTTTTACAAGTGATACAACCCAAGAGTAGTCATTATTCATCAGTGCCAACCTATTGGTTTCAACCAACAAGCCTACTTGAGTGTCAGGAATCCCTGACTGCAAACATGCGAAAGTTGTACGTTTCCATCTGCGTTCATTTCAAATGATTGACAATGACAAACATGGCAAAGACTTTTAGGAACGATTGGGTTGAAATTGGTTGTCTTTGTTATTTTCAGAATATATTTCTCAACAAATTAAAAAGGAAAATGTAGCAAGCATGGGAGAAAGAGAGAGCGAGGAAGAGGAGAGAGAGTTCACCACTATTCCAGGTGACAATAGCCTCACAGATATGAACATCCAAGAGGATTTCTACATCTCATTCTGAGAACAAAAATAAAATAAAGAGGCTTGTAGTGGTATCATTATTTTTTTCTCCCTTGTATTCTGGGGACCATGGTAACCAGGTTGACAGCGTCAAACCTCATTTGGGGGTGTAAGGGCATACATATTATACTGAGAAGGAGATAGCTCACTTTTTTGAACCATTGGGTTAGTGTGTTTTCTCAAGAGCGCTGATTAGATTTCATACTCTCCAAATGGACTTTGGTATATGACTGTTTCCATTTCCTTCACCTTAATAGAGGAGGATGCTGCTACTCTCAGAGGAGATGTATTATGTCCAGCATAACAACGCACACTCACTGATAAGGCCTGCCGCCTGCACACGGCCATAATAGACTGTAACAACTCAGTTACCAGAAGAGAGCTTTCCTTGGTTGGACGTGAAAGAAAATGACTTTCAATTCCTTTTTCCTTTCTATCCATTCATCCATTCACACTTTTTTCCAAGCATCTCAACCCGAGAGCCAATACGAGAAACAAGACCCAATTCTATTACACATCTCCATCTATACAATATTACAAAGTCCATCTATACATTTTATGTTATTACACATCTATACATAGTTTATGCTATTACATTATATATACATGTGTTTCTCTTTTTTTTATTTTACTTACATTTTTTGGGAAATCATATATTTAATCTCAGTGGTGGTAATAACACTGTAATAATCATATTGTAATCTCAATAGTCTCTCTCGCCATACCCTGTGCATGAGAAAAGAAGAGACAAGCAATGGTCAAGGGGAAGCTACACTGGAGGTTCATGTTAGTATATTGTCATGCCTCTAGATGTCCCTGTATCCAAGCAAAATACCAGTTTACTGTAGAAGCCATTCTTTATGCTAATTTTCTCTTTCAGACATCGTATTCAAATGAGTGGTCATCAGGAAAAAAAGTGTTATATTGTCTCACCTAAATTGTGAATGGCAACATTTTGTTACCAGTTAGCAGTCATTTGAGATAATGCTGCATTCATAGCCAAGTGAGAAGGTGGAAATTATCAGTTGAGAAGTCATAAATACTAACTGAATGCATTCAAGTGATTTGAACTCGAAATGCTGATTGGCTAATGGCCATCAAGATGCATCAACTAAAAGTACAGCAATCATGGTTAAAAAAAAAAGTGTAAAAAAACCAAAAATACAACAACACGTTATTCATAAATTTCATAAATAATGTTTTGTGTTACATTTAAGTACCGAAAATGGTGTCATCGCCGTCATTTCCTTAGTAGGTGACGTCAGAGGTCAGCATGTGGGAGAAGTCGAAGCTCAGGAATGTTTCCCACTAGTAATTACGATTTGGAGGGGCGTTCATGTAACTTTTTCCAAGTCATATGTGGTAAATACCACCATCCCACTTGGTTATGAATGCAGAATTGGTTTGCCCCTCACTGTGCTGCGCACGTCGTGTTGAATAACTGAATATGAATATTCATGTTTATCCACATTTGGTATTAAATGGGCGTGGTTATGTCAGAATAGCCCAATGAAAAAAACAAAACTATTTACACTGTCAAAATACACCAATAGTTCACGTGTGGGCGGGGTCCAGTGGTAAACACAAGATAGTCCTAGTTGGAACCGACGCAGTTTGACGCTTCGGGGTGGAGGTAGTGGTGTAGCGAACGACGGAGCGGAGAGTCATTCAGGGTTAAAATATTCCGCCTTGGGGGGTGGGGGAGGACATACTTCACTGCCAACCCGGCGACGAGGTTGGGCCTGCGGTGCCTGCAACCTAGGAAAACATGGAGCTCGAGAATATCGTGGCCAACACCGTCCTGTTGAAAGCAAGAGAAGGTAAGAGACGTCGAAGGGCAGGGACAGATGACAAACTTGACAGCTCGTCTCTTCACCGCCAGAAACAACTCAGAACCCGGGGATTCCCCCAGGAAGCCCAGGCCACAGAGATAGGCGCTGGATGATTGTTGCCCCTCTTTATTATTTTCAAATCCTCTGAAGCGTTAAGATAAATATTAACATCCCATATGCTCGCTGTGGCCTTCGTCACACAATATATATCTGAGCTTAACCTTGGACAGTTGTAGGCTACAGAAAATATGCGACTGTCAATCTGACTGCCCGAGACGTTTGATTTCCCCTATTCGGCTTTATACACTACAGCATCCTTCTGTCCTTTTTAAAAATAGGATGTTGAACAGAATCTAATATTCAAACTGAATAAAAAGAGCAACACTCATCACTCATGCCAGAACACATTCATTTGTGGACCTCTTGTTGGCAATGACAGTGTATGTCAGTGCGCTCCATGGTTGTAAGAATATCGTAGTGGTGTTGACAAGGGTGTCAACATTGTCAATCTGTCAAATGACAACAAAGTTTATGACTGAATAAGAAACGCTATAGGCTCCAGTTGGTGTAGGCTATCTGTTGCAGGTACAGTAACAGGCAGGATATATATTTTTTTAATGAATGTATAATGTGTCCTGAAACACAAATTGCAACAATGTATATCAATTTACCCCCAATCACATATTATCTGCAAAAGTAAGACATTGATGTATCTATTTGTTGTACCTCTTTCCTACTAAATCAATTAGTGCAAACACAATTAACAAATATCTTGTTTTCCTTCAAACTATTTACAGAATCATTCCATTCACTGGGTGGTTGACACCAATCTCATGAACCTCACTCTGGCAGTATCAGTGTCATTGCATGCATAGCCTTATAGAAGATCTGACAGTAGTGGATATATAAAGGATATATAAAGTAGAATATAAAATAATATTAATTTTATTTTCCCCAGATGGAACATCGGTATCATCATTGAATCAATCAATCAGTTTTTCATTTGTGAAATGTTTTATAATGGAAAACAAAAAACAATTGTACTGTATGTCGGAGTGGTAATCTATAGCAAAACACAGGGTTCAAAATGTTATTGTCCTCTGGTAGGATCAATAATGAACTACTGTGCTGGCTCTGTCTACTGTGCTGGATCTTGAATCTGCCATAGACATTACACAGACTTCTGTTGTCACGTCGCCTCTCTCTGGTCAGGTTGTATGCCATTGAAATCTACATTCGATACCACTGTGTAGTGTTATTATATTTGGGTATAGGACACCTCAACCCTAAGTTCTACTTAAAATCTCGTCAGAGTGCAAGTCTTATTTCATTCATCAGAGACTAAAGAGGGTGTGTTTTGCAGGATAATGTCAAAAGATGAATCAATTAATTATAAATGATAAAAGTAGTTATCTGAGAGACTGAGCCCTACTCAGTAGCCAGGTGAAGTGGTATGATCAACTCCACAAGGAGAATAATAATAATAATAAATCCAGACTGTATCACAACCGGCATGATTGGGAGTCCCATATGGCGGCGCACAATTGGCCCAGTGTCGTCCGAGTTTGGCAGGTGTAGGCCGTCATTGTAAATAAGAATTTGTTCTTAACTGACTTGCCTAGTTAAATAAAGGTTACATTTAAAAATAATAGTAACAGTAGTTATTACCTCAAACCAGCCATATTGTATCTGCTACACCTCAATATGGTGTTCTAATAGAAGCACCTCTACTTTATTTCCACTCTTGTTGTTTATTGTTTTGGTAATAACACTGATGGTGGTGGTAATAACACTGTAATTATCTTATTTTTTTTTAAAAATATGCATAAAGTAGTTAATAATACCTTAATACTTTCTGTCACAAACAACAGTTTAAGATGGAAAAGGACGGCAGAGTGAAAGAATGAATCTCTCTGAATATTATTTCCATACTGTTTGTCTGTTTGCATTTGCACTAATGCAGGATGTGAGTAGGTCTGATCTCATTCTTTCAACACCAGTGAGTATATCTCCATCAAATAATACTGGGCTAGTGATAACATACTGTACACTGTCATTTGTCATTCTTGTACATCTCTTTGCCAGGCATAAACAATGCACTCAACATGTTATTTGCATCCTGTCCACGTCCCATTGTGATAAAACATTGTTAGCCACACATACTGTCAATATGTTCTCTGCCAACCACTATTTGACTAGCAAATGTTACTGGGCATGGCATGCAGTTCCTCCTGGTGCCACTTCAGAGTTGGTTTCACCACCCAACCAAGATGAGCAACTTTACATCATAGGCAGCAGGTTTACATCATTCTGCATGGCAGTTTGTTTGTTGTCATACTGTAGCTACCATTGACCAGTGTCAGATTGGGCAAAGATGTTTGGATGGTTGGTATCCTTTATTGCACTGGTGAAAGTTAAAGCAGGATAATGGTCAGCTGGCCAAAGCCTTGTTTTGAATCTGGGTTCTGTAGTTTTTCTTTGATGGTCCACTCCCATTACCACAGGGCAACAAGTTAACCCCTAGCTTTTTAACTGGCACATAGTTGAAACGAAGATGAGGAACTGACTTGATTTTCTCTCCTGATATTCTTTGTCTGCGGGACAGACGTAAACGAGTTCCTCATTGCTGCCCCTAATCCATGTATGCAAGCTAGGCGACATATCACTACGCTACAACTCTCCCTCTCCCTCCCCATTCCCTTCCTCTGCGTTCCTCTACCACTCTAACGACAAAGGCCCTTAACCCTCCTGCCTCAGCGTGTACTGTAGGCTCTGGTTTACACACACACACACACACACACACACACACACACACACACACACACACACACACACACAGTCAGCCCGTGACCTTTCCCTGGATGGCATGTTGACAAGCCAGCTTTTCTAATAAGGAGGGAGCAGCAGGGCCTCCAACCTGGACCAGTCATTCTGCCTGCTCGCTGTGTGTGAATGTTGCAGCGTGTGACGTGGGTCTCACAGACGTCAGGCCAGCGGGGCATTCTCATGGCATTGACATGATTCTTTTCCTGAAGCCACTCCAGGATGCCTGCAGCCCGCAGGCCTGGGGGAGGGAAGGTGGTGGGAGGGAAGGGAATAGTGGAGCCTCAGGCGGTTTTCCCTGGAGGAAAACCGAAATGGAGGAAAACAGAAAAACATAATAACCTTTGTGGAGTTGAGCAAAGTTGTACTTTTATGTCGTACTGTTTTGTATCATGTATTGGAATATTGCCATCTGGATTTTGTAGTCCCCCTGGTGTTTCAGACCCCATGACCATGGCGTGGGTCAGGGTCTCACCAGTCGCCATTCAAGGTCAATGTCTGTGTCAAGATCTTAAAGATATGCAAAAGCTATAGGCTGTTTGTTAGCATTGTGGTTGGGTACTACTAACCCTTTCTCGTAAACAGGTAAGACAGTAATACAGTAAGTATGCTTTTTCTATGTCAACAATTGAAAAGCACTGTCTTCTTGACACACTCCAGGGCAGCCATTATTTTAATCACCCTGACCCTCTTCTTTATCTTTACCAATGTACAACAGCACTTTTGTTCTGAGTGTTTTTAGGAGAGCTGTATGTATTTTATGGGCCGCTCAAGTCCTAGGCTACTTACTGTATGTATCAGGCGGTATATAAGTGTTTCCCAATGTGTTAAATGTTTCCTTTATTTGATTAATCAACCACTGGTCTTTTGCAGGAGGTGGTGGAAACAGAAAAGGAAAAAGCAAGAAATGGAAACAGATGCTTCAGTTCCCCCACATCAGCCTGTGTGAGGAGCTCCGGCAAACTACAGGTACGCTACCTCTCCTCTGCCCTCTAGCCTATGGCTAGGTACGCTACCTCTCCTCTGCCCTCTAGCCTATGGCTAGGTACGCTACCTCTCCTCTGCCCTCTAGCCTATGGCTAGGTACGCTACCTCTCCTCTGCCCTCTAGCCTATGGCTAGGTACGCTACCTCTCCTCTGCCCTCTAGCCTATGGCTAGGTACGCTACCTCTCCTCTGCCCTCTAGCCTATGGCTAGGTACGCTACCTCTCCTCTGCCCTCTAGCCTATGGCTAGGTACGCTACCTCTCCTCTGCCCTCTAGCCTATGGCTAGGTGCGCTACCTCTCCTCTGCCCTCTAGCCTATGGCTAGGTACACTACCTGACCAAAAGTATGTGGACACCTGCTCGTCGAATATCTCATTCCAAAATCATGGGCATTAATATAACAGCCTACACTCTTCTGGGAAGGCTTTCCACTAGATGTTGAAACATTGCTGCAGGGACTTGCTTCCACTCAAACACAAGAGCATTCCAAAGTTGAAAGCACAGAATCGTCTAGAATGTCATTGTATGCTGTAGCGTTAAGATTTCCCTTCACTGGAACTAAGGGGCCTAGCCCACCATGAAAAACTGCATCAGACCATTATTGCTCCTCCACCAAACTTTACAGTTGTTATTATGCATTGGGGCAGGTAGCGTTCTGCTGGCATCTGCCAAACTCAGATTTGTCTGTCGGACTGCCAGATGGTGAAGTGTGATTCATCACTCAAGAGAATGCGTTTCCACTACTCCAGAGTACAATGATGGCAAGCTTTACACTACTCCAGCCGATGTTTGGCATTGCGTGATCTTAGGCTTGTGTGTGTCTGCTCGGCCATGCAAACTAATTTCATGAAGCTTCCGACGAACAGTTATTGTGCTGACGTTGCTTCCAGAGGCAGTTTGGAACTCGGTAGTGAGTATTGCAACAGAGGACAGGCGATTTGTACGCGATACGCGCTTCAGCACTCGGCAGTCCCGTTCTGTGAGCTTGTGTGGCCTACCACTTCGCGGATGAGCCGTTGTTGCTCCTAGACGTTTCCATTTCACAATAACAGCATTTACAGTTTACCAGTGCAGAAAACCCACTAATATGAAGGGGTGTCCACATACGTTTGTGTATATAGTGTACCATGGTAGTAAAAGTCTAACCAAAAACAAGGTTAAACTAGCACGCCACACTCAAATAAGAGGTGAAAATTCCCACAAAACAATAACTAGACACTGAGATTCTTTATAAAATGCAATTCAGAATGAAACTACACAAAAGACAGATACATGATACATAGAGCGGCAGTATGAAAATGTATGTCTGGAGTGCAAAAAAGCTATAAAAAGACATTGCATAGTAAGGGTGGATGGCTGAATATGTACACTATACATTGGTGGATGGTGCATGGTTAACTATACTATACAGGTCGATGGCAGAGAAATACTTCAATAGCTAAAAGTGCATATGATATGAGTGAGGGTAATAATAGTTGCATAATATACAGACTGGTTAAATGAACAGGTAAGTGAATATTTTGCATGGTTAAATTAACTGTACAGGTAAATATACAGTTAAATTTACAGGTAAGTGAATATTGCATGGTTACATTAACTGTACAGGTAAATGACAGGAAGAGATACTTAAATAGCTAAATGTGTGTACGATATAATTTAGGGTAATAATAGTAATTCCCTTAAAATGCAGTCCTTAGTGCGCAGGGTTTAATTACAGATAAATGCACGTATTGCACATTCAATATACTAAAAGCAATGAAAAACGAATATGCATTCCTGAGTGAATGACTACGTAAGTTAAGTCCAAGAATTACTTGCAATATTGCACGTGGTATGTTATAACAACTGTACATAAATATGTATATACAGACCTGAATTAATAAATAAGTCCTGAGTAAATGAGTGAGTAACAGACCTGAGTTACTCACGGATGGATGCATAAATGTTAAACAAGGTAAACCTAACACCCCAACAGTTCCAGGTCTGTGTTGCCGACGGCACAGCACCCCGGTGAGGCATTATATAGTCTAATAGCCACCGGCAGGAAGGACCTCCTGTAGCGCTCTCTGGCACACCGTGGTGGGATCAGTCTGTGACTGAAGGTGCTCCTCTGCGTCATAACCATGGCATGCAGAGGGTGGGTGACGTTGTCCATGATGGCCAGCAGTTTGGCAAGGATCCGTCTCTCCGCCACCTCCTCCAGAGTGTCAAGGCTAATCCCCAGAACAGAGCTAGCCTTCCTGATCAGCTTAAGTTCACTGTGGTATGGTCTGACAGAAGTCAAAGTGCGGTTGGTGATGAGATTGTGTTATGTTGTGAAATAGTCTAATGGCAGTTGACCATACCGTGCTTTCAATGGTGGAGGAAATCCCCACCCCATCCTTTCAAGACAAGCAGCATATATAATTTAGGACAGTTGGAATGCAGGTCTGTATAATATGCATCAGTTATCTTATTGTCTAACCAGGAGCCATTATTCTATCGTCCCATTATTTCCTTAGGAAGTATATTAGTTATTGTCAATTTTGTGCACAAAGCAACATGTATTGGCTTTGTGTTTGTGGCAATTGTAGCTGGTGCTGCTGGTGGTAGTCAGGAGTTGTTGAACATGGAGTCACACCAATGTGGATCAGCTCACTGCATGGTCTTTTGTAATCATGGGGCTTGCATTGCGTCCTGTGGAACACGTGAATGATGAAGATAGGCTGCTGTGGTAACTTCTGTTACACCTTTCCCAATGATTTAGAGGCATTGTTGGCTGTTTCTCTACAGCGACACAGAGAGGGTTTATAAATCCCTCTCATCCATCACTCTCTCAGATGGATGAGTTTGGGATTATGGCTATGATGGTCATGGAATTTTGGATGACTGTTATTGGCCAGCCAAATGACCGCCGTCACCATAATTTAAGACACACATTTTCTCCTCTCCTCTGCTCCTGACTTCATGTGCTGCCATAGAAATAGAATGAATCGAATGGGCGTCCCCTTTCACGTCAATTAGGGCATAATAGATGGACTGTACCATTCGAACAAAGTAGGAAGTAAAAGCAGGAAGTGTACCCATCAATATGTGCTGGGATTTGTTGATTTTACTCAACTGACATTACAAAAATATATTCCATTGCATGAGCTACATGAGTAATGGATCTAAGTATAAGTAGTGTTAGATCTGTTCTATGTGCACAATTTCTATGCTTCCTTTACATTTTGTTTTTGCGTCTTTTACTTTCGGTTTTGTACACCAGCTTCAAACAGCTGAAAATACAATATTTTTGGTTATGGAAAATGTATTTCGTAACGGTTTAGATACAATGATTCTCTACACTATACTTGCTTGTTTTGTCACATAAACTGAAATTAAGCGAACTATTTGAATTTTTGCAACCAGGAAATAGTGCGTATTTAACAAAATTTGAATGAAAATTCTATATTGCCATGAAAATGATTACATCACAATACCAGGAAGCCATTGCGAGTGTACACATGACTTTACCAGTCAAATTTCCAGGGTTAGAGGTTCCAAGTCTGTTCTATCCACTGTTTACTCTGTAAATGGTTATTGCATTTTATCATTTATCATTGACTTCATTGACATCAGCAGAAGCAGACATAATGTATCCATGCTTCAATTGTACCACAGAGGAAACTGTGGCCTGGGCAGAAAGAGGAAGCTGACTCGCATGTTTGCTTGTATTCACTCTGCCGTTTAAAAAGAAAATGGTGACACAAATGTTTATAGGACACTGGTTTGGAACACAAAGTAAGCACAGAACAAACACACACACAGTTTTACTGTGACATTTCACTAACGATAATTTGAAGTTTTGTACAGTAATTAGACGGTAGAAAAGCTTTGTGTGAAAATAGTTTTGTGTTGCATATTTGAGTGTTTGTTCTGAAGCAGTTTGAAGAGTTTAATACAAAACACAATCTTAACTAAGGAAACAAAGGTGGGTCGTTCCTCTAAATGAGTGCCTCAATTAGGTATTGTGCACCAATATTGCATTTTTAAAAGCCTGTTATATTCAATGAAGTGCCCTTTATTATACAGTAGACCACATGGGCTGCATTTACACAGGGAGCCCAATTCTGATATTTTTCCCAATTAGTGGCAAAGCATCTTATCTGATTGGTCAAAATAGAAATGTAAGTTATAGATCTATCATTCTGATTGAAAGCAAGTCTAAGAAACGGCTTCCCGGTATTTTACTTTGGGTTTTGTACACCAGCTTCAAACAGCTGAAAATACAATATTTTTTGGTTATGGAAAATATATCTCACAGCGGTTTAGATGGTACAATGATTTTCTACACTATACTTGCTTGTTTTGTCACATAAACTGGCATTTGAATTATTTGAATTTTAGCAACAAGGAAATGGCTGTGTGACTCAAATCCTATTTATTTGAAAATCTGATTCGAATCTGTTATTTGTTTCTGCCGTTTGAACAGCCAAAAAGCACATGGAATCAGATATTTCAAGACACATTTCAAACCATACAAATCTGATGTCTGACTGGTCAAATCTGATTTATTTGCCCTCAAGTAGTTTTTAGACTGTTATTCAGCATATCTTGTTGCTTGCTAGCTACTCTGTTGACAGTTTGACAAGAACATGTGGTAGGTAGTTAACTAGCTTGTTAATTGTTTACAAACAAATTGGTGAATGTGCTAGAAAGCTAACCAGCTAGCCAGGTGAGTGCTGTGCCTAGCCAAAAAGGACTTGTTTTGAAAGTTGGATCATGTTTTGAGGTATGTTTTGTTCTTACACTATGATTTTGAAAATTCAAAGCAACTGGGAATAGTCCATGGCATGCATTGTTGTCACCTTAGCTTGCTTCGTAACTTCCGAGTGATAGAAAGCACAAGCAACACCACCAATCAGCCTACACAAGGGTCACCAACTGGCAAATTTGGCTTGCTGGTGGTCTCATTTGGCACCAAGTTTTCTGGGCAAAAAATGAACCTGGAAAAACACCAGGAAATGAGCTCCAAGTAATTTTAATTTAAGAAATCTGTTCCCAGGTATTCCCACGCATAATAGAGAGACATGTACTGTCAATTTGCAGTCTACATATTATTTGTAAATATGTTCCGGCCCCCCAACCATCCGCTCAACAAAAAATCGTCCTGTGGCTGAATCTAGTTGAGGATCCCTGGCCTACACCACTGCACACACACCTGTCGTTACTATTACTAAAGTAGCCTTGTTGGCAAATGACTGCTGTCTGAACACACACATACGATTAGGTCACTTGCTTGGACAGTCAGTAGTCCAAAACAGATTTGAAAAACAAAACTGAAGGCCAGCAGTTTGAACAAGGCTTTAGAGCGTTAAAGCCCGAGGCTCAACTTCTCTCCTGTTTTGGTGACCTGGCTATCACGCTGACTGTTTGTGATTGGGTGAGAGCTAAGTGTTGCATCTCGCTCATCTTAACATTCCAGCCTATTCGTCGATGATAGGCTCTGCTTTACTGAAATTGCGAGACATTGGAAGCCAATAAATTGCGAGATACAGCTTTTGATTGCCGATAGATAGGCCTAGTGCACGGTTCTGACTCTGTCAGCCTGGTGGCCGACCTGCACACTGTACCCCTCTCCTCTCTCTCCGTCCCTGGCTAGCTCGCTACGAAAGATGCAAGTGTGTTTTGTGTTCTCGGAAGTACGGCAACTAATCAGTCTCCTCCGTTCCAAAAATACTGATTCTTTGCGGAATTGAATCTTGACACTCAGAAATGGGAGTAGACACCGGGAGTCGACGTGCAAGGAGCCAAGGAATCAATTCTCCACCACAACGTCATTGTTGTTAAAAATGGCAGAGAAAGGCAAAGAAGTTAAATGAGAAGGAAATGCAAACTTTGCGAGTTGGACTTGAGTTACAGTAATGGTAGTAGAAGTGCGATGCTTAACCATCTGAAAGGGACGCACTGTAAGACCCAAACCGCTGCTGGCAGCAGCTCAGCTGCATTGTGAATTGTATGGATTTTTCTTAGCGTTTTAACATAAAACTGTGAAGAAATAGACGTTTAATTTGTCACATCCCTAGTTGCCTGTGGAAACGCAGCCATGGATAATTCAGTAAATCATGCACACGGCCCGCCACAGGAGTCGCTAGAGCACGATGGGACAAGGACTTCCCAGCCGGCCAAATCCTCCCTTAACCCAGACGATGCTGGACCAATTGTGCGCCGCCTCATGGGTCTCCCTGTCGCGGCCGGCTGCAACACAGTCTGGGATTGAACCCGGATCTGTAGTGACGTAGCTAGCACTGCCTTCTACCGCTGTGCCACTCGGGAGGCCCAGTGTGTCCAAACTTTTGACTTGTACTGTATATAGATTTTTATATATGAATAGCTATTGACATGTCTCGTCATGCTCCCCCTGTGACTTACAAGAAGATTTTAACCCACTTAACCCCCAAAGCTTTTACCATATTTGTAAATCCCTAGTTATTTAGTTGTCATATCTAAAGATTACTATTTATTTCATGTGATTAGTGATTCATTTTAAGGTTATAAAAACCATGTCCCTCATTTTAAGTTCAACGCTGTTACGTGAACTGAACTCATTTTTTAATATGGTGAAACATTAAACAAAACATTAAACATCTAAAAGCAAATCATAATGTAAGAACAGGTGAGCCGGTTCTATTCTTTATGGCTATTTCATGGTGGAAAATTGAGTGGGTTGACCATAACACGTCAACCCTGTTACCCATAGTTGGACAGGCTAGAAATCTTTTAACAATTTCATTTTTCTTTTTGTGAATCTTGCATTCAATTGCCCCTCACTCTTGCACACATACAGCGGGTGAAATAAGTATTGAACACGTCACCATTTTTCTCAGTAAATATATTTCCAAAGGTGCTATTGACATGACATTTTCACCAGATGTTGGTAACAACCCAAGTAATCCATACATACAAACCAAAACAAATAAGTTCAGAAATTAAGTTATGTGTAATAATGTGAAATGACACAGGGAAAAAGTATTGAACACACTTACTGATATTTATTTAATACTTTGTACAAAAGCCTTTGTTGGTAATGACAGCTTCAAGACCCTCCTGTATGGAGAAACTAGTCGCATGCATTGCTCTGGTGTGATTTTGGCCCATTCTTCCACACAAACAGTCTTCAAATCTTGAAGGTTCCGTGGGCCTCTTCTATGAATCTTGATCTTCAGTTCTTTCCATAGATTTTCAATGGGATTTAAGTCAGGTGATTGGCTGGGCCATTCTAGCAGCTTTATTTTATTTCTTTGAAACCATACTGTTGGTATGGTGTTTTTAGGGTGATATGCAGTGCCATTTCTCCTCCAAACATGGTGTGTATTATGACGTCCAAACAGTTCAATTTTGCTCTCATCTGACCACACTATATTCTCCCAGTATTTCACTGGCTTTTCCAAATGTTGTGCAGCAAACTTTAAACGAGCTTCAACATGCTTTTTTTTTCAGCAATGGAGTCTTGCGTAGTGAGCGTGCATACAGGCCAATGGCGGTGGAGTGCGTTACTTACTGTTTTCTTTGAGACAACAGTACCTGCTCTTGGACAACTCTTCTGATTATTCTTTTCACTCCTCTGTCAGAAATCTTGCGAGGAGCACCTGGTCGAGGCAAATTTATTGTGAAATGATTGTCTTTCCACTTCCATATTATGGCCCCAACAGTGCTCACTGGAACATTCAGAAGCTTAGAAATGCGCCTATAACCAATGCCATCATTATGTTTTGCAACAATTACAGTGGGGAGAACAAGTATTTGATACACTGCCGATTTTGCAGGTTTTCCCACTTACAAAGCATGTAGAAGTCTGTAATTTTTATCATAGGTACTCTTCAACTGTGAGTGACGGAATCTAAAACAAAAATCCAGAAAATCACATTGTATGATTTTTTAATAATTAATTTGCATTTTATTGCATGACATAAGTATTTGATACATCAGAAAAGCAGAACTTAATATTTGGTACAGAAACCTTTGTTTGCAATTACAGAGATCATACGTTTCCTGTAGTTCTTGACCAGGTTTGCACACACTGCAGCAGGGATTTTGGCCCACTCCTCCATTCAGATCCTTCAGGTTTCAGGGCTGTCGCTGGGCAATACGTAACTTTCAGCTCCCTCCAAAGATTTTCTATTGGGTTCAGGTCTGGAGACTGGCTAGGCCACTCCAGGACCTTGAGATGCTTCTTACGGAGCCACTCCTTAGTTGCCCTGGCTGTGTGTTTCGGGTCGTTGTCATGCTGGAAGACCCAGCCACGACCCATCTTCAATGCTCTTACTGAGGGAACGAGGTTGTTGGCCAAGATCTCGCAATACATGGCCCCATCCATTCTCCCCTCAATACGGTGCAGTCGTCCTGTCCCCTTTGCAGAAAAGCATCCCCAAAGAATGATGTTTTCACCTCCATGCTTCATGGTTGGGATGGTGTTCTTGGGGTTGTACTCATCCTTCTTCTTCCTCCAAACACGGCGAGGGGAGTTTAGACCAAAAAGCTCTATTTTTGTCTCATCAGACCACATGACCTTCTCCCATTCCTCCTCTGGATCATCCAGATGGTCATTGGCAAACTTCAGACGGGCCTGGACATGCGCTGGCTTGAGCAGGGGGACCTTGCGTGCGCTGCAGGATTTGAATCCATGACGGCGTAGTGTGTTACTAATGGTTTTCTTTGAGACTGTGGTCCCAGCTCTCTTCAGGTCATTGACCAGGTCCTGCCGTGTAGTTCTGGGCTGATCCCTCACCTTCCTCATGATCATTGATGCCCCACGAGGTGAGATCTTGCATGGTGCCCCAGACCGAGGGAGATTGACCATCATCTTGAACTTCTTCCATTTCCATTTAAAAAAAAAAACACACACATTTTTTTGGGGGGGAAATGTTGCCTATTGTCCTGTAGCCCATCCCAGCCTTGTGCAGGTCTACAATTTTATCCCTGATGTCCTTACACAGCTCTCTGGCCTTGGCCATTGTGTAGAGGTTGGAGTCTGTTTGATTGAGTGTGTGGAGAGGTGTCTTTTATACAGGTAACGAGTTCAAACAGGTGCAGTTAATACAGGTAATGAGTGGAGAACAGGAGGGCTTCTTAAAGAAAAACTAACAGGTCTGTAAGAGCCGTAATTCTTACTGGATGGTAGGTGATCAAATACTTATGTCATGCAATAAAATGCAAATTAATTATTTAAAAATCATACAATGTGATTTTCTGAATTTTTGTTTTAGATTCCGTCTCTCACAGTTGAAGTGTACCTATGATAAAAATTACAGACCTCTACATGCTTTGTAAGTAGGAAAACCTGCAAAATCGGCAGTGTATCAAATACTTGTTCTCCCCACTGTAGGTTGCGAAGGTCTTGAGACAGCTCTTTGCTTTTACCCATCATGAGATGTGTCTTGTGTGACACCTTGGCAATGAGACCTTTTTGTAGGCCATCAGTTGGGACTGAACCAGCTGATATTAATGTGCACTGACAGGGGGCTGGATTGCTTTTTAATTACTGATAGTTTTCAGCTGTTGTCTTGGCTTTCCATGCCTTTTTGCACCTCCCTTTCTTCATGTGTTCAATACTTTTTGTGTCATTTCACATTATTACACATAACTTAATTTCTGAACTTTTTGTTTTGGTTTCTTTGTATGTATGGATTACTTGGGTTGTTACCAACAATGTCAATAGCACCTCTGGAAATATATTTACTGAGAAAAATGTCGGTACAGTAGATGGCCCACATCCAGTTTGGAGCAGTTTGTTACAACACCACATTGCCACCATTGACTCATTGCAAAATCTCACGACTGCTTCCTGTCCATCAAAGTGTCATCAAATTAGGGGCAACAGTTGTATTTTGGCTCCTGTTCCTAGTTCTTACCCGTTTTTGTTCGTAAGGGCAGCACGATTTTATGCATTTGAGCCCAATTTCTGAGAATATGCTACTTTCCTCACACAGTAGGTTGTTGGGGGGTAGTGGGTGGTAGACAAATAAAGAAAAAATCCCTTATTAAGGTTAAATAAAATCATATGATTTCCTAATCGTCGTGATTTATCTCCATAATGCATTAGATTAGGTTAAGATGCATACATTGGGCTGAGGCTCCTTCTGGCCAAGGGCCTTTTGGGTTATGACTTCAGCTCCCATGGTGGCCTTCCATACATACAACAATAGACACACTGATTGTTCCCAGATCATTCAAATTTTTTATTTTCCCCTGAGGTTATGAACGAATATATTCAGTTTTGTCTTTACTGTGCTTTCTGTATGAAGCTACAACAGCTAGCTCTATAGACTGGCTGCTTGGCCTACATCTCAGCGTTGTCACAGTGTTGCCGTGCTGAAACGTGGGAATGGTGGTGGTAGAAAAATGCGGGTAAAGTAGTCTTGAGTCTGTAGTGGTGCATTGTTCACTTAGGCTCTTGGTGCTCCACTGGAGTCTAACGGTACAGTGCTTTCCACTTCAGCTGAGGCTCAACATGCTTCAATCAGGAAGTGAAAACAGCACTTCATGCAAGTGGTGCATTTAGGGGCGGGGGAAACCAGGACAGGCTAAAACGGTTTTGAATTGTTGGTTTGTTCATTCACTTAATGTTGAGATCATAGTCATGGGTCCTCAGACAGTCAAAATGGCAATCAGTATGCTCTCATAATTCTTGAAAATGTCCATTATGAAGAAATGAATGATAATGGTTGTCAAGAGTCAAACAATGTAAACATTGTGAGCAGGAATAGGCTGTTAAGATGAGCTTAGAAGAAAACAGGACTGTCCTAAGGCCTCTGGTTTATTTTAAACTTCACCCCAATGGCTAGACCTAATTTTCCCTCTAATACACACATATACAGTATATACACATACACACACACACACACACACACAAGGAGTACACATGCACAAGTGCACACACGCTCAGTAAAGTCTTCTTAATCATCTTGTTTTGAACATTTTGTCAAAGGACTCTGAATAATAACCATAGTGTTATGACCTGGTGAATTGCTGACGGTGACTTGCAAATCTAAATTTTATTAGCTTCTCATCATCGCTGAAGCCGACTCCTAAGGCTTCGGAGCGTTCCTTTAAGTGTTTGTTTCTGAAGCGCCGCTTGAGATCCACTTTGTCGTGTACATGTTGCCCCAAACTATAACTACCCATGTAGTGGGAGGTCATTACAGGCGACTCAATCTTCTTTTTGTCCTCCGGGAAAAAGGCATGGCATAACACAAAGCTTGACAGTGTTGCGAAGAGGTCTGTTTGTGTCATATTCTCACCATAATGTTCATGCTTTAAGCTACAAACAGACCAAGGTTGAACCGTTAACTGAAGATGACCCGGGAGGGAGCAGATAGCTAGTGCCACTTCTCTGGTGAGGCTCAGCTCTGTACAGCATAAGGCGTCATTACAGGCCTGAGCGGCTGGCATTTGGATGTCTCTCATTGTTCACTGGTTGTTACCTTCACCAGATGCTGTCTAATACACAGAGAAAGAGCCAACCTCCCACTGAGATTGTGCAGGATGAAAACAGACAGGTGTGTGAGCGCCAACTCAAACAAAGCTTTTCTTCTGCCTGAAGTTTGCACCAAGAGTCTAGAGAGTGGGAGAGAGCGTGGGGTTCAGGAAACCCGCAACTTCCGTGTTTACCGGTGAGGCCTGACTGAGAAAAATTGTCTTCCACCCTCTGTTAAAGTAGGGCAGGAGAGAACCCATGCACACCCGCAGTTTCCTTCCAGTCTCCGAGGGAGCTAACGCCACTGTGCCACTCAATGGGGCAAAGCGAGATGGGACTGTCACTGACTGTCCTGAATGACTTGTTCAATTAGAAATGCCGAGGCCCGCCCCTCTTCCTCTCCCCCACTGCCCTCCTCCTCCCAGGCTTCTGCCCTATTGAGGGACACTCTGGTCTCCATGGTCGGCCTGGAGTGGCTGTCCGATCATCCGGCAGTCAATAAAGCTTTGTGCACTCTCTTTGTCTGCTAATGAGCACTGGCTTCAGGTTTACCACACAGCGCCTATGCACGCTGCCTCCCTCCCCTCTCCATACATTTGACACTGTTATCTGAGATTTGCCCAGAGAGAGAGAGAGAGAGAGAGAGAGAGAGAGAGACCCAATGCAATATGGTGCAGATTCACTGAATGCAAATAGCTTACTGTTTTCCTAGTTTGAATGCCTGTGATCTTGTGGGATGAATTTCACAATTGGAACATCACTACACTGATTTTAAGAGCCCATGGAATCAAGTTTATATTTTTATGTATTAAATTACACCAATTTGGCTGACTACCTGACTCACATTTTGGTCGAGTCAGGTGGTCTTGTAGCGGAGCCCAAAAAAACATCCATCCATTGAAAGCAACAATAGATGTGAAAAGGCCAGGGCTCAAAGTGGGGGCTGCATGATCTCTTCCGACTGTGTCTTCCTGTCAATAGAGCCTCTGTCAGGGACTAAATGAAATTGCATTGTAACTAATGCGATTATGTCTATGAAACAGCCATTAGTGGGTCAAATCTTGTTTGTCCTCCTCATCGTTTCATTGTACAGCCCAATCAGAGACCACCAAGCATAGGCCACTGGCAGAGCACATAGGGCCCTATAGATACACAACAGGACCACACCAACTGACAGTTAATGAGCATCTATCAAAAGGATTTATTGAAATAGGTAGTACTATTGTTTTAGTGACATTAAAGGGCAAATCTGCAATTTTATCATAGACAAATAAGACATTATAGACACATAAGACAAGCATGTTACTAAATTAGGCTACAACCTGTAACTGGAAATCTCTAAAGTATTATCGCATAACAGAATTCACTTCTAAAAACGGATTGAATTTAGTTAAGGCCGGTGGCGATTTTAGCATGCAAATCTTGGTGGGGCAAACCCCCAATTTTTATTTTTTAAATGCATGCCAGCAAACCACTATACAACACAACACTAAACAATGCATTAATTGCACTATAACGGTGACAAACGGAGCCCACAAAATGCCTACATAAAGCTGTCCCAACAGCAGAGCTTTTTTTACAGCACCATGGAGTAAATCCTTTCCACCGCTACACCTGCCTATCAGCGGAGCCTTGTCTGGCAGCGAAACAGTTCATTCAGCCTCATTTACTGCCTTTAAATAAAAAATAGCTGATATGGCTGACTTGCTTAAACAAATGTGGTTTCTACTGACAATTGAGATGTACAAACTATGACATAAGGGAACGATGAGCGGATAAGAGGCAATCCGTAATTTTGATCAAGACATTAATGAGCAAGCAAAGATGCACGTAGTCAATATAACTATTTGTTGAAATGTACAGCGACAGAATTCAGAAAATGGGCCATTCTTACAGTATTCTCCCTGTACACCAAGTACACCAAGTTTTACCATTACAGAGTGAGTGCGCATATGAAATAGCTATGTTGAGAGTAAAAGTGATCATTTGAAACAGGTCCTATATGCTAGATTTTGAGTTATTTGGCAACTTTAGTTGTGAATGATACAAACCTTAGAACAACTGTTTGAGGAGCATGTTCTCGCTGCCTGACAGGTGATATTCCTAAACTCTGAATGCCATGCAGTGGCGACCCATCATTCAGGGCAGGTGGGGCTCTTTTGAGACCCACATCTTTAGCAAAACATTTTTTTTTAAAATTGTTAATTGTTTGGCTCTTGACAACAATATAATTTTTTGGGAGGGGGGGGATTGCCTGTTATTGTTATTATTAGTACGCGTCACATATCAGTTGCAAACAATGGAGAAAAAATATATATCATTGAGTTAATAAAGCCAAATACAGACATGGTCTCTTTTTTGTTTTCTTCAGTAAGGCAGCTCTAAAATGCAGGTGTTTCAGCCTAGCTCAGTGCTTTCTGTGGGGTGGGGCAAGCCAGCAGAAAATACGGAGCGTTGCGCCGTGATTGGCTCAATGTTTTGTCACTCATGGGGACACTATGTCACCGCCAAGTCTAAGGGTAGAGCTCGAAAATTCAAGCCCCTTGGGTGCTGCCAGAGAGTTTCATTAGAACTGCCCATCTAAGAAGGCTCAAGGTCATTGGCCACAGATAAAATGACGTCAAATCACATTATTTACAGTAGCTTTGATTGGACTGTCAACATCATACTTTCAAAATCTTAGCCAGCAGTCATCATCATGAATCGATAATCTACTGGCAAATCATTTTTAATCCTTGTCATATGAAGGTAAATAATGAAGAGAAATTATAGATAAAATGTATTGGTGCTCATCGGCCATTGGACATAAACATTACACAAGTTGGAAATCGCAAATTCAACAATGAGTGGTTTGGAAGGAATCAGTGGCTAACTGCAAACATTGCAAGCAATCATTAGCCTGCTATTCAGTGGAGTGGCTGTGTCGTCCCAAATCTAAGATTAAGGGTCTCTTTTCCTAGTTTCAAATGATAAACATTCAACATTGGCCATGCTGTCAATGAAGCATGAGTTGTGCCGCGCTCAAAACAACTGTTAAATTGGAACTGCAAAATCTGACTTTAGTGAGTTCAAGACAACTGGGAACTCGGGGAAAAACGAGCTACGACTGGGGAAAATATGTTTTGAACTTTCATCCAACTCTTGGAATTGTACATTCGGAACTCGGGCCTCTTTCTAGAGCTACGACCTGAAGATCACTGATGTCATCATGATTCAACCTTTTTTTCCTCGAGTTCTCAGTTGTCTTGAAAGCACCATAAATCCAGAGAATGCCAGACTTTGATGACAAAATTTGTCCACGAAGGACCGCCGCGCCACCTTCCTGTTCAAGTGAGCACAGCACAACAAGGTGAGTCCAAAAATATCTTGTATGCTGCTGCATAAATGATGTAATATGCCAGGGAGATATGTATACTTTTGCTAAGAAAGTAATACTAAGTGTACAGTTGAAGTCGTAAGTTTACATACACCTTAGCCAAATACATTTAAACTCAGTTTTTCACAATTCCTGACATTTAATTCTAGAAAAAAATCCCTGTCTTAGGTCAGTTAGAATCACAATTTTATTTTAAAAATGTGAAATGTCAGAATAATAGTAGAGAGAATTATTTATTTCAGCTTTTATTTATTTCATTACATTCCCAGTGGGTCAGAAGTTTACATACACTCAATTAGTATTAGGTAGCATTGCCTTTAAATTGTTTAGCTTTGGTCAAACATTTCTGGTAGCCTTCCACAAGCTTCCCAAAATATGTTGGGTGAATTTTGGCCCATTCCTCCTGACAGAACTGGTGTAACTGAGTCAGGTTTTATAGGCCTCCTTGCTCGCACACGCTTTTTCAGTTCTGCCCACAAACTTTCTATAGGATTGAGGTCAGGGCTTTGTGATGGCCACTCCAATACCTTGACTTTGTTGTCCTTTAGCCATTTTGCCACAATTTTGGAAGTATGCTTGGGGTCATTGTCCATTTGGAAGACCCATTTGCGACCAAGCTTTAACTTCCTGACTGATGTCTTGAGATATTGCTTCAATATATCCACATAATTGTCCTTCCTCATGATGCCATCTATTTTGTGAAGTGCACCAGTCCCTCCTGCAGCAAAGCACCCCCACAGCATGATGCTGCCACCCCCTGTGCGTCACGGTTGGGATAGTGTTCTTCGGCTTGCAAGCCTCCCCCTTTTTCCTCCAAACATAACGATGGTCATTATGGCCAAACAGTTCTATTTTTGTTTCATCAGACCAGAGGACATTTCTCCAAAAAGTACGATCTTTGTCACCATGTGCAGTTGCAAACCGTAGTCTGGCTTTTTTTATGGTAGTTTTGGAGCAGTGGCTTCTTCCTTGCTGAGTGGCCTTTCAGGCTATGTCGATATAGGACTCTTTTTGTACCTGTTTCCACAAGGTCCTTTGCTGTTGTTCTGGGATTGATTTGCACTTTTCGCACCAAAGTACGTTCATCTCTAGGAGACAGAACGTGTCTCCTTCCTGAGCAGTCTGACGGCTGTGTGGTCCCATGGTGTTTATACTTGTGTACTATTGTTTGTCCAGATGAACGTGGTACAGCTTTATGTAGGCCCTAACATTTTGTGGGCACCGTTTGTCACCGTTATAGTGCAATTAATGTATTGTTTAGTGCTTTGCTGGCATTCATCCCACATGCCAGCATATTTGCCCTACCGAGATTTACCTGCTAAAACCGCCACTGATGCCATAGGCTCTCCAACCTTGTTTCTGTAGCTACCCAGTGCTTAATTTGGGAAACCAAGTGAAATCTGTTTGGGAACATCGGTACTAAAAAAAATTGCGTCTAAATATATTTCACAAAACTTTTGACAGCCCGTCTGCGCGCTCGAGAAATTAATAGAGGAGTGAGAGGAGGAGATGGCAACGCATGGTGGTGAGATATTCTGTATAGCTAAAGGTAATGTGTCACCCAATTAATTATGAAAATATAAAACATTCCCTTTTACTAGGCTATTCAAAAATCAAATACAAATGCACTAATTGTAAGCCGCCCTGCACAATCAATGAACCAACAGTATTTCCTAGGGCTGGCTATACATTCTCTCCCAGACTCATGGATAGAAATTTTGGAGCGTAGCATAAGGTAACCAGTCCATCCAGTATCCATAATAATACAGTCCACACTCAAAGGCTAGACCAATTATGTACATAAAAAAATATATATAATTCTGCCATGCATAATATGCAGTAGGCTATGTATTGTATAACGGCACAATCATCATTTTAATTGTTTTGATGATAAGTGATTGTGATTTTCAATTGCATTTGCATTGATGTCAGAGTAGTTACAGGGACAATAGAGCCCAGAGTAGCAGGCCATTAGGACCTCATGGTCGTTAGTGAGTTGGGTACTACCAAACCATGTCCGGAGTGCATAAAAGGAGATTACTGGGACTCAACAGTCACGTGGAATTTTACTGCGGTCATGACTGCCGGTGTGTCCGTAATAAGGTCACCGCAACAGCCCTAGTAGATGGCATGTAAGATACCATACGGCACATGCATAGGCGTAACACTTCCAAAATGATGTCTGCTCCTGAAAAATGTAACAGCTAGCTATAGCTGTGTGTGCTCTGTGCACATGCACATGCGCTGGTGTGTGTCTAAAGCTGCTCTCTGGTTACAGAGAGGAGCTCGCAGCAGCTCTCAATGTATTTACTCAATAACGGACGCCTACTCATGTCCTCCCTAGGCTCGGCTGGATCCTCACAGTGGGTTTTGAGTCATACATCCACCTATGTCCTCTTTTGCATCTACCTGAGCCACAAAATGCAAATCGCAGTTTCCCCTCTGTCAATTTGTTGCTCACCACACATACACACACAGACAATGAAATGGGGCCTAATAACCTGGGTACATAAATGTAGAATACCTCTATTCATAGCTGTTTACACATGTGGAGAGACGATGGACCATTTCTGATGAATTAGTCGAAGGTGAGATTGTGCTGTGTGCAGGGTACGTCTAGGCATCATTCATAACCATTTCTCCGTCAACATAGGGTGGTTAGGCAGAGGTGTGTGGGAATAGTTTGATACTCCTAGTACTCATACAGTACATTTGCTAATGTGCCCCATGTCTATACAAGATGTTTAAGTGCACATGCCTTTGAGTGGGGGTGAGCATGTGCGTTATGCACAGTACATGATATATTTGTTTACTTCTAATGTGTTTGAGTGTTTTCATATTACCCCGAGAGAGGCCCTCATTGACTCCCTCTCTCTTGTGTTCTTCCACAGAGAAATACTACAACAGCCTTTGTGAGCGGCAGCCAATCGGACGCATGCTCTTTCGGCTGTTCTGCGAAACCCGGGCTGAGCTGAGGCGCTGTGTCAAATTCCTGGACACTGTGGTAAGTAAGAAAGACCGACGGGTAGGATTAAAACGCTTGTGTTTGTTTTTCCTCGAGACGCACATCTTCTGAAGGACTCTGAATGAACTTGTTCAAATGTATCTCAAGTTCTCATGTATTAGGGGGAAGGGAAGGCGAGGAGAGGGGAGGGGAGGGTAGGACGGGAGGTTAGTAGCTAATGAAATACAGGATCTCTTGACATCTGGAAAGGGTTGCAATCTGCGTCAGTTTACGCATACACACAGACACCTCCAACAGGCCCACAATTCGGAGATCTAACCCGAGACCCGAGCAGTCCTAAATTCGGACTTTTGTCTTTGATCTGGGTTGGGTCTGATATAGTTGCCAAGGGTCTCGGGTGTGTGCAATTTATAATGTATTTACTGACTGTACCCGATTGGACCCGTCCTCTGTTAAAGAAGCCAACAAGGGGAATGTCTTCAGGGACTAGTTTTACTGGACAAAGCTGAGAAGAACGTTGGCGCGGTCAAATGGACTGTGTGTGCAACTCGCTATTCAGGTTTGATGCAATTTTTTAACATGTATTTATTTTCATTTGTTTTTGTATATCATTATTGTAGGCCCATTTAATACATCTAAAGCATATCTTTAAATATGCAAAAAAGAGTTTTGTTTCATGTTGTTGCGATATTTTTGTTGCCTAAATTAAGTTTGAACTGTCTTTTTAAGTTTGTTTGATGCCGCAGTATAATAACCTGTTCGTGTGAAGGTATGGAGGGTTATGACTATTATTAGGCTTAGCTACGAAGGCAGTGACTCCTACTGTTGAACTTGAGGTGAGGAAGAATGTTTTAGTCCTACCAGAGTTACTAGCCTGTCAACTCACTCTAAATTATTCCGCTGCTCTGCCGTTCTCTACATACCTTAGTCTGAGACTGACATCATTGAAGTTCGTGATGATGAGGGCACGAGGGGTGTTGTACAAAAAGTCATCAGCGAATGGATCGTCTCTAACCAATCTGAATATCAAAGCCAATGACACATTTTCAAACCGCCGCTTTACCTGTGCTGCATAACCTTCACCTGTGTTCTGGCTCTGGCCCAACCCATCGGTTTCTGGATCAATCAGTTGGCCCTGAATGTGTTCGCATTCTGTGAATGTTGGGGGAGGTTTACAGGTCCAGACACATTGTGGAGAAGAAAGTAACGTCCGTTGGCATGGTGTAGCGTTTGGCCAGAGCAAGGAGTCTGTTACTCCTTTAATATAACAATATAATGCTTATCTTTATAAAAAAATTATGAATTAGCCTCTTTCTGTATGCCTATAGAGTACCACAGTATGAGTCATAATACCCATAAAACCTAGCGGTAAAACAAGGAAATGATTCCAATCGTTTTTCCACCATAGATTTTTCCCATAGGGGACTTATGAAACAAGGGCTGTGTTTTCATGTAGGCTTACCCTGGTGTGGCGTTTTGATAACCGTGTAAATCTCTCTAGAACAAGGTGACTTTTATCAATATATTTGCCAGTAGAAACCACTGTATTTACCAGTGGTGGAAAAGGTACTCAATTGTCATACTTGAGTAAAAGTAAAGATACCTTAACAGAAAATAACTCAAGTAAAAGTGAAAGTTTCCCAGTAAAATACTACTTGAGTAAAAGTTTAAAAGTATCTGGTTTTAAATGTAGTTAAGTACAGTGGTAGAAAAAGTACTCAGTTGTCATACTTGAGTAAAAGTACAAAATAAAAGTAAATGCTATACATCAAATTCCTTATATTAAGCAAACCAGACGGCACAATTTTCATATTATTATAATTTTTTTTCAGACGGGCACACTCCAACACTCAGACATCAATTACAAACACAGTATGTGTGTTTCGTGAGTCCGCCAGATCAGAGGCAGTAGGGATGACAAAGCGTTATATTGATAGGTGCCATAATTCTGTCCTGCTTGAGCATTCTAAATGTAACAAGTACTTTTAGGTGTCAAGGAAAATGTATGGAGTAAAAAGTACATTATTTTCTTTAGGAATGTGGTGGAGTAAAAGTAAAAGTTGTCAAAAATATAAATAGTAAAGTACAGAAGCACAAAAAACTACTTAAGTAGTACTTAAAAGTATTTTAACTGAAGTACTTTACAGCACTGGTATTCACCCCCCCAAAGCATTTCGCTACACTCGCAATAACATCTGCTAAACATGTGTATGTGACCAATAAAATGTGATTTGATTTGAAAAGAAATGCTAATTAGCTGCTAATGTAGAACTACAAATGCCATGGTGATCTGGACGAGACTGCCGAATCGAGGCAAGAGTAAGAATCTCTGGATTAACTATCTAATGTTAGCTACATGTAGTAATGAATAAATAGGCTACATTTCTTTAAATTGTCAATTCTGTGAACTATCTTTTGCAAGTTTTAAAATGACACTACCTGTTTGCAAAGGTGTCAGCTAGACATGATGTGCAGAGCTTGCAGGGATTTGTAGCATGATGTCTGCTTTGATGCTAATTAGCATTTTTGAATCTGAGAGTAAATAGAGCCGAATATATTGATAATTTGGTATTTGTTAGGATTCCCATTTAGCTGCTGCAAAAGCATCAGCTACTATTCCTGGGGTCCACACATAATCCATAGTACAAAACAAAATTAGTCAAGGACTGAAATACATACATTTAAAATGCCACACATACAAGGTATATAAAATGGCTATGTCTCTTCACAGTCCCCTTTGTTATTTTATCCGTTTTTTAAAACTGGTTTTATTGCTAGCTTGAGTTACCTGGGGTGGCAGAGAGTTCCATGTAGTTATGGCTCTATGACTACATGGAATGGGTCTCTTGAATCTGAACCGGCACAGGTCTGTTTGGGTCTTTTCAAAACGGGTCTGATTGTCCTCGGGGCCCATTCAGAACAGGTCTCTGTTTTACTTTCTTTTTTTTAAAATGCATATCTGGTCAGGTGGGAAAGCCATGGATCCTTTTCGGACAGATCTAACAAACGCACACACACACTCAGTCATGAGCCACCCACTTTATCCCCTTCCCTCGAACACATTATAACTCACACACACCAATGTTGATATGAGGAAGTGTTCTTGTAGCTAGATCCTCTTTGGTTGATTTAACAAATGCAAAAGCCAAGTAGAAAAAGGCTCAATGGGATGATGGCTAGTAGCATAACCAAGATAGTCAATGGCAGTAAAATGATGAATAGGTGGCTGACTGTGAATTAAGAGATAGCAGACAGTCAGCTTTTATCAGGCAGTCTTCTCCAACTTCGTAAGTAGTGATCATGTCCTTTTACTGCACTGTCTCCTTCCTGCCTCGCACAGAGCCTGGGCTACATGAGAAGGCGCAAATGAGATTTGAACCGTCTCAACTGTCATTAACCATTATGCACAAGTTGTGCTGAGAGTCCATCGGAAGCACTTTAGAGTGAGGCTCTTAGCTTACTGTAAATCATGCTGCTGGAGGATGGTATGACACAAGGGCTTGATGCATTTGTACTTAGCAGGATTCAGGAATCAACAACACAGAGAGAACTATTAAACAAAATGGTTTTGGGAGTGGGACCCAGGCAAGTGGTTCTGTAGAACTGTGCCTCAGTGAAGGGAGGTACTACTTACAGTAGGACTGGGTTGTGTTCAGTAGGCATATTAAACTTATTTTTTTTATTGAACATATTCAGGTAGCATCTCTTCTGTTTCAAAAAGTGTTCTCCTGCTGCGTGCCTAACATGACCCTGCGGTTGCAGTGATGTGGTATTTGGATAGTACCATCAGAACTGACCTGTTAGAGCAGATGTCACAATACAGGTGTGCTAGCGTTTGATTGATGTATGTTACTGTTTCTTCCCCCCACAGGCAGAGTATGAGGTCAGTCCAGATGAGAAGAGGAGGGAGTGTGCTCAGGAGCTCCTAGACAAGTACTTCAGCCCAGAGGTACAGTAGAATAACCCCTATTTTCAGCCAATGAGTGATTTGATGTCAAATATTCAATAATGGTGACATGTGGTTTCTGGGACTCAGATTAAACCTATTCATGGACAAAAAATCTATTTAAATGAAGATATTCAGATACTCCATCGAGCATGCTTTTTAATTCAGGAGAGGGCTTAATCTGGGCCTATGTTGTCATATATACACTGGGGGCCAAAAGTTTGGAATATTACTCATTCAAGGGTTTTTCTTTATTTGCACTATTTTTTACATTGTAGAATAAAAGTGAAGACATCGAAACTATGACATAACACATGTTTTGCAACAATTAGGTTGCGAAGGTCTTGAGACAGCTCTTTGCTTTTACCCATCATGAGATGTGACTTGTGTGACACCTTGCAATGACACCTTTTTGTAGGCCATCAGTTGGGACTGAACCAGCTGATATTAATTTGCACTGACAGGGGGCTGGATTGCTTTTTAATTACTGATAGTTTTCAGCTGTTGTCTTGGCTTTCCATGCCTTTTTGCACCTCCCTTTCTTCATGTGTTCAATACTTTTTCCCTGTGTCATTTCACAATATAACACATAACTTAATTTCTGAACTTATTTTTTTTGGTTTCTTTGTATGTATGGATTACTTGGGTTGTTACCAACATCTGGTGAAAATTTCATGTCAATAGCACCTTTGGAAATATATTTACTGAGAAGAATGGTGACGTGTTCAATACATATTTCACCCGCTGTATATGTGTGTGTGTGTGTGTGTGTGTATGTGTATATATTTATATTTGTATATTTATATGAAATTCAAGCTGTGTTGTGTTCCATCCCCCTGTAGTCAGAGGATCATGTCCCGGAGTTGGGGGCGGAAATGATGAGTCAGTTTACAGAGAGACTGGAGCAGGAGCAGGAGCCCTGTAAAGAACTCTTCAACGAGTGCACAAAGTGAGTCTGTTAACACAGAAACACAGTTATAGAGAATTGACTAACCTCAGTACTTACTTAGCATATGGGATATATTCAAGATTGAAAAAAAGATTCATTCATTCATCATTACACCATTATTCAGTTAAGAATGAAATCATTTTCAGTGATAAAATGTGCCCAGAGAGTTTCCCTTTAAATTGTCTCCTGCATTGTGTAACATCCTGTGAACAGTTGGGTGTGTCAACAGCATTGAGGGTATGTAGCTGCTGATGAAAATTGTTCTAATCAATCACCCCTAGCCACTTCAATCACCCACCATTCCGTTCAGCAACATTTACAGTTGAATTCGGAAGCTTACATACTTAGCCAAATACATTTAAACTCTGTTTTTCACAATTTGACATTTAATCCTAGTAAAAATGTTTTAGGTCAGTTAGGATCACCACTTTATTATAAGAATGTGAAATGTCAGAATAATATTAGAGAGAATGATTTATTTCAGCTCTTATTTCTTTCATCACATTCCCAGTGGGTCAGAAGTTTACATACACTCAATTAGTATTTGGTAGCATTGCCTTTAAATTGTTTAACTTGGGTCAAACGTTTCAGTTAGCCTTCCACAAGCTTCCCACAATAAGTTGGGTGAATTTTGGCCCATTCCTCCTGACAGAACTGGTGTAACTGAGTCAGGTGTGTAGGCCTCCTTTCTCGCACACACTTCAGTTATGCCCACAAATCTTTTATAGGATTGAGGTCAGGTTTTTGTGATGGTCACTCCAATACCTTGACTTTGTTGTCCTTAAGCCATTTTGCCACAACTTTGGAAGTATGCTTGGGGTCAATGTCCAATTGGAAGACCCATTTGCGACCATGCTTTAACTTCCTGACTGATGTCTTGAGATGTTGCTTCAATATATCCACATAGTTTTCCTTCCTCATGATGCCATCTATTTTGTGAAGAGCACCAGTCCCTCCTGCAGCAAAGCACCCCCACAACATAGTACCTGATGCTGCCACCCCCGTGCTTCATGGTTGGGATGGTGTTCTTCAGCTTGCAAGCCTCCCCCTTTTTCCTCCAAACATAACGATGGTCATTATGGCCAAACAGTTCTATATTGTTTCATCAGACCAGAGGACATTTCCCCAACAAGTATGATCTTTGTCCCCATGTGCAGTTGCAAACCGTAGTCTGGCTTTTTTATGGCGGTTTTGGAGCAGTGGCTTCTTCCTTGCTGAGTGGCCTTTCAGGTTATGTCGATATAGGACTCGTTTTACTGTGGATATAGATTATTTTGTACCTGTTTCCTCCAGCATCTTCACAAGGTCCTTTGCTGCTGTTCTGGGATTGATTTGCACTTTTCGTAACAAAGTACGTTCATCTCTAGGAGACTGAACGCGTCTCCTTCCTGAGCGGTATGACGGCTGCGTGGTCCCATGGTGTTTATACTTGTGTACTATTGTTTGTACAGATGAACGTGGTACCTTCAGGCGTTTGTAAATTGCTCCCAAGGATGAACCAGACTTGTGGAGGTCTACAATTATTTGGCTGATTTCTTTTGATTTTCCCATGATGTCGAGCAAAGGCACTGAGTTTGAAGGTAGGCCTTAAAATACATCCACAGGTACACTTCCAATTGCCTCAAATTATGTCAATTGGCCTATCAGAAGCTTCTAAAGGCATGACATCATTTTCTGAAATTTTCCAAGCTGTTTAAAGGCACAGTCAACTTAGTGTATGTAAACTTCTGACCCACTGGAATTGTGATGTAGTGAATTATAAGTGAAATAATCAGTCTGCAAACAATTGTTGGAAGAATTACTTGTGTCATGCACAAAGTAGTAAGTTGCCAAAACTATAGTTTGTTAACATGAAATCTGTGGAGTGGATGAAAAACGAGTTAAATATTTGATGACTTCAACCTAAGTGTATGTAAACTTCCAACTTCAACTGTGTATTCTAGAACGTTCACACAACTGTTCCAATATCATGACATCCCTGAACAGACTCTTTCTGTCATTCCTCCTTCTGGTTGGGGTTCATTAATGTTTAGATGTGAACTGATGTTTGGAGATAGTAGACAGAGAGATGGGCCCATGGCGTAGCAGCATGGTACATGTGTAGGGTCTGGAGATGTTCCTGGCCATGTGACCTGACCAGAAAGAACTCAAGGCCTTAGGGAGGGACCAGAGTATTTCCTGTTTAGGTCATGTAGTGGGCTGTATGTGTTGTGACTGTATTGTCTCTCTGTGCTCTGTTGTAGACTGATCCATGACTACTTGAGTGTGGCTCCCTTCGCAGACTACCTCGACAGCATGTACTATAACCGATTCCTGCAGTGGAAGTGGCTAGAGAGGTATGGTAGCCTACTCGCGCTCTCTCTCTCTCTTTCTTTCTCTCTCGCGCTCTCTCTAAATCAAAGCGAAAATGGGAAATACTGACACACCCTTTCGTTGCTTCCCGCACTTATGAGCACACAAGTGCATACACACACACACACACTTATCAGCCTGAGAAATCCCCACCACAGCACAAGTGATTACATGTTACGTTAACTTCACACTGCCTCCATAGTATCCTCCTAGTCACCTGTACTCCACATATCCTATTAATGTGGTATATATACAGTATATATATATTAGCGGCTCTCAAGGTTTCTAGAGAGTTACTCTTATCAACTGTTCCTCTACTAGGCTCCATGTCATAAATAAGTCTTTGCTAGGTAAATCCCTGCCTTATCTCAGATCACTGGTCACCATAGCAACACCCACCCGTAGCATGCACTCCAGCAGGTATATTTCACTGGTTATCCCTAAAGCCAACACCTCCTTTGGCCGCCATTCCTTCCAGTTCTCTGCTGCCATTGACTGGAACGAATTGCAAAAATCATTGAAGCTGTAGATTACCATCTCCCTCACTAACTTTAAGCATCAGCTGTCAGAGCAGCTTACCGATCACTGCACCTGTACACAGCCCATCTGTTAATAGCCCACCCTTCTACCTCATCCCCATATTGTTATTTTGCTCATTTGCATCCCAGTATCTCTATTTGCACATCACCATCTGCACATCTATCACTCCAGTGTTAATGCTAAATTGTAATTATTTTGCCACTATGGCCTATTTATTGCCTTACCTCCCTAATCTTACTACATTTGCACACATTGTATATAGATTTTCTATTGTGTTATTGACTGTACGTTTGTTTATCCCATGTGTAACTCTGTGTTGTTGTTGTTTTTGTCAAACTGCTTTGCTTTATCTTGGCCAGGTCGCAGTTGTAAATGAGAACTTGTTCTCAACTGGCCTACCTGGTTAAATAAAGGTGAAATAAAATAAATACATATTAAAAATACTTGCTCATGGGTTTTTAGGCTGGGTTACCGTTAAGCTCTTTGTGACAAGTATTTGTTAAAAGTTCTACACAACGCACATACAATGTTATGAAGCGATTGATAGTGTTCAGGATAGTATCATGGTGATCTACTGTATAACTTACACTTTTGGTTTT
The DNA here is from genome assembly GCA_023634145.1 of Thymallus thymallus. Lineage (NCBI taxonomy): Eukaryota > Metazoa > Chordata > Actinopteri > Salmoniformes > Salmonidae > Thymallus > Thymallus thymallus. Next base: position 15,706,852 of record CM042390.1, read on the forward strand.
GTTCACATCCATACTCGTGCTTCAAATGAAATCAAGCTTTATTTATACACCACATTTCAGCTGAAATATTTACTACACAATTAACATAAGAAGATTTTAAAAACAAAAGAATAACAATAGAAACTGAAAAGCACCCTAAGCAAAAGCAAAACTAAAAAGGTGTGTTTTAAGATCTTAATTAAATATGTCCACAGTTTCAGCCCCCCTCAGATTCCCCTGGCAGGCTATTCCAGAGGCTGGGGTCATAGTAACTAAAGGCTGCCTCTTCATGCCTCTTGGTCCTAGGCTATGGGATAGTTAAAAGACCAGTGCCAGAGGACCTGAGTTACCTACTGGGTACATAACTTAAAAGCATGTCTGACATGTATTGGGCTGCACAATCGTGGATTGATTTAAAAACCAATACAAGAATCTTAAAATTAATTCTAAAACTCACAGGCAGCCACCGGTGTAATGTGTGTTCTCCGTCTGGTCCTATGTGGGTCATTTGAATACCTTTAGCCCAGCAGGCCTATCATACATGGAATGCAAACGAGTCCTTTGGGGAACAAATGTATTTAGTATTTAAATACGTGAGCCCCGGTCTCTATATTTATTTACATTAGCAAACAGAACATGTCGCCACTCACCAGCCTAGCATAGAGGCAAGGCTTGTGCAATGCCCTTCCCATAATAGTCATAGATTAAAGAGAAGTTCACCCACACTCTTTCATCACTTTGGCTGTTTCCCAAATGGCACCTTTAGTGCACTACTTTTGACCAGGGCCCATAGAGTTCTGGTCAAAAGTAGTGCACTATGGAGGGAATAGAGTGCCGTTTGGGATGTATCCTTTGACTCACAGTAAATATGCCAGCACTTGTTAAAGGCCTTAGGAACATTGTCTCATCTTGTCTTTGGTGCTGGGCCAAACTCAAGTCTTTCTCTACAAGATGAAACAGAACATAATAGACAAGGGTTTTATTCCCCCTATTGCTTTCATTTGACAGAATAGTGTTTTTAAAGCAAACACTTTGTAAAAGTGCAATGGTCAAGCCGTTTACAAAGTCAGATGTGTATGTTCCTGTGCATTGCTGCTATACAGTCAAAGTTGAGCAAATTTCCCCACATTGGACAATAAAGTTGTGTTGTATTGTATTGACCCTCTTCTCTGTGTCCTTCTAGGCAGCCAGTCACCAAGAACACATTCCGACAGTACAGGGTATTAGGAAAGGGAGGCTTTGGTGAGGTAAGGACTGTCTCTGTTTCTCTCTTTAACTAAAGCATCCTTTCATTTAGAATGCGATTTTAGAAGTGGATATTGAGAAATAAAGTGGAGTCTCTTATAATCTTCATCAACTTGTAAATGATCGAGGTCCAACAAGGATCTCAGTCTGGATGTAATTGGATGGGCCCATAAAATGAAAATAACTGCCATTACCTGGTGTCCTCTAGTGCTCGCCTGGTGTGAAATGGCCTGGGGTAATGCCGCCATTACAATGTATTTACTGGGTCAAAGAGTAGATATTATAATGTGGTGTTAATCCATTTCTCTTGTCCCCCCCTCTCTCTCACATCCACTCTTCTCGTCAGGTGTGTGCTTGCCAGGTGCGAGCAACAGGGAAGATGTATGCGTGCAAGAAGTTGGAGAAGAAGAGGATCAAGAAGAGGAAAGGAGAGTCCATGGCCTTGAACGAGAAGCAGATTCTAGAGAAAGTCAACAGTAGGTTTGTAGTAAGTATTCGAGCTACCTATTTACCGCCTACCATGTCACGTATGTATAAGATATGCACTGTATGTAGGGCTGTGCTCTATCAAATTATTTTTGATACATTTTAACATATGTTTTGGTCTCGTCTCCTTTGCTCCAATGTGCACTGTCACCTTCCCACTCGCACACAAACACCAAGCCCCTCCCCTTGCCACTCACAGCAACAAAGATTAAAGATCACTTCTTCCTGTCTGACAACAAGCAGTTTCAACTCGTTGTTTGCATTTGAGGTTTGGTCCAACAGAAAATCAGCATTTGTGCTAGCTTTCTAGTCTGTGTTTTATAAATGTGTAATGAGCATTAAAATAAGCATTTATATAAGGAATTGGCAACACGTTCTCCTTCTGAGAAATACGCATCGTCTTATCCAGGTAGGCCACTTGATTTCAACATCTAAACAAAGTGAACAAGCTGTTCTTCAAATAGGTGGAGACGGACAGGAGGGTGTGTTCATAACAGTTTTAGCTGTTCTACCTTGTTAGCAAGCAAATAGATCCAAGTTGGCTAGACTTGAAATATAAAGATTAGCTGGTTACTCACTAGAGATTGTTTGAGACCTGTGTTTATTTTCTATAATGCCTGCTACAAGAAGTTGGTCATTATTAGTGGATGTGCATGGTTCTGGTTAAATGTTTAACAAAAAGAGCATTTTCATCGATAGACATGAAATCCAGATCAGTGATTATTGCAAATAGGCATGTTAAACTATACTGAACAAAAATATACCCACTGGGGAGCCAGGCCCAGCCAATCAGAATTAGTTTTCCCCCACAAAAGGGCTTCAATAAAGACAGAAATAATCCTCAGTTTCATCAGCTGTCGTCTGGTCTCAGACGATCCCGTAGGTGAAGAAGCCGGATGTGGAGATCCTGGGCTGGTGTGGTGACACGTAGTCTGCGGTTGTGAGGCCGGTTGAGCGTACTGCAAAATTCTCAAAAATGACGTTGGTGGGGGCTTATGGTAAAGAAATTAACATTCAATTATCTGGCAACAACTCTGGTGGACATCCGCACAGTCATCATGCCAATTGTACTCTCCCTCAAGTTTGAGACATCTGTGGCATTGTGTTCTGTGACAAAACTTGCACATTTTAGAGTGGCCTTTTAGTGTCCCCATCACAAGGTGCACCTTTATAATGATCACACTGTTTAATCAGCTTCTTGATATGCCACACCAGTCAGGTGGATGGATTATCTAGGCAAAGGAGGAATGCTCACTAACAGAACTATAGTTTGAGAGAAATAAGCTTTTTGTGCAGGTGGAACATTTCTGGGATCTTTTATTTCAGCTCATGAAACATGGGATCAACACTTTACATTTTGCGTTTATATTTTTGTTCAGTATATTTTGATAAAATAATGTAATTATTAGTAGGTCTCGTGGTTGTGGAAGGCTTATATTTAGCCTAGGTATCATTTTACAAGCCTTGATTAGATTACATTATGTTATTCCTGACTATTTGAAATGCAGTGTATTGACCTTTTAATTATGCAACAAAGCTATTATTATTTTATTTGTATTTTTGCATGTTTATATTGAACCCGGATCTGTAGTGACGCCTCTAGCACTGCGATGATGTGCCTTAGACTGCTGCGCCACTCGGGAGGCCCGTAACAAAGCTTATTTAGAGAAAAGTGAACAAATATATATCTTGACTCCCCCATAAATTTGAAAAAAATCAAGATAGGATTTTTAGGCCATATCGCCCTGGCCTGCCTGTATGTACAGTATATGTAATATATTTAATGTATACAGTATATGATCTACATTCATATATTATGATGCACCACTTACTCATATTTCCTCCAAAGATGTCAAGATGTCTGAACTCAACGAATTCAACTGTTGACCGCAACATAAACACTTTTGACCAGTTGAGTCTAGATGGCTTTTCCAGACGACTGTGCGATAGCTCAGATCAGATCGTAATAATAATAATAACACTAGTAATTAAAAGATAACATCAGGGTTTGGTTCAGTGGGGTTTGTTTTTATTTAAAGTGACCCCACACAACCCAATTTAGACTTATTTTATTTGGACATCCATCAGTCGGTGATCCAATGTTCTGGCCAAAAGTGGACTTAGATGTTAATTCTGTTTCCCACACACGCTCCTCTCCTTCTCCTACCTCATAGCTTTCTGTCTTGTGTATATTAAAAGTAGTAGAAGTATGATTTTCAAACCGTTTTTTAAGCCCAGGGTCATATTCATTAGGGCACACCATAACAGAATGTAGCGAAACGATTTGCAACAAAAGAAGAAAACAAGCGCTTCTTATTGGACAAGTTCAGGTAGTCCCTCCATGTTTTAAGTCAGTTTTCTTTTGTTTTATTTCGTTTGGTGCCTAATGAATATGACTGTGTTGTCTGTGTCTCATGGAGGTGAGTCTAGCGTACGCCTATGAGACGAAGGACGCTCTGTGTCTGGTGCTCACCCTGATGAACGGGGGAGACCTCAAGTTCCACATCTACCACATGGGAGAGGCCGGCTTCGATGAGAAGAGGGCTGTGTTCTACTCTGCAGAGCTGGCCTGTGGCCTGGAGGACCTGCACCGAGAGAGGATCGTCTACAGGTGAGGCTGCACACATACATACATACATACATACACACACACACACACACACACACACACACACACACACACACACACACACACAGGCACATACGTTCAGTTAAAGTCGGAAGTTTACATACACCTTAGCCAAATACATTTAAACTCAGTTTTTCACAATTCCTGACATTTAATCCTACTTAAAATTCCCTGTCTTAGGTCAGTTAGGATCATCACTTTATTTTAAGAATGTGAAATGTCAGAATAATAGTAGAGAGAATGATTTATTTCAGCTCTTATTTCTTTCATCACATTCCCAGTGGGTCAGAAGTTTACATACACTCAATTAGTACTTGCCTTTAAATTGTTTAACTTTGGTCAAAGATTTCGGGTAGCCTTCCACAAGCTTCCCAAAATAAGTTGTGTGAATTTTGGCCAATTCCTCCTGACAGAACTGGTGTAACTGAGTCAGGTTTGTAGGCCTCCTTGCTCGCACACGCTTTTTCAGTTCTGCCCACACATTTTCTATAGGATTGAGTTCAGGGCTTTGTGATGGCCACTCCAATACCTTGACTTTGTTGTTCTAAAGCCATTTTGCCACAACTTTGGAAGTATGCTTGGGGTCATTGTCCGTTTGGAAGACCCATTTGCGACCAAGCTTTAACTTCCAGACTGATGTCTTAAGATGTTGCTTCAATATATCCACATCATTTTCCTTCCTCATGATGCCATCTATTTTGTGAAATGCACCAGTCCCTCCTGCAGCAAAGCACCCCCACAACATGATGCTGCCACCACTGTGCTTCACAGTTGGGATGGTGTGCTTCGGCTTGCAAGCCTCCCCCTTTTTCCTCCAAACAAACAATGGTCATTATGGCCAAACAGTTCTATTTTTGTTTCATCAGACCAGAGGACATTTCTCCAAAAAGTACGATCTTTGTCCTCATGTGCAGCTGCAAACCGTAGTCTGGCTTTTTAATGGAGGTTTTGGAGCAGTGGCTTCTTCCTTGCTAAACGGTCTTTCAGGTTATGTCGATATAGGACTCGTTTTACTGTGGATATAGATACTTTTGTACCTGTTTCCTCCAGCATCTTCACAAGGTCCTTTGCTGTTGTTCTGAGATTGATTTGCACTCTTCAAAACCGAAGTACGTTCATCTTTAGGAGACAGAACAGGTCTCCTTCATGAGCGGTATGACGGCTGCGTGGTCCCATGGTGTTTATACTTGCGTACTATTGTTTGTACAGATAAACGTGGTACCTTCAGGCGTTTGGAAATTGCTCCCAAGGATGAACCAGACTTGTGGAGGTCTACAAAATTTTTTTCTGAGGTCTTGGCTGATTTTCCCATGATGTTGAGCAAAGAGGCACTGAGTTTGAAGGTAGGCCTTGAAATACATCCTCAGGTACATCTCCAATTGATCATTTTCTGGAATTTTCGATGCTGTTTAAAGGCACAGTCAATTTAGTGTATGTAAACTTCTGACCCACTGGAATTGTGATATAGTGATTTATAAGTGAAATAATCTGTCTGTAAACAATTGTTGGAAGAATTTCTTGTGTCATGCGCAAAGTAGATGTCTAACCAAAACTATAGTTTGATAACATGACATCTGTGAAGTGGTTGAAAAATGAGTTTTAATGACTTCAACTTAAGTGTATGTAAACTTCCGACTTCAACTGTATATACAAACACACACACACACACACACACACACACACACACACACAAAGGCACGCATGTATACACACACACAAACACACATAGGCACCTGTGTATGCATACACACACACACACACACACACACACACACACACACACACACACACAAAGGCACGCATGTATACACACACACAAACACACATAGGCACCTGTGTATGCATACACACACACACACACACACACACACACACACACACACACACACACACACACACACACACACACACACACACACACACACACAAGGCTGTTTTGAGGGAATGGTTCAGCGGGTACTCAGCTTTCTGCTTACAAGGCTACAGGAAACTTTATGGAGCATATTTATTGTTTATACAACTATCAGCTTGCAAGGGCGGATGGAGAGAGAGAGCGCTTCATGTTTTAAAAAGGGAGAGACAGATGGAGTGATGGGAGAGACTGAGAATGATAGATAGCAAGAAAGATGTAGTGAGAAACAAAGAGAGAAAGAGAAATGGAGAGCTTATCAAAGTTTAGTAAATCTGTCTCTCAGCTGCTCACAAGGCTGTTGGAGGCGATAAAAGTTAGTTATTTGTTTCATAACTCCTGGTATTGCTCTCTTCTTCCAGGGACCTGAAGCCTGAAAACATACTACTGGACGACCATGGTGAGTAGAGATAGCAATAATATGAATGCCCACTTGTATACAAGTAAATAAATGTTTTAATGGACCAACCCTGGTCTCGGAGACCAACCATGGTCCTGGAACAATAGCCTGCACACCTTGTTGTTCCAGCTGAGCCCTAATTAAAAATACTTGATTCAACTAATCAAGGTCTTGATGATTCATTGATTAATAGATCCGGTGTGTTAGTGATGGGCTGGAACAAAAGCCTACACACACTCTGTAGCTCTCTGTCCAGACCTTACTGCTTGTGTGGACCATGGCTGTCATTCTGTTGCTCACCAATAGAGGGAGCAGATTGTCTATAAAAAAGACTTGTCTCAAGATGGGTGCTCCTGCTTTCTCAATATTGTCAGTGAAGTCTGTGACCACTGAATGGTGCTCTTTAGCAAAGCAACATAGATAAGGTTTCCACAGTACATGGCTTTCATGAGATCTCCTTTGACCAAATGAATCCCTCTATTGATATACATAGTCTCTTGTCCAGACTCCAGACTGGAGATGGCCTGTCAAATCACATCGGATTGAGGGGTATTCTTTGTAATACTGTATGTGTCTTGTTGTGTTGCATCGTGATTGCTGTTCCAGCATTAGATGGAGTACTGTAACACTGTGTGTTATGTTCCTTTAGGCCATATCCGGATATCAGACCTGGGTTTGGCTGTCCACGTGCCCGAGGGAGAGACCATCAAGGGTCGGGTGGGCACCGTTGGGTACATGGGTAAGCACATTCAACACCATTCAACAAAAGATATTCAACATCCTTTTTTCAGATACTGTTCCTGTACTGTATAATGAACAATGCCAATATACACTGAACAAAAATATAAACGCAACATGTAAAGTGTTGGTCCCATGTTTCATGAGCTGAAATAAAAAAATCCCAGACATGTTCCATAAGCACAATAAGTGTATTTCTCTCTGTTTACATCCCTCTTGGTGAGCATTTCTACTTTGCCAAGATACTCCATCCGCTTGACAGGTGTGGCATATCAAGAAACTGATTAAACAGCATGATCATTACACAGGTGCACCTTGTGCTGGGGACAATAAAAGACCACTTAAATGTGCAGTTTTGTCGCACAACACAATGCCACAGATGTCTCAAGTTTTGAGGGAGCGTGCAATTGGCATGCTGGCTGCAGGAATGTCCACTGTTTCCAGAGATTGTAATGCTAATTTCTCTACCATAAGCCGCCACCATGTCGTTTTTGAAAATGTTGCATTACGTTCAACCGGCCTCAAAACCACAGACCACGTGTAGCCACGCCAGCCCTTGATCTCAACATCCGGCTTCTTAACCTGTGGGATCATCTGAGGGGATGGGGTGCTGAGGAGTATTTCTGTCTGTAATAAAGCCCTTTTGTGGGGAAAGCTCATTCTGATTAGCTGGGCCTGGCTCCCCAGTGGGTGGGCCTTTGCCCTCCTAGGCCAACCCATGGTTGCACCCCTGCCCAGTCGTGAAATCCATAGATTAGGCCCTAATTCATTTATTTCAGTTAACTAATTTCCTTATATGAACTGTAACTCAGTAAAATCTTAGAAATTGTTGTATATGTTTATATTTTTGTTCAGTATAAATGAACAACAACATTCATAAAGTCATCAAAAGTACTATGTAAATTCTTCTAAAATGATTTGTAGTCATGTGTCTGATTATGTGTGCATGCATGCCTGTATGCCTGTCATCCTAATGTGTGTGTGTGTGTGTGTGTGTGTGTGTGTGTGTGTCAGCTCCGGAGGTGGTGAAGAATGAGCGCTACACGTTCAGCCCAGACTGGTGGGCGCTGGGCTGTCTTCTGTATGAGATGATCGAGGGCCAGTCTCCCTTCCAGCAGCGCAAGAAGAAGATCAAACGTGAGGATGTGGAGAGGCTGGTCAGAGACGTGGAGGAGGAGTACTCAGACAAGTTCTCAGAGGACACCAAGTCCCTCTGCAAAATGGTACCTGACTACTGTACCTCCTCATATTATTAACAACATGAGATCATGCGTTGTCTGTTGGCACAGGCATTTGCTTTGCATATCAAAATATACCTTTATAGTAGTGACTTTTATTTGTGAAGGTAGCGTCATGTTTTCAAAAGATTTGCATTCATGATGTGCGTGCATGAAGGATGCTTTTATTCAGGTTTTTTATGACCTCTAACATAAGCAGAGAAGGTTGTCGTTGATGATTTGAAAACGAACTCCAAACACTGTCACAGTCAGTATCCATGTAATAATAAGGAATTCTCCTCCACCACGGCCATAAATTGGGGGAAAAAAACAACATTCTTTCCCATTCACCCCCATTATAAAAGAGACAACTTTGTTGTCGCTGTTATACAGAAACAACAAAACATGCTGAAAAGCTGCTGTGTTGTTCAATGTACATGTAGCCAGGTCAAAAATCTCGACCCACAGTTCGCAGTTCTCCCACGTAGGGAAATAGAGCCAGCGAGAAGTGCCCTGTGGCTTGAGGCTATTCGGTGTGAGAGAGTGGGAGATGTGAGGATGCGTAGGCTACACGTAGCTATGTGTGTGTGGAAAACATTTCATCACAAGTAAGACATTTTAACTTGTTAAGTACAGTCCGTTTGTAACTCCACTCACTACTTGTAGCTGTATAGTCCGTTTGTTTGAGTTGTTGGTCTTGGCTAGCTTAATCTAGTACTCACTCAAGTGGCTGCTAGCATCGTCATGAAAAGGGGCATGAGGAAAGCCCTACAATATTACGTTTTTATAAGTAGTGAGAACGCTAGGGAGCAGGCAATGTTGAAAAGTTATCTTTAGACATGTACTTTTCTTAAATGTAGATTTGTAATGAACTAAATCAAGCAGACAACAAGAACATTGAAAAGGTCAAGTTTTTGCTGTGAGCCAAGGGGGTAACCTAGGTAACCACCGGTTGTTTTCCCCACAGGGCCAGGGTCACAACATTCTATCTAATACCGACTGGGTCTATACAGCAGATCACTGCATCATTCAACAGTTTAATAGTATAACACATTTTCTTGTTCCTTAGTAACACTGCGGTCTCTCACTCTTGTCTCCACCCAGCTGCTGGCCAAAGAGCCCAGTGAGAGGCTGGGCTGCCAGGGGGAGGGTGCTGCGGAGGTGAAGGCCCATCCCATCTTCCGATCTATCAACTTTAAAAGGCTGAAGGCTGGCAGGCTGAAGGCCCCCTTCACCCCTGATGTAAGGAAACACACTGTGTGGTCCAATCTGTTCACTGTATAGACGTCATCATCCATAATGCATAATTTAGATAGATTCCAAGAGTGACACATGTAGTGACGTTGTTATGACATGAAACAGCTAGCCTTTTTTGTCTTTCTATGGTAGTCTTCTTGTGTAGGATGAATCAGCTGCCTCCACTTGATGTGATTGCATGTGTGCCCGCATGTGTTTACAGTGGGTATTCACCCTGCTTGGATCTTTTCACATTTTGTTGCGTTACAAAGTGGGATTGAAATAGATGTAATTCTGTCATTTATCTACACAAAATACTCCATAATGTCAAAGGGATACTTTAGGATTTTGGCAATGAGGCCCTTTATCTACTTCCCCAGAGTCAGATGAACTTGTGAATACCATTTTTATGTCTGCTAGCAGATGCCCATAGACTTCCAGTCATTGCGCTAATGCTAGTTAGCATTGGCTCGCAAAATTACCTTTAACTTCCTTCATACTGGACACAGACACATAACAATGGTATCCACAAGTTCATCTGGCTGTGGGGAAGTAGATAAAGTATCCCTTCAAAGTGAAAATATATATTTTTATAAATGAATATAAATTAAATAACTCTGTCCGCCATACATACTTCTTGGGTATTACACTACCTTATTTACATAAGTATTCAGACACTTTGCTATGAGACTCGAAATTGAGCTCAGGTGCATCTTGTTTCCATTGATCATCCTTGAGATGTTGATTTGATTGGAGTCTACCTGTGGTAAATTACATTTATTGGACATGATTTGGAAAGGCACACACCTGTCTATATAAAGTCCCACAGCTGAAAGTGCATGTCAGAGCAAAAACCAGAGCAAAAACCGGAATTGTCCGTAGAGATCCGAGACAGGATTGTGTCTGTACCAAAAAATTCTGCTGCATTGAAGGTCCCCAAAAACACAGTGGCCTCCATCATTCTTAAGTGGGGGAAGCCAATCTGAGCAATCTGGGGAGAAGGGCCTTGGTCAGGAAGGTGACCAAGAACCCGATGGTCACTCTGACAGAGCTCCAGAGTTCCTCTGTGGAGATAGGAGAACCTTCCAGAAGGACAACCATCTCTGCAGGCCTTTATAGTAGAGTGGCCAGACGGAAGCCACTCCTCAGTAAAAGGCACATGACAGCCCACTTGGAGTTTGCAAAAGGCTCCTAAAGGACTCTCAGACCATGAGAAACAATATTCTCTGGACCTAGATTGAACTCTTTGGCTTGAATGTCAAGTGTCACGTCTGGAAGAAACCTGGCACCGTCCCTACGGTGAAGCATGGTGGTGGCAGCATCATGCTGTGGGGATGTTTTTCAGCGGCAGGGACTGGGAGACTAGTCAGGATTGAGGGAAAGATGAACTGACTTGGATAGTTAAATAAAATAAAAAATTAAATCCTCATCATACGCATTAAGAAAATAAGGAAATACAGGGGGCCCAGATCAGGGTGCCTTGTGAGAATTCATTGGCGAGTGGGTAACCCGCCTCTGCCATCCGTTCTATTGTCCAACGACCTTGTCCCCACAGTGACCATACATACATATCCCAACCAGAAGCCATGGATTACAGGCAACATCCGCACCAAGCTAAAGGTTAGAGCTGCCGCTTTCAAGGAACGGGACACGAATCCGGATGCTTATAAGAAATACCGTTATGCCCTCAGACGAACCATCAAACAGTCAAAGCGTCAAAACAGGACTAAGATTGAATCCTACTTCACCGGCTCTGAAGCTTGTCGGATGTGGCGGGGCTTGCAAACTATTACGGACTACAAAGGGAAACCCGGCCGCGAGCTGCCCAGTGACGCGAGCCTACCAGACGGGCTAAATGCCTTTTCAGACGGATTACCAGGACGTGTACTCAGAGCATGCGTGGACCAACTGGCAAGTGTCTTCACTGACATTTTCAACCTCACCCTGACTGAGTCTGTAATGCCTACATGTTTTAAGCAGAGGTAACTTGCCTAAATGACTACCACCCCGTAGCACACATGTCGTTAGCCATGAAGTGCTTTGAAAGGCTGGTCATGGCTCACATCAACACCATCATCCCAGAAACAATATGAAAATGCTGCTCATTGACTACAACTCAGCATTCAACAACATAGTGCCCACAAAGCTCATCACCCCCCTTGTTTTTACACTGCTGCTGCTCGCGGTTTATTATCTATGCGTAGTCACTTTACCCCTACTTACCCCTATGTAAAAATTACCTTGACTAACACATTGACTTGGTATTATTATTATTAGTAATTATTTTGTGTGTGATTTGTTAAATTGGGTAACCTTTATCTGTCAATAGTGTTGAAGTGAAGATTACATATCCATCTGTCCAAAAATGTGAAAAAAGTACTTTCCAGGGGGTGTACTTACTTTTTCACATGACTGTGTGTGTATGTATATATGTATATCAATAAATACCTTTTTTACATTTATTTTCTAAGGATGTGTCATCCGCTGAAAAAATGGGGTCCCCGCTGAAAAAGTTTGAATACCACTGCACTAAAGTAATAGCTGTCTAGCCAACATCTCCAACACCTTGACAGAGCTTGTAGTAAGGTTGTGCACTGATGTTGGGCGATTCGGCCTGGCTCGCAGACTGCGTTCAATGGGGTTGAGGTCAGGGCTCTGTGCAGGCTAGGCTGAATTGTCTAGAATGTCTTTGTATGCTGTAGTGTTAAGATTTCCCTTCACTGGAACTAAGGGGCCTAGCCCGAACCATGAAAAACAGCCCCAGACCATTATTCCTCCTCCACCAAACGTTACAGTTGGCACTATGTATTCGGGCAGGTAGCATTCTCTTCTCATCCGCCAAACCCTGATTCGTCCTTCGGACTGCCACATGGTGAAGCGTGATTCATCACTCCAGAGACCGTGTTTCCATAGCCGGCTGCTCATACCTTTGTGTATATATAGTGTATATTAATGTTGTATTTTTCATTAATCCCCACCCCCCAACCCAAAAAAGAGTATTTTGTTTAGATCGTTGACAAAAACGGACAATTAAATCAGTTTTAATCGCACTTTGTAACTCAATAAAATGTGAAGAAATACAAGGGATATGCTTATGATACCCACTGTATATACCATATGACCTTATTAATACCCTCAAGAGTAATTAAGAAGGCATTGTCAGAGCACATGATTTACATAAATGTACAGTGCATGCAACGCAGGATGTACAGTAGACATACACTGTTGTTTGCTTCCCCAGCCCCAGGCCATTTACTGTAAGGACGTGCTGGACATCGAGCAGTTCTCCACGGTCAAGGGGGTGGAGTTGGAGGCCAAAGATGACTCCTTCTACTGTAAAGTGTCCACAGGCAGCGTGTCCATCCCCTGGCAGATGGAGGTCAGAGGTTACACACACACGCACGCACCAAAAGGAAGCAACCGACACAAAAAAATGACTGACATGGTTTGATTTGTCATCAGCCCGTTTTAAAACACCACACGCACTTTTAGTCATTTTGAAGACGCAGTGTCAGCCAATTATTTTCCTATCAGCTATGTCCGACAAAGATTCTTTCACTTCCCCGTCCTATCAAGTTTGCCTTCACTTTTATCATACTGATGTGCTGGTCAGTAGCCTGGCAAAAAACACTTGGGTTCCGCCCCAAATAGCACCCTATTCCTATGTAGTCCACTACTTTTGACCAGGGCTCATAGGGCCCTGGTCAAAAGAGAATAGGGTGCCATTTGGTACGCATCTCAAAGTCCCCTTTTACCCTGATATGCCCCTTTTATTAAAGAAGCTGTGTAACGATGGATTTTAGGTTTGATGTGGTGATCAATGTTTTTCCTTCTGTTTCCAGATGATCGAGTCTGAGTGCTTTCAGGAGCTCAATGTGTTTCACACAGACGGGACAGTTCCCCCGGACCTGGACTGGAGAGGGCAGCCCTCGCCACCACCTAAACAGGGGCTGCTGCAGAGGCTCTTTGGGAGACAGGTGAGCTCCTCAACCTTATTAAACCTAAAGCCTCAGTGTTGTTTGTGTCATTGACTCTACATTGTATCTTATGATTGATAGATCTCTGTATGTTTTTGGTTGTAGGTGTATGTATTCTGTTTGACTACTGGGATGTTTTGATAAACCAGAATACACCTATTGTAGCATTATGTTATGTACTACATCACCCACCGTGCTCTGTATAAGATCTCACACCAAGCAGTATGGGTACTGTAGTACATCATGCTCCTGAAGCTTACATATTGGGGTCCTGTCTCCTTATCAACGCTCCAATGTTTTCCTCATCAACTTCTCATTGGGCCTCCTGATAAATGTCTGCTCTATATCGCCCTCTGTCAGGACTGTTGTGGGAACTGCAGCGACAGTGACGAGGAGCCCACCAGGCTGTGACAGAGCACCCTCTTACCAACTACACCAAGGATCTCATTTGTTTACAAATTTTGCACATTTGTATCTTTTAAGATAGTTCTATATAAATATTGGAATGTATATTTTCAGTATATGGCCATAAAGTTAATGTAATTTAAATGTAATCATTATTCAGAACCCGTCATGGGAGGCAACAAAAGGTAAGCCTAACACTGCTATGTGGTCATACTCCCCCCCCCCCCCCCCAAAAAAAAACACACACCTCATTTGTTGATAGTGTTGTCGGTTAAAAACCCCTCTTTTTTTTTTCTTCTTTTCTTTTTGTCTTTTAAAAAGTGTTGCTAAGTGTTTCTGAATGGTGGATAAATTAAAAGTGTACGTCCACAGCTATTTTTATATTTATGTAATTCTAGGCAAACAAATTAGAAATATTGTGTGAAGAGTAGGCTTAAAAGGAAATTGAAGACTAAGGTGAACTCTTGGTATGAGGTGATTACATTATATACATTTTAGGGTTCTATCTAGAGACACTTGATATAAAAACCAAATAGACATGACTAAACAATGGATATGTAAGTACATAATTTATGTGACACTCGCCTCTAAAGTCTGAAGTGTGTCTTCCTAAGAATCTGAGTTTAGGTAGAAAGCATGTTAGTTCCCAACCATATTAGGAGCTAGAGAAGTGAATTGACAAGAAAAACTGCATTGTAGTACAGTAATTCAGTTGTAAAAAAATGACCTTTTCGTAAGACTTGGATAGCCTAGAATGGCCAAGGAGGTTCAGACCATGCTGCGTCTCCCTCTCTCTC
This sequence comes from Thymallus thymallus, assembly GCA_023634145.1. NCBI lineage: Eukaryota > Metazoa > Chordata > Actinopteri > Salmoniformes > Salmonidae > Thymallus > Thymallus thymallus. The sequence goes on from CM042390.1 coordinate 15,721,870, forward strand.
CCTCTCTCCCTCCCTCTCTCTCTCCCCTCTCTCCCTCTCCCCCTCCCTCCCTCTCTCTCTCCCTCTCTCCCTCCCTCTACCACTGTTGTACCTCGTGTTCCTTTGCATCGTGTAACTCAGTGGGATTCTCCTTGTAAATATGGGACTATAATAGGACTGAGGGACTGAGCTCCCTGACAGACTATGGGACTATGGTATCCCCCTCTGAACCCTCCTTACCAGAGACTCTATCAGACTGAGGAAGAGGAGGAAGAAGAGTCAAAGGGGAAGGGAAGGGTCACCGAGAGGTCAAACCATCTCAATGGATTCCTCAGCACTCTGACGGAAGAGCATTCCAAAGGAAGTGGAAGAGACTCCCAAAACTCCTCCTACCACCTCCATCTCTTATTATCAAATCATGTTTTATTGTATGTGATTCTCAAATGAACTTGCCTACATTCCAGTCTATACCGTACTGTACAGTGTAAAGTTATGCTACGTTTGTTTATTTTGCAATAATGTTTTTTTTTTTTTTTTTTACCGTTGTAAAGTTACAACAGTTCCACCATGAAACTAGAGTAGGATTAAGATGATTCATCTTTACGATGTGATCCTGAGCCAGGCTTTACACACTGTGAGAGGAGGGAGGGCGTCTGTCGGTCTGTCTGTCTCTCTCTGCATCCATGTAACACTTTCTTCTTGCAATGCACTGATGTTTTGTGTGTGTGAGTGTGCACGCACGCATGTGTGTCTGTATGTGTCCATATGTTACCATAACCACTAGACTCTGTACCCACTTGGCACAAACTTGTTTCAACGTCATTTTGTCAACTTATTGTGACGTGGAATCTATGTGGAAAATACATTTGATTTGAAAAAAGTAATCAACTGTTGTTATGAGGGTGACATTTCAACCACCGGATCAATATTGAATTTGGCCTTCACTACTACGCATTGACTCATAAATGGGAAAACAGACAAAAAATGTATCCTAAGGAATAATGTTTTGATGGTGCTGTCCAATTTCTAGGAGATATAAGAAAGCTAAGGAAATAATGTAGTTTTTTTAAACACATTTAACCCCTATTTTTGTTGGCACAAACTACCTCCATACTTCCATACATTTTTTTAAACTGCTACCGGGTTTACTTCAGACGGGTCCCATGACACTTGTAGGGATCATAGGCCAAACCGTTCAGACGATTTAGTGAGAAGACCGATTTTCGGGATGTGTCCTGGTCTGACAAACAGCCTGTAGCTCTGCCATTTTCCACTGCAGTGGCGGAAGGCCGACATAGACGGATGCGGTGGATTGAGATGCAGTCCATGCAGAAAAACAGATATCTCTAACTTAAACTGATGGATTTTGATAGAGATGTTTTATTAGATTGACTCACAGATTTTTAACCAAGCCCTGCTAAACTTTGATATTTGTCAACGACTGTTACTAATGTGCTATCGTGAGAATGATTGTTGAGAAATCGCCACTTAATAGATTCACTGTTGCTATTAGTCATTCCAAAGGGTAGGTTTAACAAAGCAAATTACATTTAACCATACTTTATGGATCATATATCATCACTGATGCTATTTAGGCCTAGCATTTGGAATGTCATTAACAGCTATTGTTAAAATTCAACACAGGATTCAAACTTTGGTTGATTTCAAATTAAATTTACAAGTTAGTCAAATAAAAAAAAAAACTATATTTAAAGTTTTCCTATTAATTAACTTAGATCTTTGGTTGAATGGAGATGGGAATCCAAACTATCTAATATTAATTTGTAGACAAACTGGAATTAAAGCCAGACAGTGGCACAGACAGAAGCGTCCAAGGATCTACTTCAAATGTTTATATTTGGTTGCGTTGACAACCAAGCACAATTCAATATCATTTTTGCAATACAGTAAATAGCCTATTAACTTGTCGACCAGTTAACAAATTATATGTTGGATACAGGTCTCCATCTCAACAGAAAATACAAGTTAGAGAATAGGATTAAGCCAGTTGCTCAGATGGAACTATCCAAGCAGTAGATATATCTCCTTTAAAAGTTGATATTTTGTTGCGTTGTCAACCAAACACAATTCAATATTGCTTTTGTAATTTTGTAAATAGCTTAAAGTTAAGGCTATCTTACAAACTAATGTAACACTATTTATTCAACTTTAAAATTAGTATCACATCCCTGGCCACATTTTGAAGTTACTGTAACAATAAATGTATTCTTATGTAATCATAGAAAGTGTGCATGTTCAAGATAGCGTTCAAATGTCACAGGTCTGTGGAGATTTTCTTACCTGGCTACCCAAACCCAGCCAAACGCTACGCCACGCCCACGAACGTTAGTTTGTTCTCCGCAATGAGTCTTGAACTGAGTACCTCCCTGACGATTTCTAGAAATCTACCCACTGGGCAAGAACTGGTTGAATCGATGTTTCCACATCATTTCAACCAAAAATGTCAATGTGACCAAAAATGTCAATGTGATGACGTTGAATCAATGTGGAAAACTGATTGGACTTTTCACCCAACTTTTAACCTAAATCCAATGACATGGTGACATTTTGTGTTGAATTCACATTAGTTGACAACTCAACCAAATGTAACTCAAAACTAGATGTTGAACTGACGTCTGTGACCAGTGGGTAAGGTACTGCTCATGATGAGTGAACATGTTACTGTACTAAAGGGAGTTCTCTGAACGTTCTCTGAATGTCAGGAGGTTGTCTTAACCTCTGTTCGTTTCCCAAGCCCAACAGGAGAGCACTAAACAACAGGTTTTGACAGTCTGTATGAGAACAGTTACATTTGACCAAACACGTACTTAATTTTTACCTCAGTAAAGAATGGCGTATTTAGTACAGTAGAGTACCAACAATTAAAGCACTGTAAGGGATGAACACAACAGAAGTCAATCTACAGCATACACATACATGGTCAAAGGTATGTGGACACCCCTTCAAATTAGTAGATTTGGCTATTTCAGCCACAACCGTTGCTGACAGCCATGCAATCTCCATAGACAAACATTGGCGGTAGAATGGCCCGTACTGAAGCGCTCAGTGAAATCAACGTGGCACCGTCGTAGGATGCCACCTTTCCAACAAGTCAGTTCGTCAAATTTCTGCCCTGCCGGAGCTGCCCTGGTCAACTAAGTGCTGTTATTGTGAAATGGAAAGCCGCAAAGTGGTAGGCCGCACAAGCTCACAGAATGGTACCGTCAGGTGCTGATGCGCATAGCCCGTAAAAACTCGCCTGCACTCTGTTGCAACACTGGTGTAAAGTTTGCAGGTGTTGGACTCTGGAGAAGTGGAAATGCGTTCTCTGGAGTGATGAATCACGCTTCACCATCTGGCAGTCCGACGGACGAATCTGGGTTTGGCGGATCCCAGGAGAATGCTAGCTGCCCCAATGCATAATGCTAACTGGAAAGTTTTTTGGAGGAGGAATAATGGTCAGGGGCTGTTATTCATGGTCCGTGCTAGGCCTCTAACACTACAGCATATGCGCGCTTGTAGCGTTTCAATTGGTGACGTCACTCGCTCTGAGACCTTGAAGTAGTTGTTCCCCTTGCTCCACAAAAGCCGCCGCGGCTCATGCAGAGCAAGGGGAAGAACTACTTCAAGGTCTCAGAGCGAATGACGTCACCGATTGAAACACTACTAGCGCGTACCGCTAACTAGCTAGCCGTTTCACACCAGTTAAACTGTTACACATACAATGACATTCTAGTTGATTCTGTGCTTCCAACTTTGTGGCAACAGTTTGGGAAAAACCCTTTCCTGTTTCAGCATGAAAATGCACCCATGCACAAAGCGAGGTCCGTACATAAACGGTTTGTCAAGATTGGTGTGGAAGAACCTGACTGGCCTGTACAGTGCCCTGACCTCAACCCCATCGAACACCTTTGGGATGAATTGGAACGCAGACTACGAGCCAGGCCTAATCGCCCAACATCAATGCCTGACCTCACCAATGCTCTTGTGGCTGAATGGAAGCAAGTCCCCGCAGCAATGTTCCGACATCTAGTGGAAAGCCTTCCCAGAAGTGTGGAGGCTGTTATAGCAACAAAGGGGGGACCAACTCCTTATTAATGCCCATGATTTTGGAATGAGACGTTCGACGAACAGGTGTCCACATACTTTTGGCATGTAATGTACAGTTGAAGTCGGAAGTTTACATACACTTAGGATGAAGTCATTAAAACAAATTTTTCAACCACTCCACAGAATTCATGTTAACAAACTATAGTTTTGGCAAGTCGGTTAGAACATCTACTTTGTGCATGACACAATTAATTTGTCCAACAATTGTTTACAGACAGATTATTTCACTTATAATTCACTATATCACAATTCCAGTGGCTCAGAAGTTTACATACACTAAGTTGACTGTGACTTTAAACAGCTTGGAAAATTCCAGAAAATGATGTCATGGCTTTAGAAGCTTCTAATAGGCTAATTGACAATTGGAGGTGTACCTGTGGATGTATTTCAAGGCCTACCTTCAAACTCAGTGCCTTTTTGCTTGACATCATGGGAAAATCTAAGGAAATCAGCCAAGACCTCAGATGATAAATTGTAGAGCTCCACAAGTCTGGTTCATCCTTGGGAGCAATTTCCAAACGCCAGAAGGTACCACGTTCATCTGTACAAACAATAGTACGCAAGTATAAACACCATGGGACCACGCAGCTGTCTTACCGCTCGGGAAAGAGACACGTTCTGTCTCCTAGAGATCAACGTACTTTGGTGCGAAAAGTGCAAATCAATCCCAGAACAACAGCAAAGGACCTTGTGAAGATGCTGGAGGAAGCAGTTACAAAAGTAACAGTAAAACGAGTCCTATATCGACATAACCTGAAAGGCCACTCAGCAAGGAAGAAGTCACTGCTCCAAAACCGCCATAAAAAAGCCAGACTACGGTTTGCAACTGCACATGGGGACAAAGATCTTACTTTTAGAGAAATGTTCTCTGGTCTGATAGAACAAAAATAGAACTGTTTGGCCATAATGACCATCGTTATGTTTGGAGGAAAAAGGGGGAGGCCTGCAAGCGGAAGATCACCATCCCAACCGTAAAGCACGGGGGTGGCAGCATCATGTTGTGGGGGTGCTTTGCTGCAGGAGGGACTGGTGCACTTCACAAAATAGATGGCATTATGAGGAAGGAAAATGATGTGGATATATTGAAGCAACATCTCAAGACATCAGTCAGGAAGTTAAAGCTTGGTTGCAAATGGGTTTTCCAAATGGACAATGACCCCAAGCATACTTCCAAAGTTGTGGCAAAATGGCTTAAGGACAACAAAGTCAAGGTATCACAAAGCCCTGACCTCAATCCTATAGAAATGTTGTGGTCAGAACTGAAAAGGCGTGTGCGAGCATGGAGGCCTACAAACCTGACTCAGTTACACCAGTTCTGTCAGGAGGAATGGGCCAAAATTCACCCAACTTATTGGGGAAGCTTGTGGAAGGCTACCCGAAACGTTAGACCCAAGTTCAACAATTTAAAGGCAATGCTACCAAATATTAATTGAGTGTATGTAAACTTCTGACCCACTGGGAATGTGATGAAATAAATAAAAGCTGCAATAAATCATTCTCTCTACTATTATTCTGACATTTCACTTTCTTAATATAAAGTGGTGATCCTAACTGACCTAAAACAGGGAATTCTAACTAGGATTAAATGTCAGGAATTGTGAAAACCCGGAAAACCTGAGTTTAAATGTATTTGGCTAAGGTGAATGTAAACTTCCAACTTCAACTGTATGTGCACAATAATGGGTCAAAACTAATTAAAAGCTTGTCTTGTATTGAGTCATGGACTGAGCTGTTTCTTATGTAAAAAGGCTCTATCTGTGAAGCAGAAATTGCGGTTACATCTGCTAGCGGTGGACAAAGAAGTCATGTCCTTGTCAGGTTCATGTGTCACACACTTTACAGTACATTGACTTTAAAGGGTTCAGGGACGTTGCTTATGCTTTTAATATGTATCTGTTGAATTTCACTGCTTTTGTTATTTTATGTTGCTCTCTTAACTCTTGTTTTTATAGCCTTCTGTGAGTCTAAACTGTAATGGTAGGCTATGCTAATGCTAGGCAGTCAAACGGGTCATGTCCTGGTTAAGGTGCTTCCTTACATTATCCTGCCTCATTATCTACCTGTACAATACCTCCACATTTTATTTCAGTTATTATTATTATTATTATTATTGTTTTTACCATGTGTTCAGTGTTTTTACCTTACACTGTTATCTCCAAACTGGTTTCAGTTCAAATGTTCTGTAAATGTTTTGGTGTTGCCATACTCTTGACATTTTGCCAACTTTGTTCAGACTGCACTAGTCCCTCACATCTAGGAGGCACTCTTTATGTTATACTTCACAGGGAGAGAATTCACAAGTGTATGAGGTGAAAAACAATGTCTCTGAAATGAAATTGTGTCCAATGTCCATATATCCTTTAAATACCATATTAAACCAAGCACTAGTCTTCTTTGCCTGATTAAATGTAACTGAATCCATGTCACAACATTTGTTTCAACATTCCGTGCCATATTGTGTGATATCTCCCTGAGCTCTGGAAGGTTGGAGACTTCATTCATGTAACCATCCTCTGTTACTCCATTGCCTTCCCACCCTGTCCTCTGCTAGGCCCCATATAATACTGTATGTGTCTCTGTTGACCATTACATCTGTTGTCCTACTGTGTTAACATGCTAAATGGAAGCTACCGAGATGATGGTGATGATGATCAAGATCATATGTTGACAATGGTGATTGATGGAAGTCGATAATGCTGATAATCAATTAAAAATGCATCGGTCGTGTACACAGATTTGTAGGTGTTATAGCAGGTGCAGGTGTTCTAGTATGTTACTAGCTCCAACAGTGCAGTAGAATGTCTAGCAAAACCAATACAAATACACTCAATAATGGAAAAAGTATATAAAAAAAAAATATCAAGAAATGTCTGAACGAATATAAATATTAAAACATGGTGTGTATATTAAAACATGGTGTGTAGAGACAGTATATAATTTAGAAAATACCATTGTATGTACAGCATTAGGTATATTAGGAAGAGCTATGTCGAACACAGTATATACACTACCAGTCAAACGGTTTAGAACACCTACTCATTCAAGGGTTTTTCTTTATTTTTACTATTTTCTACATCGTAGAAAAATAGTGAAGACATCAAAACTATGAAATAACACATATGGAATCATGTAGTAACCAATTTTTTAAAAAACAAATCAAAATATATTTTAGATTCTTCAAAGTAGCCACCCTTTACCTTGATGACAACTTTGCACACTCTTGGCATTCTCTCAACCAGCTTCACCTGGAATGCTTTTCCAACAGTCTTGAAGGTTCCCACATATGCTGAGCACTTGTTGGCTGCTTTTCCTTCACTCTGCGGTCCGACTCATCCCAAACCATCTCAATTGGGTTGAGGTCAGGGGATTGTGGAGGCCAGGTCATCTGTTGCCGCACTCCATCCCTCTCCTTCTTGGTAAAATAGCCCTTACACAGCCTGGAGGTGTGTTGGGTCATTGTCCTGTTGAAAAACAAATGATAGTCCCACTAAGCCCAAACCAGATGGGATGTATCGCTGCAGAATGCTGTGGTAGCCATGCTGGCTTAGTGTGCCTTGAATTATAAATAAATCACATACAGTGTCACCAGCAAAGCACCCCCACACCATAACACCTCCTCCTCCATGCTTTAAGGTGGGAAATACACATGTGGAGATCATCCTTTCACCCACACCACATCTCACAAAGACACGGCAGTTGGAACCAAACATCTTCAATTTGGACTCCAGACCAAACGACAAATTTCCACCGGTCTAATGTCCATTGCTCGTGTTTCTTGGCCCAAGCAAGTCGCTTCTTCTTCTTAGTGTCCTTTAGTAGTGGTTTCTTTGCATCAATTCAACCATGAAGGCTTGATTCACACAGTTTTTTACATGTAACCTTTATTTAACTAGGCAAATCAGTTATGAACAAATTCTTATTTATTTACATATGACAGCCTACAAAAAAAAAACTTGCATAGTCTCCTCTGAACAGTTGAAGTTGAGATGTGTCTGTTACTTGAACTCTGTTAAGCATTTATTTGGGCTACAATTTCTGATGCTGGTAACTAATGAACGTATCCTCTGCAGCAGAGGTAACTCTGGTTCTTCCATTCCTGTGGCGGTCCTCATGAGAGCCAAATTCATCATAGCACTTGATGGTTTTTGCGACTGCACTTGAAGTTCTTGAAATTTTCTGCATTGACTGACCTTCATGTCTTAAAGTAATGATGGACTGTTGTTTCTCTTTGCTTATTTGAGCTGTTCTTGCCATAATATGGACTTGGTCTTTTACCAAATAAATCTTCTGTATACCACTCATACCTTGTCACAACACAACTGATTGGCTCAAACGCATTAAGAAGGAAATCAATTCCACAAATGAACTTTTAAGAAGGCACAACTGTTAATTGAAATGCATTACAGGTGACTACCTCATGAAGCTGGTTGAGAGAATGCCAAGAGTGTGCAAATCTGTCATCAATGCAAAGGGTGGCTATTGAAAGAATCTCAAATATAAAATATATTTTGATTTGTTTAACACTTGGTTACTACATGATTCCATGTGTGTTATTTCATAGTTGTGATGTCTTCACTATTATTCTACAATGTAGAAAATAGTAAAAATAAAGAAAAACCCCTGAATGAGTAGGTTTTCTAAAACTTTTTACCGGTAGTGTACATGCACAGTGAGTAAACAACAGTATACAGTGCCTTCGGAAAGTATTCAGACCCCTTGACTTTTTCCATATTTTGTTAGGTTACAGCCTTCTTCTAAAATTGATAAAATTGTTTTTTTCCCCCGTCAATCTACACACAATACCCCATAATGACAAAGCGAAACAGGTTTATAAAAAAAAAAAAAAAAAACGGAAATATCACATTTACATAAGTATTCAGACCCTTTACTCAATACTTTCTTGAAGCACTTTTGGCAGAGATTACAGCCCCAAGTCTTCTTGGGTATGATGCTAAAAGCTGGGCACACCTATATTTGGGGAGTTTCTCCCATTCTTCTCTGCAGATCCTCTCAAGCTCTGTCAGCTCGGGGATTCGATCCAGCAACCTTCCGGTTACTGACCCAACACCCTAACCACTAGGCTACCTGCCACCCCATGTTTGACCAAGTTCAGGTCTGGGCTCTGGCTGGGCCACTCAAGGATATTCAGAGACTTGTCCCGAAGCCACTGCTGCGTTGTCTTGGCTGTGTGCTTAGGGTCGTTGTCCTGTTGGCATTGGTGTAAAAAGTACCCAATTGTCATACTTGAGTAAAAGTAAAGATACGTTAAAAGAAAATGACTCAAGTAAAAGTGAAAGTCACCCAGTAAAATACTACTTGAGTAAAAGTAATTGATCAAATGTACTTAAGTATCAAAAGTAAAAGTATAAATAATTTCAAATTCCTTATATTAAGCAAACCAGACGGCACCATTTTTTAAATTTACTGATAGCCAGGGTCAAGCTCCAACACTCAGACATAATTTACAAACAAAGCGTTTGTGTTTACTGAGTCCACCAGATTAGAGGAATGTAGTTTGAAGTAAAAGTACAAGTTGTCAAAAATAAAATAGTTAAGTAAAGTAGAGATACTAGAAAAAACGACTTAAGTAGAACTTGAAAGTATTTTTACTTAAGTACTTTACCCACTACCTGTTGGAAGGTGAAACTTCGCCCCAGTCTGAGGTCCTGAGCGCTCTGGAGCAGGTTTTCATTAATGATCTCTCCGTACTTAACGATCTCACCACAGCTTGATGCTGCCACCACCATGCTTCACCGTAGGGATGGTGTCAGGTCCCTTCTCCCCCGGTTGCTCAGTTTGGTCAGCTCTAGGAAGAGTCTTGGTGATTCCAAACTTCTTCCATTAAAGAATGATGGAGGCCACTGTGTTCTTTTCTTGGGGGCCTTCAATGCTGCAGAAATGTTTTGGTACCCTTCCCCAGATCTGTGCCTTGACACAATCCTGTCCTGGAGCTCTACGGACAATTCCTTCGACCTCTTGGCTTGGTTTTTGCTCTGACATGCACTGTCAACTGTGGGAACTTATATAGACTGGTGTGTGCCTTTCCAAATCATGTCCAATCAATTGAATTTACCACAGGTGGACTCCAATAAAGTCGTAGAAACGTCTCAAGGATGATCAATGGAAACAAGATGCACCTGAGCTCAATTTCGAATCTGTAGCAAAGGGTCTGAATACTTATGTAAATAAGGTATTTCTGTTTTTTATTTTCAATAAATTTGCTAAAATTTCTAAAAACCTGTTTTTGCTTTGTCATTATGAGGTATTATGTTTAGATTGCTGAGGATTTTTTTTTATTCAATACATTTTAGAATTAAGGCTGTAACATAACAAAATGTGGAAAAAGTCAAGGGGTCTGAATACTTTCCGAAGGCACTGTATAAACAGTATATGAATTGACCAGTGTTCAATGTCTCTATACATGGGGCATTAGTCTCCATCGTGCAGGGCAGAGTACCTGGCAGGTAGCCGGCTAGTGATGGCTGTTCAGCAGTCCAATGGCCTTGTGATAGAAGCTGTTTCTCAGTCTCTCTGTTCCGGCTCTGATGCACCTGTACCTTCGCTGTCTCCTAGATGGTAGCAGAGTGAACAGACTGTGGCTTGGGTGGGTCCTTAATGATCTTCTTGGCCTTCATTCGACACCAAGTGCCATAAATGTCCTGGAGGTGATGATCATAAGGATGTGTAGATGTGGCATGGTACATGCTACTGTATGCATCACTCTGATGTGATGTGTTTGTTTGTGATCTTTTGGTTCTCTCTCTCTCCTCTGAAATCAACTCGTACTGTCTGACTCTGACCCGTCTCCATAGGTGCCTGTGAAACTGTACATTAGTCACGGCCAGTCAAACTGGACCTCCATGTAACATTTGAGTTGGAATATTCTTATTTTTACCTCAATAAAACATTTTGTTTGTTTAGCTTTGGCTTGTCTTGTGTAATTCTTGCAAACAGAAATGTAAAACAGTTTGAAATGTCATGCAGAGGAGCCAGGAGAATGTAGATGACAGTAGCCTGTGTAACAGGTGGGTTTCGTACCCGGTATCTCTCACTCAAGAACCGAAATTAAGTCTTAACCATTAGACTAAAAGGAAATCCCCTTGTCCAAGGGGAACTATTGGGCTTATGAGTCTCAGGCAGAGCTAGTAATCACAGAGTGTGATTTCAAATTACCTCCACTACACCTGCATTCCTTTGGGTATTTGATTTTCCAGAAGAGATTAAACTGAGGAAGATTTGGAGGAAAGCTGCCTCCACTCAGTGGGTGCATCACCTGACATTATTACAGTTTGACTGCTCACGTGTTGGTACCCACCATCCATTAGAACTCTTCCCCTGTATTTTTTAAAACTAGGCAAGTCAGTTCTTATTTACAATGACGGCCTACCTACAGGGTCAACCATAGTAGTATGGCGCCCCTGGAGCAAATTAGGTTATGTGCCTTGCTCAAGGACACATCAACAGGTTTTTCTCACCTTGTCAGCTCGGGTATTCAAACCAGTAACCTTTCATTTACTGGCCCAATGCTCTGACCACTAGTCTACCTGCCACCATAGGATCATGATGTGTAGCTTCCACAGCACTGCATAACCCCTGACCTCTCTGTTCTACCAGAGAGCCTCTCTGTCCCCACACTTACTTTCACCATACTGTACAGGGCTGATAGAGCCTTCATCTGTCTAAGTCTATCCTACTCTCCAAACCATCATCTATGCCTCTCCCTCCCTCACATCTCTCTTTCCTCTCTCTCTCACTCCTCACCAGCCTCCCCTCTGTTGCCAGGCAACTCTCTTTAAGAGGAATTTAAAATAAATAAATAATGCTGCAAATAGACTCTTGTTTTTTAATATTGAAAGGAGGCATTGAGTGCCCAGTGCAGACTGTCTTTATGGCATGAATGTATCATCAGGGTGTTGCACGCTTCAGGAGGGAGGGAGAGAGATGGAGGGTGCCTAGACAACACAATGTTTTTCTATTTTTCTCTCCCAGTAGTGGATCACCTAGACATTGAATGTATTGTTCTTACGTGGACATTAGCTGATTGGGAGTGTCTTATTTGGTGCCCATTTCTCTCTCTCAAGACATTAGTCAGGAAGTTAAAGCTTGGTCGCAAATGGGTTTTCCAAATGGACAATGACCCCAAGCATACTTCCAAAGTTGTGGCAAAATGGCTTAAGGACAACAAAGTCAAACAATCACAAAGTCCTGACCTCAATCCTATAGAAATGTTGTGGGCAGAACTGAAAAAGTGTGTGCGAGCAAGGAGGCCTACAAACCTGACTCAATTACACCAGTTCTGTCAGGAGGAATGGGCCAAAATTCACCCAACTTATTGGGGGAATCTTGTGGAAGGCTACCCTGAAACGTTAGACCCAAGTTAAACAATTTAAAGGCAATGCTGTCAAATACTAATTGAGTGTATGTAAACTTCTGACCCACTGGGAATGTGATGAAAGAAATAAAAGCTGCAATAAATCATTCTCTCTACTATTATTCTGACATTTCACATTCTTAAAATAAAGTGGTGATCCTAACTGACTTAAGACAGGGAATTTTTACTAGGATTAATTGTGAAAAACTGAGCTTAAATGTATTTGGCTAAGGTGTATGTAAACTTCCAACTAACTTTAGATCTGTATCACCTGTGTCTGGCTTAGCACCTTTTATCATCATACAAGAGTGCAGTATAGTGATTTGATCTTAGAACTGTTTTCAAACCAGGAAGTTCACTGGGTGAGAAAGACAGCTGTTTCTCTGTTTCCCTCCTCTCTGTCTATTTGTATTAGCCAGAGATGACGCTATGCTGCCAACTCTCAGCTGCTTTATCAGCAAGGGCCATGGAGGAATTACAGATGTATCTCCTCTCACGTGTCCCAGAGTGGCTACAGGCGGCGGCACCTCTCTCTCTCTCTCTCTCTCTCTCTCTCTCTCTCTCTCTCTCTCTCTCTCTCTCTCTCTCTCTCTCTCTCTCTCTCTCTCTCTCTCTCTCTCTCTCTCTCTCTCTCTCTCTCTCTCTCTCTCTCTCTCTCTCTCTCTCTCTCACACACTGATTTGGTGTCTATCTAAAGGCTTTGTAGGGCTGTGAGAACCAACAGTGTTCCAACATGACGATGGATCAAGGCAGGGGATTGTCTCTAAGGCTGCGTTCACACAATTTCCCACTAATTCGTATTTTGTCCAATCATGTCAGATATTTTTCAGAGCTGATCTGATCGGTCAAAAGAACAAGTAGTGAAAAATAGATCAGAATTGTGCTGTCTGTCTAAACGCAGCCAGATATCTAGGTGGTGGCCTCCCGAGTGAGGCAGCGGTCTAAGGCACTGCATCGCAGTGCTAGAGGCGGCACTTGTCGCAGCCAGCCGTGACCGGGAGACCCATGAGGCGGCGCACAATTGGCTCAGCATCGTCCGGTTTAGGGGAGGGTTTGGCTGGCCGGGATGTCCTTGTCCCAACGTGCTCTAGGGACTCCTTGTGGCGGGAGTCCCTAGAGCACGTTGGGACAAGGACATCCCGGCACGTTTTCTCAACCTTCGCCTGTCCCGAGTCCGTACGGGAGTTGTAGGGATGGGATAAGACTATAACTACGAAATTGGATATCATGAAATTGGTGGTGACTGTTCTTCAGGCTACATCGCATGTGATTTACTTAGTGCGCATCTGTCAAAATCACTTTGCAACTGATTAAAATAGGAGAATAAAACAACTGAGCATCATATGTAGGGAAGAGACACCACATTTTATTAGCATTCTGAGTGACAGTCTAAGGCTATGTCCGAAATGGCCCTTACCCTATGGGCCCTGGTCAAAAGTAGTGCACTAAATAGGAAATAGGGTGCAATTGGGAAGCAGAAAAAACACAGTTGAGAGAATAATAGAACAGAGAGGAGTCTGTGCCATTGACAGGAAGTCAGCTAAATATACTCTGAACTCAAAACAGTTCCCTTTTAGCTCGGTGGGCGACCACATGTCTTCTGTCCCTTCTGTATTCTCCAATTACTGGGAAATTAGGACCTCACTTGAGTCCACTTCCAGAGAATACCTAAGAAGGCCTAGAGGAGAGAGAGTGAGCGGGACCCGACGAAACGATACAATGCGCCCCATTGTGCCTCGGCCTGGCCTCCCTGATGCTGCTGTGTCACTGATGCTATCAATCTGAATTACACCTCCGTGTGCCACGTGTCACAGTCACACTGAGTCACAACAACCAATCACAATGGACAGAGTGACTTTAATGTCACTTCAGTGAGCACATGATCAGCTCACGTCTCTGACTGGGAAAAAGTTACTGTGTTTTCAATGCTCTCACTCACTAGGTCACATTTTCCTGAGTCACACACATAATTATGACCAAGCCACATATTCCTATTCCCTATAGGACGACACTGGACATATCCAGTCAGGCTTAGGTCACATAGGACTGTGATTTCCCACACCCCAGAACGATTAACCCCTGCTGTGAAATGAAAATATAACTTTTTAATATGTAGGAAATGGGTTTCCTTCATCTCAACCTGACACTGCATCTGACCACTGAGGCCACGGTGTAAGTCAATCTATCAAAACACAATCCCCAGGGAGGATAGAGGGAGAGAGAGTTGACAAATGTGTTTCTTGATAAATGAGACTGGACTGATAAAGATGTAGTCAGGACTGAGTGTTGGGCCAGGAGATGTGTAGCTCCAGTACAAAATGTTCCCATGTACACTCCTCCCTCTGTAGAAGGAACTGAAAACACGAGTAAAGGATTGCTCCGATAATAGCTCAAGGTTTATCACTATGTGCTGTTGCCTTGTACAGTCCCTCAATAACAGACCACTGAGTTTTCCTCTTGATTACACCACTGGGAATGATGAGGGGACAAATGATAGCTTCCAATTATTTTTTCTAGTAATTTCACGAGATAGAAACGATCATTATATTTGATGAAATGTGATTGTTTTTATTTCCTCGGTTGTACTGTACCAATGGGATAAATATACAAATTATAGCTCTCAATGGCTGATGGTCGTGATTCCTCATGACAAGCTATACTGAATGTGCCATGAGATGTTTGTGTTTTCAAAATACCGGATAACACTTTACTTAAGGCCTCATGCATTAAAGGGCCCATTCAGACCCATGTTAAGAGCGTGCAAATGGAACCTAATTCTCTTTTTATACGCTTATTCTGACCTGCTATTCACCCGCTATTCGTTCGAGGTGGGGATCTAAGAAATTAAGTTGTGGTGGAGGTGTGTCTACAGATATGCCGTATTCTGACCTTGACTTAATTCCCTCATAATTCCACCCCCTTTTACGCGCAAGGAAACCATTAATAAGGTTGAGTCGAACCTGCTGGTTCCAAGTGGAAAAAGCATCTACAGTTGAAGTCGGAAGTTTACATATTTCTTAGCCAAACACATTTAAACTCAGTTTTTCACAATTCCTGACATTTAATACTAGTAAAAACCCCCTGTCTTAGGTCAGTTAGGATCACCACTTTATTTTAAGAATGTGAAATGTCAGAATAATAGTAGAGAGAATGATTTATTTCAGCTTTTATTTCTTTCATCACATTCCCAGTGGGTCAGAAGTTTACATACACTCAATTAGAATTTGGTAGCATTGCCTTTAACTTTAACTTGGGTCAAATGTTTCGGGTAGCCTTCCACAAGCTTCCCACAATAAGTTGGGTGAATTTTGGCCCATTCCTCCTTACAGAACTGGTGTAACCAAGTTAGGTTTGTACAGTAGGCCTCCATGCTCGCACACGCTTTATCAGTTCTGCCCACACATTTTCTAAAGGATTGAGGTCAGGGCTGTGTGATGGCCACTCCAAAACCTTGACGTTGTTGTCCTTAAGCCATTTTGCCACAACTTTGGAAGTATATTTGGGTCATTTGGAAGACCCATTTGCGACCAAGCTTTAACTTCCTGACTGATGTCTTGAGATATTGCTTCAATATATCCACATAATTTTCTTTCCTCATGATGCCATCTATTTTGTGAAGTGCACCAGTCCCTCCTGCAGCAAAGCACCCCCACAACATGATGCTGCCACCCCCGTGCTTCATGGTTGGGATGGTGTTCTTCGGCTTGCAAGCCTCCCCCTTTTTCCTCCAAACATAACGATGGTCATTATGGCCAAATAGTTAATTTTTGTTTCATCAGACCAAAGGACATTTCTCCAAAAAGTATGATCTTTGTCCCCATGTGCAGTTGCAAACAGTACTTTGGCTTTTTTATGGCGGTTTTGGAGAGTGGCTTCTTCCTTGCTGAGCGGCCTTTCAGGTTATGTCGATATAGGACTCGTTTTACTGTGGATATAGATACTTTTGTAGCTGTTTCCTCCAGCATCTTCACAAGGTCCTTTGCTGTTGTTCTGGGATTGATTTGCACTTTTCGCAAGAAGTACATTCATCTCTAGGAAACAGAGTGCGTCTCCTTCCTGAGTGATGGCTGCGTGGTCCCATGGTGTTTATACTTGTGTACTATTGTTTGTACAGATGAACGTGGTACCTTCAGGCGTTTGGAAACGCTCCCAAGGATGAACCAGACTTGTGGAGGTCTTACACATTTTTTTCGGAGGTCTTATTTCTCCATGATGTCGAGCAGAGGCACTGAGTTTGAAGGTAGGCCTTGAAATACATCCACAGGTACACCTCCAATTGACTCAAATGATGTCAATTAGCCTATCAGAATCTTCTAAAGCCATGACATCATTTTCTGGAATTTCCCAAGCTGTTTAAAGGCAGTCAACTTAGTGTTTGTAAACTTCTGACCCACTGGAACTGTGATATAGTGAATTATAAGTGAAATAATCTGTCTGTAAACAATTGTTGGGAGAATTACTTGTGTCATGCACAAAGTAGATGTCCTAACCGACTTGCCAAAACTACAGTTTGTTAGCATGAAATCTGTGGAGTGGTTGAAAAATGAGTTTTAATGACTTCAACCTAAGCGTATGTAAACTTCCGACTTCAACTGTACTTTTTTTTTTCCGATAGAAACAGCATTCTCCATGCACTGTTATTTATAAATTCATAAGAGCTATTGATAAAAGCTAGGTAAATGAGTAATCCATTTGGAGGAAGGGATTGTAAATACACATAGCAATTTTGAAAGATAATTTGTCCTTGGAGACGAATGTGAAACCTGTCATATGGAAGCAAACTAAAAATCAACAAGACATGTATTGCGGCCCCTTTTCCACAGTGAAGTAGGCTATAAATAGCTGTGCCGTTATTGTGTTCCCTCATAATTTGCGTGGATGAAATTTGGAGCCCCAAGCTATAGTCTTCTGTAGGGCTGAACCTGCTGAGTCGATGTATGCACTTTAGAATGTTTGCATTATATGCCCAAGCTTTTCTCCGTTATATTTACATTTTGCATCATTCCATTTCATACTGTTTACCTTTCTTTCCTCTGTCGTTTCCTCTGTTATGTCCTGAGGGTCGTTAGCATTAGTGGATCATATTAGGCTAACGTTGTGCAATAATTTGGGGCATGTAGCCTATTTGAATCATTATGGAACTCAGAACACATGTAGCAGGTTAAGCCTGGCGCCTAGCGCACAGTTCACTACGACTGGACCGTTGACATACAGTTCCATGATTAGTGAGGATTAGGGTACATTTAAAGGATAACTCTTCAATACTTACAGTACACTTTTTTCTACCTTCCAATAGTTCATACATTTAAGTTGAATATGAAAACTTTCAGGATGAATCAAACCACTGTATTTTTGATTCATCAGTATATTTTGTGCGTAAAAGCTCTCCAAACTCCTGCCTTTCCTTTTTAAATGATTCATACATACTTTCCTAACCCAAAACTTTGCCTAAATAATCAGCAAGATCAGAGTATTTTTAAATCTACCAGTTGGTGCTGAAACAGGGACGAATATGCATGTATTTTGATGGCTTTCTTTCATTGATCCCTATATTCTGAACCCATCCTCTCAATGTATTCTAGAGAGCCTGTCGTCAAAATTATAATTAAAGGTACACTGTATTTAAAGGGATGGCTTTAGATAAATGTACTAAAAACCCTTTTGAATGAAAACTCCACAAGAAAATCTGTTGGCCAACAAGTAGGAGGGTTTTCAACGGATGTATTAAATGTATTCAACGCACTCGAGGGAACCACACCTGCAAAGCCCATTATGCACCTGCATAAGGTATGTCTGAATGCCAACTGCGTAGGAAAGGTGTGGGTAGGATAAGAGTACATTTCCTGGTTGGAGTCTTCTTCTATAATGCCTTGTCAAAAGTATCTATAAACTGCTTATAATGTGTTAGTGTCCTCTTATAATGAGGCCTCTATTAGAAAAAGTGTCAAGTCTCTCCTCTGAACTCTGGTTTCCCTCAGCAAAGCGAAGGTCAGAGCCGACAAGAAGAATGCATATTTTCAGCTCAGAACAAAGAGACGATTTCAAGGAGCTTTTCGCCCAGGGTCCTAAAAACCAAGAGGGCACTGATGAACGCCAAGCACAGTGCGCCTCACAAAGGAACAACAGAGGAACTATGTAAGAGCTGGTGTGTGTACATCCATGTATTTCTGTGTGTGTGCACTGTGCATGTGTGTGTGTGTATGTGTGTTCAAATGAGGCACGAGCTGATCTAAACTGAGTCAGCATTCAGACATATGGAACAAATAGTCAGAAGAAGCTGTTAGAAACCAGATGTCTCTCTTGGCTTTCTTCACTTCTTGGAACAGAGACATAACAACATAACTAAAGTACAGTGCTTTCCCCCCAGACGAACGCTGTTATACTCTACTTTAATTTAGCTACCCCTTTAGTGATGAGATGAATCAATCCAAATGCAGGCCAAAACTTAGACAGAGAACTACAGTACATTACTGTTGTATACTGTTGCTATTACGTCGCTAAATCACCACGAGGCAACGTACAGCGTCTTTATGATGCGACTGCTCCAGTAATCTTTCCTCTTGGCTCTGCGTGCTCTCTGGTATGTTTGTTATCTCTTACTGCACAAAACAAAAGTGAAGTGAGAGAGCTCATTCACAGCCTTTAGTGCTGTAATATCCCTAGGCTGTGAGTGTTGTCGTAGCAAAGTTATACTCGGGTCTGTATTGTTTCATGGTGATGATGTTGTACAGATTCCAAATAGAAGGATAGGCCACCCAACCACAGATAGTTATTCTAGAGCTCGAAAAACAGTTTGACCATGTTTGGAACTGCTATAGTAGCCAGATTCCCCTACTTTGGAATCAAATGGTCTAGAACGGAATCTAGTGGTCTAGGCATATTTCAAACAACAACACAACACGCTTCTCTTTATTGCCAGAATGATTTAGGCTGGGATTCAATCCGATTGTGCTTTGCTGACAATGTGGCATTTAAAGGTAATTTTCTGATTGAGCCGACATATGCAGCATTTACTGTGAATGCGGTCTCCACGAATGCGGGGAACATTGCCTTAAAAATACACGTTGTTCAGAAACTGCAATTGGATTGAATCCTGGCCTTAGTCATTGCATTGAACAATACGTGTGGTAAAGGAGGACACTGTAAGTCAATTAATATTCATAGAAATGTCATACAAGTACTTGTACTTGCAGATCCCGTCTGACACATAGGCCACTGAACACAAGCAGGGGAGAGATTCTAGCCGTCCTTGTAAAAAAATTGTATAAACCCTGTACATGCTACAGTATTTTCCCAGTTTCATTAAATATTGTCTGTATGGTATTCACATTTAAACTGAGGTTGTCCTAACATTGACACTGTATCTGCAAAATGAATAAAAGTTGTGAATTTCACTGGAGTCACTCTTCTAGGATGACCTGATAGATCTTAGAGTGGTACATAGAGGCTTCTTAAACTGAGTTTGCACAGCAGACCATCTGACAATATCCAGTTTTCAGTCAAGATTTACTCTGTTTTGAAGATTTTAAGTTGAACATTCAATGTTCAATCTTGGTCAGCCTCAAAATCCATTTTTGGACATAATTCATGATTATGTGCCAATTGATTCTTGAAGAATATAACTTATAAATGCCTCATGAGCTTAGTTCAACTGTCCTACCCCCATTAGAACTCAAAATATGAGCTTGTTTTACGCCAATGTTTGTAAACAAAATAATTGTAGACAAACACTATATAGCCCCAAAACATGGTTATGGGCTCTATTCAATCTGAATCGAGGAAAATCAGCGTTACAGTGTGATTGAAATTTAATGTCAGCTTTTTACCAAAACGGGTGGGGAGGATGCGTTCTTATTGTTTTAACTGCTGGTTGCCGCTTAAGGAGGCTGTGGAGAATATCTCTCTCATGACCTCATGAAGTGTTTATCTAATTCATTACCCTGTGACACAGTCGTGGAGACTTCTTTGACACGGCCATGGAGTTTTCAGAGCCAGCTTTATACGGCCTGTTAAAATACGGGTGAGGTTTGCTCAAAGGAAAATAACCAGAGGAGATCACTTTTGATTGAGCTAGGCCAAGAGTCCAATTGAAGTCACTTTTTTGGGAAACAAATGCATCTTTTATGATAGAAGCTGGATGAAGACAAGAGTTCTAGTGTATACTGTTGTTATGGACTGTAGAACGGCTGGAGACTATTAGGAGATCAAATGTTGCAGTGCCAAGAGTGGAGTCGGCTAAAGAAAGGAGGCCACAGAGGTTGGTTTCTGACAGGAGCACAGAAAAAGACTGATCTCTGAAAGAGAGCCATCTACAGAAAAATGTCAAACCCTCTGCCCTTTGCCAGAGGCTTACGGCAACGCAATTTTCACCACTATTGACAAAGAATGATTGAATGATAATTAATTGCATTGTTCTGTGGGTATTGAGGCTGTATTGTGTGGTCTACCTCTCAATTTAATCTGCACACGTCCCAAAAGACACCAAGTGTCAAACAATGATCAATGAACACACAATGGCTGTATTGTTAGAGAGTCAATATGGTGAGTAATGTAATGGGCTGGCTCAAAGTCATTGACTAGCAGTGGGATTCTCCAATGGCTTGTTACACAGGTTAGCTTTGCCTTTTATTGCAGATGAGCAGAATCAAGTTTTATAATTGGGCACACAACTTTGTCTTTAAACTCCCTAAAGTAAATAATTCTAAAACAAAGTGATACAGTCATTGGACAAAGCACATGGCCATACACACACACAAAGGCTATTCTCTTTCCTTATACAATTATTTGAAGGTCCCCTATGACAAACTAATTCAGTGTCACACTGTACACACATAAGAGAATATGTCTATTGATTGTCAACTGTTTCCTGTCTTAAGAGTTCTCTTCTCAACAAGCAGATCTGAGGACTTGCTGCAGTGTGTTTGTATTATCGCATTACTCTAATGGGATCTTGCATATTTAATTCGTTGGAGCTGATGAATGGTCGGTGACTGTCTTACAGGATCAGTTGTAACTTTATATATTATGAAGTTGTATCCCACTGGGCACAGACTTCAGTTCAACATTTATTGCTTATTTACACTTGGTTGAGTTGTGAACTAACGTGAATTCGATGTGAAATCAACAAAACATTTCACCTTGTCATTGGATTTAGGTTAAAAGTTGGTTGAAAAAAATACGACATTTCCTTAGTTGATTACTTTTTGGATTACCTCTTGGCCTAACTCCAATGAGTTTTCCATGTTGATTCAATGTCATCATTGTTTTTTTGTTGTTGAAATGACGTGGAAACAACGTTGATTCAACCAGTTTTTGCCCAGTGGAAGGACTCATGTTATGTGAAATATAATAGTGGATACAAAATGCCCCATTTGCAGGTATGCTTAATGGGGTAGCATATTTATAAAATAATTTGCCAAATATTATTTAAGACAATTTGAGAAAGCGAAAAAGATAGATAGATAATCATACCCTGCTATATCAAAGATGAAACTCTAACCTTTTCAATGTAGTCTACTTGTGCGCTTTCCACAATGCAACAATTACGCACTTGTGTCGTGCGTCCTTGGAAAATCCCTATCTGCATTGATTGTGTGGGTCACGATGATTACGATGGAGGGAAATGAGGAGAAGAGATTGACTGACTATACGACAAATAGATAGGAAGGGAGGAGCCATGTTGCCAAGGTGAATGTAGCCTACTGTCAGTATAATCTAGACACTACACCGCGCTCGTGATTGCCGCACATCGTTCATTAAAGGATATACCAAGAAACCAGAGGAAGTTAGAGTGGAACCGAGGCGTAGCATCACTCACTTAAATTGCGTCCAATGCAACATAAAAAAGACTTTACAACATTACAAACACTTTATAATACCTGTATTTACTTTATTGATAAATACACCCGAAACACCTTGGTTGACCTATTTCCTTGCTGTCATAAACTGTGCACCCAGCTGACATTTCAATGGAACGGAGCAAGTCGTGTATCTGATCCATCAGGAAGCAAGGAGACGTAATGACAACAAAGGTAAAAAACTAATTGTATTGACATTTTCATGGTCAGATTTTATGGAAATGTGCGCTGTCTGCCAACCTGATATTCATCAGGTGCGCATGTGAATTAAAGAAGGCAATTAGGTTTTTATGTCACAAGTGTTGCATATCTGTTGCGTAATTTTAATTGTCCATCTCGTATGCGTTTTGGTGAGGCTTGGCACTGACATCATTCCCAGATAGATTATACAAAACATGTAAAGTATGCGTGTACATGTTCGGTTCTTCAGTGTAACACTGTAAAAAATATATATTTGTTGATTCAACTTACAAAAGTTTGTTACCAAGCTGCCTTAAAATGTAATGTCAAGTCCAATCCGGATTACTTGTGTAGTTAACTTAATCAAAGTTACTTCAACCTAGTAAAGTAAGTAGAACTGACACATTTGGATTTAATAACTGGAAATTTAGAAAGTTAAGGTGACTAAAGTCTGTTGCTCTGCTTTTTTTAACAACACTATCAACAACGCAGGTCCTACAGGCTGTAGTTTTGTCGCGCCTGGGCTACTGTTCAGTCGTGTGGTCAGGTGCCACAAAGAGGGACCTCGGAAAATTACAATTGGCTCAGAACAGGGCAGCACGACGGTTGGCCCTTAAATGTACACAGAAAGCTAACATTAATAATATGCATGCTAATCTCTCATGGCTTAAAGTGGAGGAGAGATTGACTTCATCACTACTTGTTTTTGTAAGAAGTGTTGACATTCTGAATATACTGAGGTGTCTGTTTAAACTACTACACACAGCTCTGACACCCATGTATACCCCACAAGACATGCCACTAAAGGTCTCTTAGCAATCTCCAAGTCAAGAACAGACTATGGGAGGTGCACAGTACTACATAGAGCCATGGATACATGGAATTCTATTCCACATCAGGTAACTGATGCAAACAGATAAAAATACAACTTATGGAACAGCGGGGACTGTGAAGAGACACGCACAGACACACGTACACATGGATTTTGTATTGTAGATATGTGATAGTAGAGTAGTTGCCTGCCTTTGTAGCAGCTAATAGGATCCTTAATAAATACAAACATTGTCCAGTCGTGTGGTCAGGTGCCACAGAGGGACTTAGGAAAATTACAATTGGCTCAGAACAGGGCAGCATGGCTGGCCCTTGGATGTACACAGAGAACTAACATTAATAATATGCATGTCAATCTCTCCTGGCTCAAAGTAGGGGAGAGATTGATTTCATCACTACTTGTCTTTGTGAGAAGTATTTACATGTTGAATGTACCGAGCTGTCTGTTTTCAGTCAACACTACTGTTATGTAGCTTCAGTTGATTTGACTTCTAGGTTGTGAATTTCTAAGTTGAGTAAAAACATAGTTCTTAGCTGATTAAACTTGATTTCATAAGTTAACATAAGAATATTTGATACGTTGTAGTTATCTTAACTAGACATTTTTAGTCAACACAACTGCTGGTAGCCTAGTGGTTAAGAGCGATGGGCCAGCAACTGAAAGGTTGCTGGTTCAAATCCCTGTTGGGAAAATATGCCGTTCTGCCCAAGAGCAAGGCAGTTATCCTGCAACTGCTCCCTGGGTGCCAATGATGTGGATTAAGGCAGCTCCCTGCACCTCTCTGATTCAGAGGAGTTGGTTTAAATGTGGAAGACACATTTTGGTTGAATGCATTCAGTTGTACAAGTGACTAGGTATCCACTTTCCCTTCAGTTGATTGACTTTATGGTTATGAATTCCTAAGTTGAGTAAACACATAGGTTTTTGCTAACTCAATTTGATTCAATACATTTTGACATTTTGAGTGAGTTGAATGCAACTCAACGTAACATTATTTGCCAACTCTAGCTAATTTAGTTGACTTGGCTGATAAAATAAGTCATCAGTGAATAGGAAATCTGTTTATGTTGGCATCAGGTGCATGCAGGGTAGTTTGTCAAAGCATGGACATCTGCAAATTACCTCTCCAAATGAATAAACCTCTAAATATTTGCCTTTTTTGTGGGATGTTTGATGTTGAATATAATGCATTTGCATGAACTTTCTTGTGTACTGTATTATCAAGATGTATTTGGTATCAATATATAACAGTGTTAGGCGACTACGATATAATAATCAGCCAATAGTCTAACCTAAAAGAAAATAAGAATTATAATAGGGGTTTCGGTGAACAGCTGTGTTGGGTGATTACATGAGAATAGGTGTAGATGCTTTACAGTGCATGACTCATGTGGGTAATATAGGAGTCTATCAGCCATTAACGCTTGTGTAGATTGCACCAGGGCAGGAAGGGGGCAGGGCACACACGGTGAGATTGGAGTAGTCATGCCGTACATTAAGTGAAATGTGATGACAGCTTGTGTCACAGTCACCCTCCAATAAGCTACCCGAGGAGGAGGAGGTAAGAGGAGAGATTAAGGAGAGGAATCTAGGAAGCTTGGAGTAGAGTGGTGTAACATTACCGAACCAAACCACAGCTTCTTACTCCAGCCCTATCCATGACCATGACCATGAAGTGTCAAAGGCGGGAAGTTTGCCAGATAGTACCATCATAGAAAAAGGACACCAACAACAACAACCAACACTTCCATTGGTTCCATATGTTTGGGGATGTTGTGAGGGAATCACTCTCTTTCCTTTCTCCTTCCTAACCGCCCTTCTATAAGTCCTCCATCCATTTCTCAAATGACATGCGTTATGCCACCTCTGGGTGTTAAATTATGATGATCGTCAGAGATATACAAGATAAAAGAGCAAGTCCAATGACCCTGTAAAGGAAGGAATGTCTCCATCTCTAGGAAAGTCATGACAATTAGAATCCTGAGTCTAGTGTTATTATTCTGTGGGTGTATGGAGGCCAAGGCCTGGACGTGATTACAAATGCTCTGACGTGACAGCGTGGAGAACAGCACGACTAGCGTGTTTACTAGAGATGTCAGCAACAACAACTCAGTCTATAAGATTCAGTATATATGGCCTGGAGTTTTTCCTGACCGTGCAACCTGAACATGAAAAACTCTGGGCCCTAGTTAGGAGCTACTAACATCCAGAGTATTTTCATATTTTTTCCTGGTTGGGAAAAAAACGTCATGCCCTAGTTATAACTTAGATTTCTGGTCAGGTCCAATGATTCCAGGGAGTACTGTCCCAGCTGGTGCACCTCTGAGTGTGGGTGTGACATGTGGGGACAGAGAGTGACCCGCTATGTTGAGGTCAGCCGTATTGGGGCCACTTTAGGGCCCACATGAGATCCAGGTAGGGTTCTGCTACTTCCTCTCTGATGTGTGAAACTGATACTCACTCCGAGGTCACCATCTTAATGACGCTTGAACAGTTGAGATCATTTAACAGACAGGCCCACGTCCATGTTTCTAATATTGCAGCGCCGTGTTTAAAAACAACTGCCTATTTCATAATTGATAATGATGGTCCCCTCTGCCCTCTCTCCTCCCTCTTTGTTGGGCAGTGTGACGTCGGGAGTCCTCTGGAGTTCTGAGGTGCCGGAACCCATCAGAACCCATCGTCTGGGGATCAACGTGCCAGAGGGGGTACCCGGAACCAAGTGGAACCCCACAGAAGCGCTCAGAACCCCGCAGGAGTGTACGGAACCCTTGGGCCTGGCCCTGTGTCCTGGAGGAGGCAGCTGTGGGGGGACGGAACGGGGGGCGTCACGTGGCGCTGCTCTGCCTGACTCCCACCCAGACCTCACCCCTCAGAGGGCCCTCTCAGTCTGCCTGCTGGGGTGAAGAGCAGGCCTTCAATTTCAGTGGGAAGGAGGAGCAGTGCTCTGTGTTTTGTTGTGATCAGTTTTCTTCAAGCAGTGTTTTTTCAGGATACCTGGACAGTGGATGTGATTTAGACTATGAGTTTTGCAGTGAGACTGCAGATAAGAATGTGGATCACCTTGTTTAGGCTGTGAAGAACCATGGAACATCTGATCTGCAGTGACCTGCAGGCTTGAAAACAACTGATCACACCTGGCCTTTGGACTAGAGATGGGCCTTTGAGACAGTACTGTTGGTGTGAGGACACTGGACAGCCGGTTATTTTAACAGGGATCATGTACACTGTCATCAGGGCTGATCTGAAACGTCAGCTGTCACACTGATATAAGAGGACTACAACTCAACAGAAGACTACATATTCAACCAAACTCCTCTGGAGACTGGAGCCCTATCTTTAACTGTCTCCTCAGTGACAGTCGATTTAACGTATCTTCCCAAGTCCAGTTGGCTCCTCATTTCATGCACCTTGGTAGCGCCAAGTCAACTAGTTCCTCATCACCATGGTGATGTCCCAGGGCACTTACACCTTCCTGGCCTGCTTCGCTGGGTTCTGGCTGGTGTGGGCCCTCATCGTCATGCTGTGCTGCTTCTGTAGCTTCATTCAGCGGAGTCTGAAGAGGAGGAGGGAGGAGAGGCTGAGGGAGCAGTGTCTGAGGGCCCTGGAGATGGAGCCACTGGAGTGCCTGGGCCCAGGAGGGTTGGCTAGGTACCCCCCCTCCAGAGAGCCCCTCCATTTCTGCCCGCTGCTGACCCTCTCCCCTCCGCTGCACATTCCTCACTCCTTCCCACAGGGCAGCTGGGCCTCCCCCCAAGGTAATGTACCGATACAGTACTTTTCTTTATACTGCTTTGAATATTCTACCACACAGATACAGATGCACACACACACACACACACACACACACACACACACACACACACACACACACACACACACACACACACACACACACACACACACACACACACACACACACAATTAAGATTAGACTGCAGTACTTTGAATCATACACACTTTTAGCTCTCTGTTGCTCATGTTTACCATTCAACCTCTTTACAGCTCCTTTTCCAGTTTAATATGGAAGCAATATAAACACACAATGCACATAACCCAGGAGACACCTGCAGTTTTCTGTACATTACATGCTACAGCCATGACAGCAGTGACTGAAGGTTTTTTGCTGTAGGGTCTCGTTCCTTCGTGGGTGACATGGTGACAGTTAGCGCTTTAGCGTAGGTGGTGCGTGGGCAGAGCAGTGGCAGAGTTAGCAGCACAGCAGCCAGCGCAATGACAGAGACTGCTAGCAGCTCAACCCTTAGTAGGCGCTAACGGCATAACAGTGGATTGAAAGGTATTCTAGCAGCAGCCATTGAAATTGATAGAGAGGGCTAGCAAGCACAACAGCCAGATAGAGGAACTCAGTACCAAGGCAGCAAGGACAGGCTGGTTAAGGGGTGCACCTCAGAGTGGTAAAAGAATGGGGATACCCTCCCCCAAATTGCATTATAGCTCCAGGACATAAAATGGCTATAAAATAATTGATATGCAAAGGCACAGCTGGTGTTCATAAAATTAAATTTAACACGCTTCATTTACATTTTTTATTGACATTTCCTCATGCTGAGAGCCATAGACCTCCAGCATTGGAGAGGGCTTTTTCCAATAATACCTTCCTCCCTGCAGCTGCTGCTGTGCTTGCGTCATAGGGGCTGTCCTTGGCGGCAGATGTGGACCTCGGAGCCCCAGGGTCACGGAGGCTGAGATTAGCAAACCTGTCCCCAGAGGAGGTGGCTCCACTCTGGGCTGTCCCAAAGCCGTGCCCCCCCCCCCCCCCCCCCCCCCTTCCCCTTCCCCTTCCCCTTCCACCACCCTCCATACCCCTCCACGGCCCTGCCAGCCCTCTGCACCTGTGGCCCGGCCCTCTCTAGGTTTGGAGGCATCGCTGACACTGTAAACAAACAGCTGCCTGGCGCAGCACATGAAACACTCCTTTCATCTCCCAGTGCTCTGGGCTTCCATTGTTACTGTATGGTAGTCATGTTTATTTATACATACAGTATAGAGGCTGGGGTTGATATTACAACAGGGACCAGGGCAGGGTGTTATGAATGTGTGGTGGAAAAAGAGATCATAATAACTATAGTGTAATTGGTTGTTGATATGTGGACACATACAGGCATGCACAGTACATACATAGCGGATCAGTGCCACCATGACAACACTTCAACAAATGCTGTGGAGGATGTCCATATCACACGTTCCATATCCTCGACATCAATCAGTCGTCGTGCTTTTAGAGAGCAGCAACATTTTTTTCCATTGGAAAACACTCTGAAGTGCAAAGTGGTATGGCTCCCTGGAATATATATTCTCAATTGAGGTGTTGTCAGAGGGTGTGTCGTTGCTATTAACCTAGCTAGCTACATTACGAGCCTGAGTAGTCAAGGAGATATTTCTGCACCGGTTTGCTCCACATCTTTATCTCTGACCTGTATTCTCTTGTTCAAACCACAAGTGTATCAGTTTCCAGGTGTGAATTACCTATGATGTCTCAACTGTAGTAACCTCACACAACGTAATTCGAAAGGAAGCCGTCCCTATATGGCGAACCCTGGTGGCGTGAACACACGTTCACAACAACACTTCATACTTCATACAGCGGAATGTACTTTACCACCCACTATCACAACTATTTGACAGCTTTCATGTTACTGACTGTTTGTCACATCAAAGCATGATTACTATGTTAATGTGTCAATTGCAATGATCTGCTTTCAAAGATAAAAAACACAAAAAAACAGATAAAATAAATGCTCTATATTCTGAGATGATTAAATGTCTAAAACAATTCAAACTCAATTTGGACAAAAATGCAGATAGAACCTTATAGTCCCAAGCTCTCTATGATTTGTTTGCCCTGAATGTACAGTGCTTTCAGAATTCATTGTCTGATTCACATCGGGCACCCAGAACACTAGTACTGGCTTGGCTCGGTTCGGCCCTACAGTGCGAATCACCTCTCGCCTCTTCTCTCATTCCATATTTTACTGATCCCTCTGAGGTGTCCCACCTGTTCTGTTCCTGTGAGTTTTCTCTTTGTGAATCCACATAATTGTGCTGAAAACATCAGTAAATTAGCCTCCAATTTGTGGCTTGAGTGTTCTTGTCAGAACAAATTTCCCTACTGCTACATTATATAATAGCCAGCAGGAGTCAGTTTATCAATGGTAATCACCCACACAACCCTGTCCATAGGATCCCTAAGGTCTACCTTTGGACCTAAACACTGACAATATCGTGGCCAAATCTGACTGTGTCCATGGTAAAGTGGCATTTGATAATAATGATGGATTTGGTTTATATTAAGCATTTCCAATTCTAACTAACATACTGTATGTTTGTCTGTTTCCTCCCCAGAGATGGATGTCTTTGGAAAGCCCCCCTGCTATGAGGAGGCTGTTCTGATGGAGGACCCCCCTCCTCCCTACTGTGAGGTGCTGGCTGACAGCCGGGGGGGCACCAACACCAAGCCTGCCTCCCGGACCTCCAGACTGGAACAGCAGGAGCCTGAGACCTCCAAGACTCCCCCCGTCACGGTGTTCTCTGAGCGGGGCTACTCCTCCCTGATCCGCCTGCCCAGCGCCCAACGCTGGGACTCCCTGGGGCACCTGCTCTCTACCATGGACCTCAACCACAACACCCTCCTCACGGAGCCCCTCTCCCTGCAGGCCCAGGCCACCGCTAACATGCCCTGCGAGGGCCGGACTCACACACAGCCAGAGCTGGGGCTGAGAAGTATCCAGGGGCTCAGGGGGCTAGAGCAGAGCTGTGTCCTGCCCACGGCCTTCCCTCTGCTGGGTCGCAGCACGGCCGTGTAAGCCTGAATAATCCTGCTGGAGTTGGGGGTGAGGCTGGAGCTAAGGACGCTGGGTTGAGGTGGAGAGGCATTGGGTTGGGTTTGAGAAGGGGCGTCTAGTTTGTAGAGTTGGACTGATGATGGAGGGGGTAAAGGAGGAGAAAACCCCATCAGACTCCCAGCACCCAGAGGTGTTGTTCTCTGCTCTCTTCTAAAGACGACCGCTCTGCCTTCCTCTCATCATCCCTCTTTTGTCTCTCTTCCTCTCCCTCCATATCCGTCTCTCTCTCTGGTTGTGTTGATCTCTTTATTCTCTGTGGCGTCGCAGCCTGATGTTATGAGTGTACAAAACATTAGGAACATCTTCCTAATATTGAGTGGCACCCCCTTTTGCCCTCAGACCAGCCTCAAGTCGTCGGGGGCATGGACTCTAAAAGTTATCGAAAGCGTTCCACATGGATGCTGGCCCATGTTAACTATAATGCTTCCCACAGTTGTGTCAAGTTGGCTGGATGTCCTTTGGGTGGTGGACCATTCTTGATAAAACACAGGAAGCTGTTGAGTGTGAAAAACCCAGTAGGGTTGCAGTTGTTGACACACTTAAACCGGTGCGCCTGGCACCTACTACCATACCCTGTTCAAAGGAACTTCAATATTTTGTCTTGCACATTCACCCTCTGAATGGCACACAAACACAATCCTAGTCTCAAGGCTTAAAATCCTTCTTTAACCGGTCTCCTCCCCTTCATCTACACTGATTGAAGTGGATTTAACAGGTGACATCAATAAGTGATCATAGCGTTCACCTAGATTGACCTGGTCAGTCTCATGTTCCTAATGTTTTGTACACTCAGTATATGAGTCTGCTGTTGCCATGGCTCCCTGGAACTGTCTGTTGCTCATGATGCCTCGGCCCCCTAGCGACCTCTCCTCTTTATCCTCTCTGTATTTATATAGAGATTTTCATAGCCTTTCTTTGTAAGACTGCAGGTAGAAAGAGAATCAGAAGAAAGTCCTTGGAAATCTTCAATTACCTCCAGTAGCTCTGTGTTGCTGTTGTATAACATGTACAGTGAAGGAGAGATGTTGGGAGAAACGCTGTTTTGTATTGAAAAAGCTCTTCTTCAGCATTACTGTCATCTATTCAAGATGTTCTGAAGTGGACTATGAATATCAATTTAATAACCCCCACCTGGGGATTGTTGCTCCTCGGTGTACGGACGACTGTGTGTGTGTGTGTGTTTATGTGCGTGTGCCTGTCTGAGTGTGTGTGTATGTGTGTGGTCTAGTCCAATCATTAGTACAAAGGGAGACAGCAGGAATAAGTTCCCTCTATACCAAGAATTGAAACCCTTGTATAAATTATTCACAATGCTAATTTGAAGATTTCCTTTCTCTCTCTCTGGGTTGTAAATCACTTCCTAATGGTCGCTACCTGTCCATCAGGGAAGCCTTTCATCAAGATTGTAAATCCCTTTCTCTCATTCCTCATCCCTCCCTCTCAAGCTTCTTATCAGGCTATATCACGTTGCCATGGGGGTGCTACAGTACATACAGCAGACACCATCACAGCAAATTGAATACGCCATGGTAGCAAAGCAAAGCCATTACCATGCAGCAATTGCAGAGATGGGATTTTCGTTCCTTTTTTTCCCAAATATTATTTTGCTATTCATGGATTTCTCTCTCGCTCTCTCATAATATCTGACCCCTTCTCTCTGCCCCGCTGGTGTTTTGAATGACATTCAGACAGCTCCTCTTAGTTGAGCTTTGGAAAACACTTAACGCTAGTCATTTCCATCTCGCTGAGTCTGACGAGGAGCCCTAGCCTAGTGCCGAAGCAGAAGTGTTAAATATAATAATTCCCATTAAGGAATGCATAATTAGCATAATTAGCATACACCCTCGGGGGTGTCACTCACAATTATATCTTGGGAATATTTTTTCTGTTTTCAAACATGTTTCAGAGCTAGTAAGATTAAGCGCTGAATTTAATCCATAGTGCTGAAGATCAGCGCTACAGCATGATTACATTTAAAGGCAACGTTCAAATCAAAATCAAAGTTCCCCCGTCAGCGGAGACTGCATTCACGGTAAACCCTGCATATGTCTGCTTAATCGGAAATTACCTTTACATTTGAGTGAGATATGGACAATAGTTTATTGATTGCCTCGAGGCCAAAGTATTTCCGTCTTCTGAATCCATCCAATACGGACCCTCTTTACTACCCTGCTCAGCCAATTAGGAACCATATTACCCACCAAGGTCCACCTCTTTGTTATTAGCTGTTATGTAACCCAATTAAATCACATTATGTAACCACTAAAATGATAGGAGTATTTGATGGCCTGGGCTTACCTGGCAGTACCCTTGAGATGCTTGGACAAATTACGAAGCTTGTCAGCTTGGTTCAGTGCTCAAGGACGCTAGAGTTAGGGAATTGGATTGGAGGTCTTCAATCCAAGGAACACCAGCACTTACTGTATGGGGCACAGCAGGTTATACAAATATGGAGGTAGGGGAAAAAAAAATGTTTTAACAGTATACAATTGCATTTAGACAATCATTTTGAGAGCTTAGGAGTTTACATTTTTTTGACCAATCAAAACACTCAATTAAAGCGGATTATCATGGCCCTTGAATGTACTGATTTATGCTATAAGTGTAAAATGAACACTATTTAATTTGAGGTGTTTCTATCCATGCATGGAGAAGTAATGTTAAATATTATTTTGACAAATGTTTTGTCTGTTTAAATCACACAACTTGTCAGTCTTCTTGATTGATAACTGCTCTGAGCTGTCATGCCTTGATTCCAGTCGCATATTTACATTTTAGTAATTTAGCAGACACACTTATCCAGAGCGACTTACAGTAGTGAGTGCAAATATTTTCATACTGGTCCCCTGTGGGAATCAAACCCACAACCTTGGTGTTTCAAACACCGACTGAGCTACATGGGGTACCGTTGTACAACTGTGTTTATGCTGTTTTTATTTCCTCTTTCCTCTTCTCCGCCACAGAAGGAAAAGACAGAGGTGTAAACTGTCATCCATCCTCTGTTGGCATACGTGTTGCTTGGCAACCACCAGGCCAGAGTGCTAGCACAGTCTGTTTACATAGAGTGAAAGGGAACATCAGCTGTGTGGCCAGTGCTGAAGATACAGTACTCAGTCAGAGCACAATGGATATGGGCCACTGGGCTAGGTTACATGGCTTCTAGCTACTAGTGTGGGACTGTCAGTAGCGTCTGACATCCACAGTTTCTCGTCTCCTAACCCAGGGGTTGCTCAACACAGTTGGAACTGGACCCGTATTATAGAGAATGATTGAGGCCTCTAGTGGCCAAAAGCCCATATTAGCATGGGCAGCGTCATTGAGGGCTTCCACCACTTATATGTAGTCAATTGAGTGGGACTTCCAACTTCATTGGCTGGTCCTTCCTGGTGACCCTGTCGGAGTCATGTCCAACCAGGTCATCAGGAGGGATCAGTCAATCGTGAAGAAGAAAATTGACTACTTCAAAATGTAGCTTGCCTCAATGGCGCTACCTCTGCTTTCACAGACGCTTTAACGGTACAGATACAAAGATGAGTCCCCCACCTCTGTGACCCGTGTGCATCAACTGTCTAGCTGGCAATGTGGCAGCCATTTTGAAGAGTTAAATAAAATGCCCTGATAGAATGGACCGTTCCTCTAACATTGGTTTGACATCACTGTGGGATATCCATCATTTGAGGAATTCAAACAAACATTTATTTACCATCCAAGGAAGCATATTTGTCCAGACAGGCTACAGATTGATATGGCTTATAGCAGGAGGTGGCCCTGCCAGAGTACGGACTCTCGGTGACACCTCCTCACAAATACACACCTGTTCCGCTGTGAATGTCCGTACAACATGTAGCATGCAAAGTGTTCTCTATATGTCTGACTGCTACATCTGTTGCTACTACTGTACTGTGTGGAATGCATAAAAAAATTGCACCCTACTCCCTATATAGTGCACTACTTTTGACCAGGGCCCATAGGAACTATATAGGGAGTAGGGTGCAATTTGGGACACAACCTATATGTTCCATGGATATCTGTGAGAAGGGGTCTTCATAGAACCATATCTGGACTATGACTAAGTCAATGGTACCAACATCTCTTCATTGAAATGCAGTTGAATAAAAATATAGATTAAAAACAAAACATGACAAGTGGCTTTGACAGACTTGGATGTTTTATGTTCATGATCATACCCGCTTTGAAGACTGAGATATGTTTGCTAGATAATTTAAAATGTAAAACAGTGAACTTCTACCCTGCAATATATGCTATAAGATTCCCTGATCAAGATTGATGTCATTTTAGTCACGTTGCAGGGATGCCAATGTTCATTCTAATGTTCAATTTAATTCTATGATGCTAGCATTTACCTCTGCACTTCCTCCTTAAGTCATGGTGATATTGAAGTACTCAAGGATGCATTGGATTGGGGAGAAAGGGGCAAAAATTTAAATATTCAAATCAAAACACTCTGAAGTCATCATTTGGAGGTTTTTAAGTCTTTTATTAACATACATCAGCACTTAGCATGTCACAAAAGATCTTGCGCTTATTTAAAAAACAGTGTGTGAGAAGCGGACGGAAAAGAGGGAAGATAATCTTTTTATTTCTATCTTTTAAATGAAAAGAGAGAGTTAAGACAAGGAACAGCTAAGCCTTGCTTTTGGGGGAGTAGTAGAGTAATAGTAGTAGTAGTAGGGGTAGTAGTAGTAGAGTAGTAGTCTCCTAGTAGTGCGATAGGGAGAGAATAATAATCACTACCCAGGAGGTTATCAGGGTGAGGAAGTATACATTGAAATGATGTGGAAATGGTGTCAGTTACTGCTAAAGATGCGGGTTGGTCGGCTCTTACCAAGCATTAGGTGATTCTCATATACAGAAAAGGCTGCAAGGAATATGGAATCCTACCACAACTCACATTTCAAATCTCTCTTCAAAGAAACTTCATTTAAAAATCTCACTCAATCCCACAACAAGCCTCAATTCAAAGTGTCATAATCATACCAATAAGGGCCACAATGACAAAAAAGTGTTAGTCGGTCATTAGTTGTATATTACTAAATATCAAACGCTATTTACAGGACAAAATACTACATTGTTTTTTTGTTGTTTTCTTATTGCTTGCTGGTTTCCCACTCAGAACTCTGTGGTAAGAACATAGATATAGAACAGTTCTAGATTGTTCTCTCTTTATGGATAAGAATGACAGGACTGATTTAGAATCAGATCTGAGGTGTGGAATCTCAGGAATGAAACTATCCTTGAACAGTAACAAGAAGAAACAACCTCTAGATCAAACTAAAGGAAGACTGGGGAAGACAGTCAGTCTATAAGCCATGTGGAGCAGTTTGCAGCAAGAATAACCTATTCTAAACATTCGAGCGTTAATAAAGAGTATAATGAGTCTTGATGATCAAAAGCATTTCTAAGGCCTACTGGCGAAGCTAGTCCACTGGATTGTTTCTCATTTAGACTATTGGTGAAATCAGAACTGAGATGACTGGGTGAGAGTCAAGCAGTGGATGAGACCAAAAACAGTGCCTCTGAGGCCATCAAGGGGCGTGCGTGTGAACTACATTTTAAAAGAAGGACGAGGGAAATGAAAACGGATGGAATGGGGAAAAAGGGTGAATTTGTGTCTACTGCAACGAAGGGTGTAGTGTTACAAAGCAGAGACTACTGTAGCAGCTCTCGAACCACCTTAGCACAAGACGCACTGTTCCGTTCATAGTGCCACAACGTGTGACGAATGTCCTCGTTCCCATCTAGATACAGTTATTGCCTAGTTTTCATTGGAGACAAAACACGTGACTAAAGCTATTGCCATGATTCAAAGATCCTGAATATTACATTTCTAGTACACTTTTAATAGGTAGTAAAACATGTACACATTTTCCTGTAGTCTGATTTTCTGCTGGGAGAAAACGACAGAAAACCAGACTAGAGGAACATGTGTATATGCCAACCAACACAACGATAAGAAACTACGATAGATATTACTTTTCAAAGTGACTCGGCACAGCACAAACAAGTATTTTGCTATACCTCCCTTGTGTGTACAGTATATATTAGGGATTTACTATGGTATAGTACAATAGTACTGCTATCCCAGCCTGTACTATGATGTCCGCCACGCCTTTGTCTGGTTCCCTTCTATCTGCCCACAGTAGATTACGAGTAAGGCCCCATGGCCAATCTGAAACATTGAAAAATGTTACACTTGGCACTATTTCCTCTTTGATCCCCCTCCCCTTTCCCCCATGCCCAGGGTTGGGGGAGAGAGGAAGGGAGGGGGCTTTGGTAGGAATAATTGTGATTGGTTACAATAGTTTGCTCTACCTTCTAATAGGCTACTTGTCTGGTACAGGGGTCATAGTCTGCTGTAGAAGAAACAGCCGTGCGCTACTGAGCTGTGTATATAAGTACGCAAGAAAGTAGTTCCCACTCCCTGCTATTTACTCTGCATAGCAAATAAGGAGAAATCTAAGAAACACATGAAAAAAAACAAAAAAAAAACGAGCTTATTATCAACCAATTAGCATCTCTAACAATAACTCAACAACCTTTTCAGTGGCTAACATTTTTTTTTTTTTTATTCTAGAACATTATACAGTTTTTTTTTTTTTAAATGCGAGACTTATCATTAAAAAAAAATCAGTTTCGTCGTTGATGATGCGTTGTTTCTACTTCCCTCCACCGGACCGTACTACTCCGCCATCGTCTAGTCGCTATCTTCCATTACAGGGTCCGTGTCCCAGCACGTGATGTCAATCTCTGTACACACACACAGTGCATAGATAAACATCCACAAATCCACTGGGCCAATCTTTGCAAACACACACACGCTTTAGTATTTTCATCATGGGTGTCTTACAATATGTCAAACAAGGGGGCAGAAACAACCACATACTGTAACAACTATCATCATCATAAATTAGACCGTCTTTAAAAAGAAATGTGACAGCAGTTTCTAAATAACGATAACAACGTGTTTCTGACTTCGCCAAACAAGCTACCAATGGAACATAGTTGAATACAGAAGCAGATAGCCAGGCTGGTGCTTTTTCATTTAATGATGTTTTTCAAATAGAGTAATCCCCCTCCTCACAGCTTTCAGACAGAAAGGTTATTTTGAGGCTTAATCCTGACATGATGCACTCTCATGCTCTCTCACCTGGTGGCTTGTTATAAAACACTGGCGTTGGGGTCATTTTAGCAGAGCAGTCCTCCTCCTCCTGTGATTGGCTGAAGTAGCCCTCGCTCGCCTGCACAGGCAGACAGATAAGTTAATAACAGTATTGTCTCAGCATATAGACATTTTCCTCCAGCTATGCCATCACAAGGCTAGACCGTTAAAAAAATACTGCATGTACAGTGCAGTTTGTAGATAGATAGATAGATACTTTATTGATCCCCGTGGGGAAATTACTACTGGATTATTAATTTGTATAATCCAGTATTGTACTGTGTGTGTTAGTATATCTCTGTGTGTGTCAATCTTTGTTCCAGATAAGGAACACAGAACAGACTGCCATCCTCCCTCTCCTAGGTAACCAGGGCACTC
The DNA here is from genome assembly GCA_023634145.1 of Thymallus thymallus. NCBI lineage: Eukaryota > Metazoa > Chordata > Actinopteri > Salmoniformes > Salmonidae > Thymallus > Thymallus thymallus. The sequence continues at coordinate 15,759,620 of CM042390.1, forward strand.
ACTACTGCCGATGTAGAATGCATTTACTGCCATCTTGTGGCACATAATATTATGACTTTAGAAAAAGGAGAGCTGCAATACAGGCATAAAAAGTATACAATACAAGTCATAAATCCCACATGATATGGAATTCATGCTGAAATTCACAAAAATGGTTTAATTAATTTATTTGGTAACTACATGACATAAGACTAACATAATGTCATGTTCTGCCAAGTCATCTAATATGTTGTAATGACCTGAGTCCCTTCTTTGAGCAGCGTCTCCCCGTTGGTCATCAGCTGAGTGTCATCAGAAGCATGCTGCAGTGCATGCTGGTAGCTCAGGGTCATATCGTGGGTCCCAGCCACGTCCACCAGGCTGGAGGGCTCATCCTCAGCACCCCCGGGGACTCCCGGGCAGAAAGGTAGGTCCCCCATCTCGTCGAAGCTCAGCAGGGGCTGGACTCGCACTCCAGGGGGCAGGGCCTGAGAGGGGGCGGAGCCTGTGGCAGGACTGCTGTCCCATAGGTCCACCAGGGGGTCTGCGGCGGTGGGGGAGGGAAGGGGCCTGAAGCCTGAGAAGGGGTCGTAGTCGTCCAAGGCTGAGGACGGGTCTTTGGAGTCTGGGCGGGTCTGGGGGGCCACGCTCTGAACGGGCTTAGTGGGGGTTGACTCCTGGACCGGGCCTGGCTGCTGCTTGGGCTCACCTAGAGGGGAGGGAGAGAGGGAAGGATAGGGAATGTTATTGATAAGTCAAAAGTTATCAATAAGCCCTGATAGGAGACAAAGCAAAACACTCCAAAGAGCATACATGTTTAAAACAAACCATAGAAAGTTGGTTGCAATTTCAGTTTAATCCTGCAGAAAAGACAGAATAAATATTATGGTTAAACTCAAATATACTAATTGATAAAAAAAAACATATTTTGAGAAAAAAATTAACTATTCTAAAACTTATTCTAAAATTGATTAAATTGTTCCCCCCCCCCCCCCCAATCTACACACAATAACCCATAATGACAAAGCAAAATCAGGTTTTTAGAAATTTTAGCATATTTATAAAACAAAAACAACTTAAATATGACATTTACATAAGTATTCAGACCCAATAGCTTTAAATGCTAACATTAGGCATGTACAAACAAAGATTACTACTGTAAAATATACTTTGTTCGTAAAATGTACAGTACATTCAGACCCCTTGACTTTTTCCACATTTTGTTACGTTAAAGCCTTATTATAAAATGTATTAAAAAAATTTCCCCCCCTTCATCAATCTACACACAATATCCCATAGTCTACAGTATATGTATAAGATATGTTTATATTGTTTGTTTGTATATATATGGGGACATCCCAGTCCCAGTGTGTGTGTGTGTGTGTGTGTGTGTGTGTGTGTGTGTGTGTGTGTGTGTGTGTGTGTGTGTGTGTGTGTGTGTGTGTGTGTGTGTGTGTGTGGCATCTGTGTTTGTTTGTATGGGATAAATGATAGTCAACAGGGCCAGGGCTCTCAATAGCTTTAAATGCTAACAGTAGCCATGTACAAAGTAGCTTGTAGCAACATAATCAAACAGAAATCAAGGATTGAAGTCCTTGTTAGGCCCTCAGGCTTGCCCCAGTATAACCCAACTCTGTCCAGTCGTACCCCACTCGTTCCGGCTGTCGTCCTCTGCCTCCTGGATGGGTGTGGTGACTATTTTAGGGATAGGTGTTGGGGATGTCCCCATGATGCGGTCTGAGCTCTCTTCATCATCGCCATCTGGAGGAGGAAGGTCAGACAACACACATTGAGAGGGAAGACTACCACAACTTCCCATAACCACCACAAAACCATAACCAATCACCATCATGCAATACCATCACTCACAATCAAAATGACACCTAACAATCAAATCACCAACACAATAGAAATACTGCACAACCCCACCAACACGTTCAAAAATGTTTACCAAAACAACCAAATACCAAACACAGTCAATATGCCACCACAAAAATCACATAATGAACACAATGAAATACCACCATTGTTCACAATAAGCACAGTCAGGCTAGCCTGAACACTGAATTCAATTTCACACTGAAGATGACAATGGTGTGGTTATTCAATTCAATAGCGACTTGAATGGTGCAACAGCAGCTGTGTCAGAGTATATCTGCTGAAGCACAAATGCAGCTGGGGATGAGATCATGTGCCGCATGGGTGACGTTACTGGCAGCAGTGAAGTGTGGGTCCTTCCCAGCAGGCATTTGTGCATATAGCTGTAAGCAAGCAGCAGCAACAGTTACTCCATACGGGCTATGTCTTCTCTCCACTACAATACATCACATGTCCTTCAATTAGTACCGTAGATAGAAGTTGCCCATAACCACTGATACAGGTCAGACATGCAATGATTAAGACTGGAGGTAACGTAAGCTGATCCTAGATCTGTTGTTAGGGGCATCTTCAACACTTTGAGCAAAAATACCCTCAGATCTTCATGGTGACGTTGTTTGTCTTGATTTAAAACAGTGAATTCACCTTTGAGAGCTGCAATACTGTGTGGAGGATTATTTTTGTTTATATGTCTTGACTGATTTAACCATGCCCCAGTATATCTTGTGGATGTGTGTAATTGTTAAGTGATTTGTGGACAAATCTGTTTTGGAGTCAGCTAGTGATTCTCTGCTGTCTGTAAGCACATAGCAAAGAATTACCTTGGAGATTTGACCTGAGGAGGGCGAATCTCGATGAGAAACAATTAATATCCACTCAACGAATAAACACCAGCACATTATAAAGGCTGATACACCAAAGACAATTCCCTTCAATTCAATTCAGACCAGGAACAGCTAACACAATAACAGAACGTGCTCGTGATTATTAAGAGCCAAAGCACCAACAAACAAACCATTGATAATGACCAACATCACTGTGACTGGGAGCAACAGGCCATAAAGATGACTGACTGTACATGACTGGTGATAATATACAATGACTGCAGCATCTTGCTTGGGTGGGCTTCCCAGTTCACTACTAATCTAGGGGTCTTTAAATACTGAGAGGAGAGGATGTTGTCCTCTGTCCTTATCAAAGCGGAACCATTTATAAACACAGTTTCAATTTAAGGGAGGCACTATTTCAAATGCAGAGGTGAAAATGTCATGGTGGTATAGGAAAACTAATTTTGACTTAGCTGGGGGGGTTGGATCTAGTAGGAACTGGTTGGAACTAGTTGGAACTAGTTACAACTGGTTGGCCACCCTCACCAGAGCTGCCTTCACAGACAGACAACATCAAAAAAGACACAGTACAGTTACAGTACAATACTCCACATAGGTCAGAGGTTACATCCATAATGGTCACACAGGGCCCACAACACAAGCCCAGAGACCACGGGCAATGCAACTGAACGAGCAGCTCGACGACGACGGCGGCACACACTCACGAGTCATAGTTTAGGATGTATGCGAGGTATGTGTGTACGGGTGGAGCAGAGCATCGCAGTCCAAGAGTAGCATGAGAGCAGGAACGGGGTAGGGAGAAAGGGGTAAAGGTGGATACGAGGTGAGATCGCCAAAACAAATAATGGAGCATGGAACCCACTGTTTGCAGGTTTGGATAATTCTCTTCCAATTCTCCTCCTCTCCTCCAGGTGAAAACCTGCCCAATATGGTTTACTATGACCAATTCCCTTAACCATTCTACCATCCCCACAACCCCTGGAAAAAAGATCAGACCTCAGTGGACAACATATAAAACATTGCGATCGAGAGGAATAATGGAGTAAACATCATTGGCGTGAAGGGGATTGAAGACTTGAGGCCGTTGACAAGATAGTGTGTTAGTATGTCAGGGTAGTTAGTACTAAGATTGATTTGTGATAGGATATATAAAAGAGGCGATTGTAGGCAGAACTAAGGGCCCTGGTCAACACAGCTCTTTGATATAAACAGCCATCATCAACAAGACAACTAAAAGCACCAGAGTGGGAGTGTAGAGAAAGAGGCCAAACCAGGAGAGTGCTGACTGACTGAGACACAGCCTGCAGCGGGGAACGGGATCTGTCATCACACTGGGAGGGCTTTTAGCAAAGGCCACCGTGGGTTTTAGCACACTGCACAGCCACCCATCTCCTACAGACAGTCCCAACATAGTCCACTTTACCACGCAGATATACTGTATACTATAGGCTCACCAAGGGACTCAAAATAGAATAGAGCATGTCAGGCCGAGGTTAGCTAAGAGTAGTGCTCTGAGCTAGCGAGGATGAGTAAGGATGTGGTGGGAGAGGGGCAGAGTTTGTTACAGCAGCTTTGGGGTGAGTGTCCTCTACTGTGGTCCTGTGAGGGGGGGGTGGGGGGCTGAGGGGGGGTCTCCATGTCCTCCCGGCTCCTCTTCCTGTCCAGTACCTACCGGGTGCAGCGGACTGCAGCCTCGCATGAGGCGGGGTGCAGAGAGGGGGCGGACTGGGCTCGCTGGGACTGTGCTGCTGCTTCAAGAACGGGCTGTCCAAACGGCCTGGTAACGGGCTGTCCAAACGGCCTGACAAAAGACAGGGCCCAGGGCGACACACACACACACACACACACGGAGTAACACACACATACACACAGACACAGGGAGGACAGGGAAAGACAAGATAGATAGAGAGACAGACGGAGAGAGAGAGAGAGCGAGAGAGAGACAGGCAGAGGAGAGACACACACAGAGGAGAGAGACACAGAGGAGAGAGAGGGAGAGAGAGAGACACAGGAGAGAGGGGAGAGAGAGAGACACACAGGGAGAGAGAGAGAGAGAGAGACACACAGGAGAGAGAGAGAGACACACACAGGAGAGAGAGAGAGAGAGAGACACACAGGAGAGAGAGAGAGAGAGAGACACACAGGAGAGAGAGAGAGAGAGAGAGAGAGAGACACACACAGGAGAGAGAGAGAGAGAGAGACAGGAGAGAGAGAGAGAGACACACAGGAGAGAGACAGGAGAGAGAGAGAGAGAGACACACAGGAGAAAGACACAGAGGAGAAAGACACAGAGGAGAGAGACACAGAGGAGAAAGACACAGAGGAGAGAGAAAGAGGAGAGAGAAAGAGGAGAGAGACAGACAGAGGAGAGAGCGAGAGAGACAGACAGAGGAGAGAGCGAGAGAGACAGACAGAGGAGAGAGCGAGAGAGACAGACAGAGGAGAGAGCGAGAGAGACAGACAGAGGAGAGAGCGAGAGAGACAGACAGAGGAGAGAGCGAGAGAGACAGACAGAGGAGAGAGCGAGAGAGACAGACAGAGGAGAGAGCGAGAGAGACAGACAGAGGAGAGAGCGAGAGAGACAGACAGAGGAGAGAGCGAGAGAGACAGACAGAGGAGAGAGCGAGAGAGACAGACAGAGGAGAGAGCGAGAGAGACAGACAGAGGAGAGAGCGAGCGAGAGACAGACAGAGGAGAGAGCGAGCGAGAGACAGACAGAGGAGAGAGAGGGAGAGACAGAGGAGAGAGAGGGAGAGACAGAGGAGAGAGAGGGAGAGACAGAGGAGAGAGAGGGAGAGACAGAGGAGAGAGAGGGAGAGACAGAGGAGAGAGAGGAGGAGAGAGAGGAGAGAGACAGAGAGGAGAGAGACAGC